>LR738711.1:821819158-821895697 GCA_902687465.1 Secale cereale | reverse complement strand
CCCCCCGCGCTCGACTACCGGTGCCAACCTTCGACGCACGCCGCCCAATGCCCAGCTCCCGCTGGTGAGCCCCAATCGCAACCCCACACGATGCGCCTACCCGCATGCGCCGAAGCTCCTGCTCCTCGCTTCCCCCCTCGCTCGCTATCACTCGCAGCCTGCTGGTGTTGCTACGGTTGCAGCAGCAGCTGCTCTGGCCAGCTCCGGTCGCCCTTTGCCTTGCTTCGGCTACACCGCTGCCGGCCTCAGCCATTACCTCGCCGGTGCCAGGTCTGACTGCCGCGCCCCTGCCCCTCCCATGTGCGCGTTCATGCACAGAAGGGAGGTGGCCTGAGCCATTTACAGGTGGGGCCGTCCCCCTGTAAATTAAACAGAAAGAAAAGAGTAGAGAAAAACAAAAATGGAAAATAAAAGGAAATAGTAAAGTGGGTTAATTAATGAATTAGTAATGCTGATTTCGAATTATTTTAGTAATAATAATTTAGAAAATGATTTAAAACTTATAAAATTAATATAAAATAATCCGTAACTCGGATGAAAATACTTTGTACATGAAAGTTGCTCAGAATTTGGAGACAAATCCGAATACGCGGTCCGTTCGTCCGCCACACATCCCTAGCATTCCGAACATGGAACAATCCCCCTCCGGTTTGCTTGTCCGAAAATGCCTAACACCGGGAATGCTTTCTCGGATGTTTCCCCCCTTCACCGGTATCGTGCAGTACTGCGTTAGAGCACCCTAGCACTATCGTGCTTTATATTTATTGTTTCTTCCCCCTCTTCTCTCCGATAGACACCGGGGCCGAGTCTGCTGACGGTGTCACTGTGATTGACTGCGTCGACGACGATCGCTCTTTCTTGCCAAAGCAAACAAGCAAGCCCCCCTTGATCAACCTGATATCACATATTCCTCTCTCTACTGCTTGCATTAGAGTAGTGTAGCGTGTTACTGCTTTCGATTAATCCTATTCTCCTGCATAGCCTGTCATTGTTGCTACAGCTGTTGATACCTTTACCTGCTATCCTAATGCTTAGTATAGGATGCTAGTATTCCATTAGTGGCCCCACATCCTTGTCCGTCTGCCATGCTATACTATTGGGCCATGATCACTTCGGGAGGTGATCACAGGTTTATACTATACTATTACATAATCATGATGCTGATTTAGAGATGGGGGCTGTAGGGGCAGGTGGTAACACACATGTAGTGGTGGGCCTGGGTTCCTGATAGCCCCTTGATGGTTACTTTGTTGTGGAGCGACCGCGCAGGTTGCGACCACCTAGGAGACAGGTGGGCCTAGCCCTGGTCGTTGTCCGTGGTTATTTCATAATAACACGCTTAACGAGACCTTGGTATTTGATTTGAGTGTGGCCACTGGCCTATAGGCACTAACCAGCTACGTGGGAATAGTTATGGGCACTCAACGTCGTGGTATTAGCCAAAGCCTTCTTGACGTCAGCGACTTAGCGGCATGCGCCGGATTGGACTGGAACACCGCTCTGGTATTAGGAGTGGCTAGGTCTGCTTACTGGCCACCCTCGCAACGTGCAGGTGTGCATTGGGCATTGGGCCCAGACCCCTGTGCACTTAGGACTTAGACCGGCGTGCTGACCTCTCTACCGTGCTTAGGTAGGTCTGCGATGTGTTGATCTTCTGAGGCTGGGCATGACCCTGGAAAGTGTGTCCGACCAAATGGGATCGAGCGTGCTGGGTAATGTGGTGCACCCCTGCTGGGAAGTTAATCTATTCGAATAGCCGTGTCCCTCAGTAAAAGGACGACCCGGAATTGTACCCCGACCTCATGACAACTTGAACTGGATAATTAATAAAACACACCCAGACAAGTTCCAGATGCAACCCGGTGATCGCTTTCCCACAGGGCGACAAGGGGAGGATCACCGGATAGGTTTATGCTATACAATGTTACTTGGTGAACCTACCATCTATTCTATTCTACTGCTGCAAGACGGAGGCTGCTAGAAGCTTTGACACTTGTTACTATTCCATCTACTCTCTTCTACTGCTGCAAGATGGAGGTTGCCAGAAGCGTAGTATTCGATTGGATTAGCTATCGCCCTCTTATTCTGGCATTCTGCAGTTCAACCCACAGATATTACCCCTTTACACAGATATCATTGCATATGTAGTGTAGATCCTTGCTTGCGAGTACTTTGGATGAGTACTCACGGTTGCTTTGCTCCCCCTTTCCCCCTTTTTCCTCTCTTCTCGGATGATGCAACCAGATCGGTGGAGTCCAGGAGCCAGAGTAGTTAGGAGGTCCCAGGCAGGAGGCCTTGCCTTTTCGATCGTTACTACATTTGTGCTAGCCTTCTTAAGGCAAACTTGTTTAACTTATGTCTGTACTCATATATTATTGGTTCCGCTGACTCTTGTGTATCCGAGCTTATGTATTCGAGCCCTCGAGGCCCCTGGCTTGCAATATAAAGCTTGTATTATTTTAATTTGTGTTTAGAGTTGTGTTGTCATATCTTCCAGAGAGTCCCTGATCTTGGTTGTACACATTTGTGTGCATGATTAGTGTACGATCAAATCGGGGGCGTCACAAGTTGGTATTAGAGTCGACTGCCTGTAGGTAGCCCCCTTTCCAACTCCTTGGCCGAAGTTGAGTCTACTCTTTGAAAAACAAATTTACTAACTTGTTGTGTGGCTTACGGGCCCACATCATCAATGTGTGGTGTAAAGATCTTTTATTCCTCTTCTATGCTCTGGGACTCTGATATCTCTTCTATTCGGGTTAAAAGATTTTACTAACTCTGACTCTAGGTTCTCGTAACTATTTCTCCCGGAGAGCCCTCAATCCGGAAGATCACCTGCTTCGTCAGAAGATTCCGAGGATATCCCTCGATATTTTCCCAAGACCCTTGTGTTCATCGCCTTTGCAATTCACTGCCACCGATATATCCCTATGGATATCTGCATGCACTTGTGATTCTCATGATCATTCCTCGTCGCTCTTGTTGTTACAAGATGCCTCGAAATATTCTCCGTTGTCCCGAGAATCCTTTGAGTTTACTGTCTTGCAGTTTTATTTCGCATGAAAACCCTTATGGTTATTTCCTCAAATTTATCAAGGATCCGCTCTTCTCAATTGTTCATGTGTCACACAAAATTCTTCGAAATACTTTTCAATCTTTCAAAAATCCTCTACAGCCTGTTACTCTTGAATTTCTTGCCTTCTTGCATTATGGTTAATTCTATATGACTAGTAGTCTTCGTTAACATCCCTTGTCTTAGCCATTTTGAGCCTATTGATTCAATGCGTGCATATGCACGCAGTCATCAGGTTATGCTTTTTAAAATTATCTTTCCGGCTCAGACGACATTCCAGACATGAGTTGGTTCTCGGCAATTTAAACCTTTATTGATTGTCCAACTAAGTGTTTTCAAGTTATCCATCCTTGATCAGAGCTTCTGCTTCCGATCCTTCATTTTGGAAACCATAATTTCTTTTAATTAAGCATCAGACTAATCAGTTGATTCTCGAATCTGATGCCTCTGCATTCTTTATTTCTCTGAGTGAGTACCGATACTCATATCAGCTCCGTTGTGGATCACCCGATCCATTGTTGGAGTGTTATCCGACAGTGTCCTTCATATTCAATCACCTTGTGAGTTCTTCCCCTGATACATAATGCCTTTGGTAAGTTGTATCCTCTGCTTGGCCAACCATGCTCTGCTTTCGAGCTTGTGTTTTTACTTTTGAAACTTGTGGGATATGTTACTAAGATGCCCGATGGGTTGAACCTATGCCTTCCCCTAATCAGTGAGAACCCGAAAGTTTTCACAAGTCATACTCTTCCGGTGTTCTACCAGATAAAATTCCTACACTACAGTTTTATCAAGGCGAGAGGTGAATGAAATGATATGCATTCAAGAAGCGGGAGTCGACCTTGAACTTTGTGTTCATGCCCATGAAAATGATGTAGACTGTCTCGAAAGCTTCTTGCAAAATGATTATCCAGCTATATGATTCTATAGGTATTCTTGAATTGATTCCTTATAGTTTTGGTTCCGACCATGCTGTCCTGATCTGATATATCTGATGGGAATTTAATCTAGTGCCCCATCTATTTTTGGCAAAGTTGAAGTATCTACTGTCATAGGTCAATGACGCGGTTCTACTTCTATCATGTTCTACCTTCGCGTATTACCCCCTGGTATCTCGAAGATGTCTTGCCATTGCTCCACATCTTACTAACTTTGTTGAAGTAATGTCTTCCCTTGTCGTAATCACTCGACGGGTTCTGGGTTATTGTCAGCCGAGGACACCGACGAGTGAAATTATTCCGCACTATCAATCAAATACCCCTAGTATTTTAACTGGGAAATTCTGAACTCAATCTGGTCATTCCCAGACTATTGGCTGCATCCTGGTCTTGCAATCTTTGACTGTGCTACCTCGTCCTTCTCTGGTGCCCGAATTCTTCAGTGTGTGAGCACGACTTACGTCGAGCTTTCAACATCATGTTGCTTGCCTTGAAAGGCAACTTTGGTTCCGAACTTGCATCTTATATATTGATCCTATAACTTGCCACTTCATCATTCCCTTGCTTGTTGCCGTTGTTGTTTGATTGCATCCTCTTGAAACCTCCCGGCAAGGGTGTCAGATCACCTTCAACACTTTGACTTCTTCCGAGATGTAAACTATGTTCATGATGAGAAATACCCTCCTTTCCCTGGATGATTTTTATTATCATCGACAACATCCTTGACTTCCTTTCATCGCGAACTTGTCCGCATTATGAATACAACTTGCTTTCCAGCTAGTGTTGTGTTCTGCATTGAAGTATTACTGTCTTTTATGTCGAGAACGTTGTCGGGATTGCTCCACCTCTTAGAAATTCTCGGTATGATGATACTTCTCACCATCACCATTCTTCCTTTGTCCCCATGTTGTTTTTAATTGGGATACCATTATGCTAACGATGCTGCTTGAGTTCAGTACTTCTAGCAACCCTATTGCTTTGAAGTTAATGATCGACAATTCATTCTTAGACTGTTGGTTATTGAATCATCACTCTAACGTTGATCTTGCTGCCTAAGGTCATATTTCGGGCACACCTTTCAACTGATGATTAATGGTGTATGTTTTCCTCGAGCATACAACATTATTATCAATTGAATTGACAAGTGTCATCTTCTTGTTCACATTATTGTGGAAGTCCATCTGTTTGGAATTCTCGATGGATTGTCGCTAAGCCCATCAGCTACCTCCTCATCCTCTCCTTGGTTTAATGATGAACTACTGTTTCGGGAACCCGCTCCCATAGTTCATTTCCCGAGAATCTTGCAATGTCATTTTGTCGATTTGTGTTGCACCTTTTGTTCTCGAACATCCTGAGTATGAGGTATCATGACACCAATCGAATCTGAATCTCGGTCAGATACGATGGTTGGGACAACTTTCCAGGAGTTATAATGTTGGCCCTTTGATGACCCGGTAGTAGGATGTCATGCCTAGCACCCCTGGCTAGAGGACCTATCAATATAACCTCTTTTGCAAGGATAACCTTTCTTCCAGGAGGACATTGTAAGACTTATCTTATAAGTTGCTCCTGATGGATCATTTGTGTATCCAAAGTTTGATCCTTGATTGAAAAACCATATCGTTGCTACCCCGAAGCATGACAATGATACTCCGCTCATCAACAAGAACATTGGAGGCGTGATGCCAAGTGTTCTTGGTCAGTTGTCCAGACACCGTTGTATGGGTAACATCTTGATTAATCCTTGCCTCTTTATCTGAATGGTTGGGTACTTGCTCTCCTACCCTGTATGCCATGTTCTGCTAGTCCATGGGAAGGATATACTCCTAATAATTGTGTGTATCACAGTTTTCCTTTCCATTGTTCTGTTTACCCTTCTTGATCTATATGATCTAAGCAGTAATAATTCTCTACTTATGTAAACACCTCGTTGTACAACTCTGTTAGTAAGACCTTGATTCTATTGTTGATAACATTCCGGCATTGCCGATGGACGACAACTTTGCCTATTGGTCCGCCTCGTTTCAACGAGCGGGAAAATGGTTCTCTTCGTTCGCCGTCCTTGGTACCGACATTGTTGATGACATAGCTGACAAGCTATCCACTGACATGCCTCTCTGTCGCGGCTGTGTAAGATGTCACCACCCTTCCTATTCTCAACCCACATGGTGGGCCTATAACCCATAGGTCCACTCGATCGAAACCTGACTCTTCTTCACAACCCGGATTCTAATGTATCCCTTGCACCTGGCTTCATATGTGATTCATGAGCTAAATTATATACCATTATTCATCCTGGAATCAAACACCATGTTAATTCTCGTTGTTCAAGCCCCCATTCCAGCTTCTGTCTAGGAATCAAATGATTGCCTACCGATTTGAAACTTGGTACCATCGTATATTGCACTCAACGAATTCACTGAAATACAACTCGTTGGGTACCTCGTGTATTTCCCATGGAATTCACCGTTAGATGCCCAACTTTGTGGAGATGCGTTCTTCTGGAGTTTTTCCCCTGGTCGCGTTCGTAGGACGATGGAGATCCCGAAGAAAGGATGACGACTTGGTCACGATGACTTGAAGCAGAGAAATGAAGACCTCAACGAAAAGGATCAACCTCTTCGAAAGGGGAGCCAAGACCGAGAAGACTCGTTAGGTTTTCGCTGCCAGCACTTTTTCCCCCTTACTCCACCGCTTAAATCTCAGGACGAGATTTCTCGTAGTGGAGGAGAATTGTGATGCCTGGGTAATCAAGCTGTAGTAATCCAAATGATGCCACGCCACCTCGCTTACTGTTGATAATCTCGCGCTAGTTCAAAATGATTCAAATTCAAATTGAATTAAAGGCAAACAACAAAGGTTTTCAAAATATTAAAACTAAAATGTTTGGCTTGTGCCAAATAATTCATAGATAATTATGGTGCAGAAATCACCTTTTCATAAAATATTTAAAGGCATTAAATTAATTAAAATAATAGTAGAACAATTATTTAAATCCTCTTTAGATAACAAAAAAATACAAACTACTTTAATCGAGTGCCAAATTAATTATGACAATGGCCTAATAAATAATGCTAAATTAGGGACTGAGTTGATTTATTATAAAAATAAATATAAAGTAAAATAGAAAAGAGATAAAAATAATAAGAAAAGAAAAAAATAAACACCCCCATTGGGCCATTTGGCCCAACTGGCCTCTGGGCCGCCAGACCGACCCACTCCCTGGCCTATATGGCCCCTTCACCCCAAACCCTAAAACCCAATCCAACCCCCACTCCCTCTCGTCTCTCCTCCCCGTCCCGAGTGGATCAGGATCGGGGGCAATCGATGCCCCCGAACCCCGCGACCGTCGCACGCCATCATCCCGCCGCCCTCGTCGTCGGCGGCTCGGACGTCGTCCCCGTCCCCTACCCGCTGGCTACAACGTGCCTCGCCGCCCCGATCCCCTCCATACGGGGGTAAGGTCCGCACCGCCCCCAGTCCTGCTAAACCAACCCCGTCCACGGCCGCTGCCAGCTGCACCCGCGCCCACCTCTCGCGCTCCAGCACGCGCTCACTGCAGTCGGGCCGCGCCCCGCTCCGTCCGGCCGTACCCGTCGCCCCCGCAGCCGACTACCGGCGCCTGCCTTCGGCGCGCGCCGCCCAACGCCCGGCTCCCATTGGTGAGCCCCAGTCATAAGCCCACACGATGCGCCTGCCCGCATGCGCCGGAGCTGCTGCTCCTTGCTTCCCCCTCGCTCGCTATCACCTAGAGCGTGCTGGTGTTGCTGCGGTTGCAACAGCAACTGCTCTGGCCAGCTCCGGCCGCCCTCTGCCTTGCTCCGGCTACACCACTGCCGGCCTCAGCCATGACCTCGCCGGTTCCAGGTCCGACCGCGTGCCCCCTGCCCCTCCCATGTGCGCGTTCGTGCACAGGAGGGAGGTGGCCTGAGCCACTTACAGGTGGGGCCGTCCCCTTGTAAATCAAACAGAAAGAAAAGAGTAGAGAAAAAAATGGAAAATAAAAGGAAATAGTAAAGTGGGTTAATTAATGAATTAGTAATTTAATTAGTTTAATTATTAACCTTACTTAATTTGACCTAATTAGCTTGGTTAGTTGTTTGATCCTATTTTAATTAAATTGTGACTATGTCAGTGGGTCCTGCATGTCAGTTTGACCTAGTCAACAGCTCTGTCGACTGCTGACATCATGCTAACGTCATGCTGATGCAGTAATGCAGATTTCGAATTAATTTAGTAATAATAATTTAGAAAATGATTTAAAACTTATAAAATTAATATAAAATAATCCGTAACTCGGATGAAAATAGTTTGTACATTAAAGTTGCTCAGAATTTCGAGACGAATACGAACACGCGGTCCGTTCGTCCACCACACATCCCTAGCATTCCGAACATGGAACAATCCCCCTCCGGTTCGCCTGTCCGAAAATGCATAACAGCGGGAATGCTTTCCCGGATGTTTCCCCCCTTCGCCGGTATCGTGCAGTACTGTGTTAGAGCACCCTAGCACTGTCGTGCTTTATATTTATTGTTTCTTCCCCCTTTTCTCTCCGATAGATACCAGGACTGAGTCCGCTGACGGTGCCACTGTGATCGACTGCGTCGACGACGACCGATCTTTCTTGCCAAAGCAACCAGGCAAGCCCCCCCTTGATCAACCTTATATCGCCTATTCCTCTCTCTACTGCTTGCATTAGAGTAGTGTAGCATGTTACTGCTTTCGATTAATCCTATTCTCCTACATAGCCTATCATTGTTGCTACAACTGTTGATACCTTTACCTGCTATCCTAATGCTTACTATAGGATGCTAGTATTCCATCAGTGGCCCCACATCCTTGTCCGCCTGCCATGCTATACTATTGGGCCGTGGTCACTTCGGGAGGTGATCACGGCTTTATACTATACCATTACATACTCAGGATGATGATTCGGAGATGGGGGCTGTAGGGGCAGGTGGTTCCACACAGATAGTGGTGGGCCTGGGTTCCCGGCAGCCCCTTGATGGTTACTTTGTGGCCGAGCGACATGGCAGGTTGCGACCACCTAGGAGACAGGTGGGCCTGGCCCTGGTCGTTGTCCGCGGTTATTTCATAATAACATGCTTAACGAGACCTTGGTATTTGATCTGAGTTTGGCCATTGGCCTATACGCACTAACCAACTATGTGGGAATAGTTATGGGCACTCGACGTCGTGGTATCAGCCGAAGCCTTCTTGACGTCAGCGACTTAGCGGCGCGCGCCGGATTGGACTGGAACGCCGCTCTGGTATTAGGAGCGGCTAGGTCTGCTTATCGGCCGCCCTCGCAACGTGCATGTGTGCATTGGGCATTGGGCCCAGACCCCTGTGCGCCTAGGACTTAGACCAGCGTGCTGACCTCTCTGTTGTGCTTAGGTAGGGCTGCGACGTTGAAAGAACATGCGGTGCCCCCATGTTTGGTTTTGGTAATTGATGACAATCTCTATGGACTAATGGTTGCCTTGAGTTATATTTGAAGGGTTTGTCCATAGGCTTTTCTTGGAGTTCATTCGTTGGTTTCAAGGAGAGTTTGTGATGACCAAGGTGCTATTAAGGAATTATCCAAAGATTGGTCTTGTGAGTGTTGAGCTTATTGCAAGCATGTCTTGAAGAAGAAGAGTGTGTTATCATTCATGTTTACCTTCAAGACATCATCCAAATGAAGAGAGTTGGAAAGATTCGAGGTTGATCAAGACTAAGTGAAGGAGTGAATCAAGTTGATCAACATACAAAGCGTAAAAGATGTACCGAGAGGGATCAAGCAATCCTATGGTATGGTAAGCATTGTCAATCACGCTTTGTGTACTAACTCATGGTCTTCGTGAGAGTTCTTTGTGGGGTTAGGTTGCGGTGTGCAAGTTCAAGTGGAGCATCACGAAGAAATCAGGTGCTTGAAGCTTGCCGTCCATTGTCGTGACAATGGACTTGTGAAGATATGCCGAAGAGTGGCTCACCCATAGAGGAGTATGGGGGAGCAATCTACTAGTCTTCACCGAGACAACGCAATCAAGAAAGGTGGTCCAACTTGAGGAAGTCAAGATTGTCTACATCTAGCTCAAGTGGACTTTGTGCAAAGCAAAGGTTTGCCCTTGATAGGTTTTCTATTTTACCTGTCTCGTGGTGGTAGTTGGGAGACCGGGTTATAGGATCGTTTGCCGTACTATCAAGGGGGGCTCTCAAGTTGGTAGCTTGATCGTATCGTTAGTAGAGAGCTCAAACCATTGCATCCTTGCATCATGTTTCTTGGTTCTTGTTTGTTTCTCTTTGTGATTCTTAGAGCTTATGGTCATCTTGATGACAAGCTTGAGTTCATCGAAAACGGAGTTCACATGTGTCTTCTATGATGTTTTCGGTGTTGGGTGTTTTACCGGTCTTATCCGAGAAAGGGTTCTCACCATTTTCTTATGGGCCTTTTATAATTTGCTTCTTATTGGTTTTTCTATCAAGATTGTCTTAGCCCTTGTCGCTAGCTTTCCAACAAACTTGGTTTCATCGAATTTGGAGTCCGTATGCAAAAGTTATTGTCGTTTTGGTGTACTGAAAAGGCTGCAGCGGTACTACCGCGGGTTGGAGCGGAAGTAATTTTTTACTACCGCTTTCGGGAGCGGTACTACCGCTTTCGGGAGTGGTACTACCGCCTGGAGCAGTACTACCGCGGCTACTTCCGTGGCTACTTCCGCTCGGGACCAAAAACTCCTCACAAGTCCAGCGGTGGTAGGCACGGATGTAATTTTTTAGTATCGCTCGCAAGCAGTAGTACCGCTATCCTTAGCAGTAGTACCGCTACCCGTAGCGGTAGTACCGTGAGGTCAAGCGGTACTACCGCTCCGACGGTTCTTCTGACCTTTTTGCCTCCTCGCTATTGTTTTTCTAAGGGGTTCTAATGCCCTAGCGGTAGTACCGCTCCTGGAGCGGTAGTACCGCTCTGTGCGGGCTGTGAGCATAACGGTTGGATTTTCCCCCACCTATAAAAGGGGGTCTTCTTCCCCAATGAACCTAATCCTTTGAGCTCGTGTTCTTCCCCCATTGTTGACCTTCTTAGAGCTTGCTATCTCTCAATCCCTCCATGGATTCTTGCTAGTTTTTGGGGGAAAAGAGAGAGGAGATCTAGATCCACATTTCCACCAATCACTTTCTCCTCTAGGTGAGGGGAACCCCTTGGATCTTGATCTTGGAGTTCTTGGTGTTCTCCTTCTTGTTCTTCCTCTCATTTCCCTCCCTAGCGTTAGTTGCTTTGGTGGGATTTGGGAGAGAAGGACTTGGGCACTCTGTGTGCCCTTGCCATTGCATTTGGTGCATCGGTTTGAGTTCTCCACGGTGATACGTGGTAGTGAAGTTGAGAAGCTTATTACTCTTGGGTGCTTGGTACCCTTGAGCTTGTTCCTCTTGGGTGCTTGGGCGCCCTAGACGGTTGTGGTCACCTCGAATTCATATTCCATTGTGGTGAAGCTTTGTGGTGTCGTTGGGGAGATAGCCCCAACCTTGGTGTTCGGAGCTCAATCATTGTGGTGTAAAGCTCCGGGCAAGCGTCGGGGTCTCCAATTAGGTTGTGGAGATCGCCCCGAGCAATTTGACGGGTTCCCGCCCCCAAGGGTTGCCAAAGTGTACGGGTTTGGTGACCGCCCCCAAGGGTTGCCATTTGTACGGGTTCGGTGACCGCCCTCAAGGGTCCCTTAGTGGAATCACGGCATCTTGCATTGTGCGAGGGCGTGAGGAGATTCCGGTGGCCCTAGTGGCTTCTTGGGGAGCCTTGTGCCTCCACACCGCTCCAAACAGATATTAGCATCAGCAAGGGTGTGAACTTCGGGATACATCGTCGTCTCCGCGTGCCTCGGTTATCTCTTACCCGAGCCCTTTACTTATGCACTATACTTTGTGATAGCCATATTGTTTCTTGTCATATATCTTGCTATCACCTGGTTGTTTATCTTGCTTAGCATAAGTTGTTGGTGCACATAGGTGAGCCTAGTTGTTGTAGGTTTTGTGCTTGACAAATTAACCGCTAGGTTTATTCCGCATTTGTTCAAGCCGAAACCGTAATTATTTTAAAGCGCCTATTCACCCCCCTCTAGGCGACGTCCACGGTCTTTCAATTGGTATCAGAGCCTCGTCTCTCTTTATAGGGCTTAACCACCTAGAGAGTAAGGATGTCGACTAGGGGCTTAAGATTCTCTGACACTCTTAGTTTCGATGGCACAAATTTTGATGTTTGGGTAATTCGCATGCTTAATATCTTTAGGGTCATGGACCCAAATTTAGAGCGAATTGTAGATATGGGTTTTTCTCTTCCAAATGATCCCCAAAGATTATCTTTAGAGGATGAGAAAAACTCTTATCTCAATGCTCAAGCTTCTAATGTGCTTTTCGATGCTTTGAGCAATGTAGTTATATTTCAACTCATGCCGTTCTGGGATGCTCATGAGTTGTGGGCAAAGCTTCAAGATAAATATGGTGTGTCAAAGAACTGTAGGAATGATTGTTCTCCCTCCACCTCCGGCCGTGTTGTCTTCTCAACTTCTTCTACTTCACCTACATGTGGTTTGCCACAAGGTAATGATATGGTGAGTAGTGTTGGTCATTGCAATGATGATAGTATGCTTATTGTGGATGATCCTTCATCACTATCTTATTGCAATGCATCTTCTTTGGACTTTAACACTTCGAGCACCCTACATGTTTCACATGCTTGTGTTGATAGTCCTTGCATATCATGTAGAAATTGCTTGACTAAAACTCATGATGATATGCTTGCTATGTCTTGTTGCCATGATAAAAATGCATCTATTTCCTCGAATTGTTGTGCTAACAATGTAGAGGAAACCCAACACCACATGGAACAAGATGTAGTCTTGAATGGTGCTTCAAGGGATCCTACATCATCATCTATTGCGTTTTGCCTTATGGCTAAGGCTTCAAAGGTATCTCCCACTTTGAACCCCAATATATCTTGTGATGATAGTGATGATGACAATGATGATGATGTAGAAAATGATGAAGAGAATGATAATGTTGCCTCCTTAAAAATTAAGGGGAAATGATTTTTAAAGCTCTTCTTAAGAATAAATTAGCTCGTTCCAACTTTATGGAAATCATGTTTATTTCCATTGAGGGCAAGAAATATATTGATGAGTTGGAATCTCATCTAGAGGAGCATGAGGTCACCATTGAGAAAATGGAAGTTCATGAGCGTGATTACGCTAATGAGATCGCCGACCTTTCGCAAGCTCTTGAACTTGAACAAACCACCAAGGAATCTCTTGAGGAGACTTTTGCTCTAGAACTATCTAGAATAAAGGAATCCCGTGATAGAGCTCTCAAGGTGGCTAATGATTTTGAAACTAAAAATGAGAAGCTTGAAGTTGCACATGCTAAACTCCTCGAGGATTTTGAGCACCTCGAAAATGGCTCAAGGGTCATTAAGAGTGAGCTCATCAAACTCACCGAGTCTCATGCTCAACTTAAAGCTTCATATTCTAAAGAGCTTGCCAAGTTGCCTTCTCCTCTTGCTATTATTGATGATGCTTGTGCTACTAACTCTATTTCTAGTGAAGCATCCATTTTGAAGGAGAATGTTGAGCTAAGGGCTCAACTTGAGTTATTATCTAGCAATTATGGGAAATTGGAAGAAAGTCATGTAAAGCTCACAAGCTCTCATGATGATCTTCTAGTATCCCACAATGTGCAAAAGATAGCTCATAAGGCTATGATTATCAAGGTAACATCTAGTGAGTCTCATGTGGTCGCTAGCACTACTTCTAGTCAAAATGCTATATTTCCATGTGCTAGTCCTCGTAATTCATCTATGCATAACATTGGTACATCTTGTGATGAATTGCTTTCCTTGCCTTGTTGCTCTAACAATGAAGCCTATACTTCCTCTAGTACTTGTGTTGATACTAACCATGTAGAGGAAATCAAAGAGCTCAAGGCCCAAGTCTCTTCCTTGAAGAAAGACTTGGAAAAGTGTCATGAAGGGAAGTCCACACTCAACAATATCTTGAGTGTGCAAAAATCCCCCAATGACAAAGGTGGACTTGGATTCAACTTCAACAAGAAGAAAACGTCCAAGATCATTAAGAAGAATAAGTGCCAAGAACAACTCAAGAATTCAGCCAAGATTATTTGCTTCAAGTGCAAAATTGGAGGGCATCATGTTAGATCTTGCCCATTGAAGAAGAAGGCCATTAGTGACAAGCAACAACGGAAGAGGCCACAAGTTCATTCTCGTGCTCAACCGCAAGTTGGAGAAAGGCCGCTTCCCAAGAAGACTCATGGTAATGCTTCTCATTTTGAGAAATCAAATGAGAAGAAAGTGAAGAGTAGATGTTGCTACCTATGCCGTGAGAAGGGTCACCTTGCTTCTTCATGCACGAGTGGTAACTTATCCAACCCAATTATTATTGATGATGTCTATTCTCTTGGGAAGGATAAGGTTGGCAATGTGTTTGCCAAGTTTCTTGGGACTCAAAGTGGTGTCAAGAAAAGAACCATTTGGGTAGCCAAGCCTATTGTGACTAACCTCTTAGGACCCAACTTGGTTGGGGACCAACTAGCTCAAACTTGATCAATAGGTGATGTTGGAGGGCATTGGAGACTTGTCTACATTATGAAGATTTGAGGGGTCTTCATCATTCATATTGTCTCAAGCCAAGTTATTCGGATGATCAAGTTTCTATCTTATATCCAATGTTCCTCCTTGCGGTAACTCGTGCTTAAATTGTTTACATTGAAAGTTACTTGCCCCTTTGCATGTTTTGGTTTTGTTCCTTGCATGTGTTTTTATATGATGTGCGTTCAATTTGTATATCTTGAGAAATCAAGTATGTGTATATTGGTTTGCACATCATGTATGCGTGTGTCGTGCGTTGAGCCTTTGTGCTTCTTGCTTTTATCTTAGTTGGCTCTTGTGAGAGATTAATGGAACATCCCATTTTGGGGGAGTGATGTGCTTTGTGCACCTCACAATCCTATAAATGTGTGTACATGAGGAATACCATCTAGTATTGATATTACAAGATTATCTAGTCTCTATGTGGTATGTCTTCTCATGAGAAAGTCGAATTCTAAATGTTCCATTAATTATCTCTTGTTGGTTCTCTTTTGCATCTTGGTAAGTTTTTCATTGGTATCACATTATGGGGGAGTAATATTCTATGTGCATATTACAAGCCTAGAAAATGTGTAAATTTGAGATATTGTCACCTAGAGTTGATAGTATAAATTATGTTGTTCCTAGGTGGCATGTTAGCTCTACAAGTTGCATTTTGCTTGTGTTTGGTGTGAAGATGATGTTGGATATCATTGCTATCTATCACCGGGAATTATTTCCAAATACCTCTTGTCTTTGACAATTGGTAATCATTTATGTGGTGGAAATTATTGATCATCTTTACATTGTCTTTTGGACTTATTTGTCTTATCTCTTGCCAAGTTTGTGTCAACTCTCATTTCCTTCCATGCCACTTCTGGATCTTGTGTTTTATTGTTTTTGTCGAGTGTTTTCTAGATATAGTGAAAGTGGTGATCCCACCCTGTGCATTTTGTACTCAAATGCAAAATCTCTCTAAATGCACAATTCGTGGGGGAGCTATCCTATTTTCGATAGAACACTCATCTTGTGATCCATATCAAGTGTGTGTTGATGGAAGGCAAGCCGTTTCTTTTTGGTACTTGTGCCATCATGAAACTTTGTAGATGGGTTGGTTTGTTTGGAACCATCCTCTCTTTTGGGAGTCTGATATCTTTCCTTTTGCGTGTATCAATGGATATCTCATTCCTTGATGTATCTTCTAATAGATATGTTCCAAGTTATGATTTCTCCATTTGGTATCCTATTTTCACTAGGTATTTCTTTTTATTTTGTTTCGTTTGTTGAAAGTCTTGAGCATGCATATTTACTTCATGTATTTTCTTTGGCATGCTTTCTTTCTTTAACCGAATATATAAGGGAAACTCCACCTAGTCTCAATTTGGATGAGATGTGCATGAAATTCATTTTCATATATAAATGCACATATGTTTGTGGAGTTTTTCCTATGTATTGGTGTTTCTAACTCTTTGGTCTCAATGAGTTTGGGTACCATTTTGTTTGTGTTGGTGTTCTAGGAACAATTGGAGATGCATTGGATGCTCGGCTCATTCAAAAGGAAGGTGGTGTCACCATGTGCTTATTGGAGTCAAATTAGGATGATCAATGAACTACTATCTACCTTCATTTGGTATCTACTACATCCTTCCAATGGTATCTCGGTAACAAGTATCATCATCTACTTCATGCACACATTTCTTGCACCAACCTTGCATAGGTTACATCATGGCATGTTAGTCATTCCTTCTTGTGATATTTGTTTCCTTTCTCAAAGCATCCCAACAATGATGCCTTGTTGCTCGTTGTGATGTCTATGATGTTCGCTTGGTTGGAATTCATGTATATACAATAAGACCTTATCTAGCCATGTGCTTGCGTTTAAGCAAAATATCTTACTGGTATAATTATGACTTCTTTGTGGATATCTTTTTACTTCCTTTTTGTAACTATTTCGAGTCTACATTATTCTTTGTGGATTGATATCATCATGATTTTCATCTACCTAGAATCTTATACACTTGAGAGAAATTACATATCTAGAAGATATCCTTTCTTTCACGACCACCTTGTCTTTCTTGTATCATTTCTTTGGTGGCTCCGTGAAAGCCTTTGCCTTGAGTGCGGATCTTATCTTGTTGCATCTAGATGCACTCTTGTGTGGTGAGGATATTTTTTGTCTCTTGCTTGTCTTGACAAGGCTTTTGCCAATTAATTGGTATCCCTTGTCTTGATAACGCTCTCTATTTATATCTTCACCACGGGTTGTCACAAGCATAGGTTCTTTATTTGCTTATTAGTGAGCTTGTGAACCCGTTTGCTTGTTGTGTGTGGGAATGATAGGCCTTGCACCGAGTATCTCTTTCATTCAAGGCTATATTGATGCTTAATGTTCAACCATACATTAGTCTTCTCAAGTGCTTTGCCATGACTCACACACATCATTTTGGTTGAGCATACTCTTAAGTTGTCTCTTTTATATGTTGCTCAACCATTTGTTTGTTGCAAGTGCTAAGCTTTGTTACCTTCATGCTCACTTGCACTTGGTGTGAGTTTCTATTGATTTTGGGGGAGTGATGATCCTATTTTGTGCACTTGGTATCCTAATGAAAAATTTCTAAGGAGCGCACAAATTATGGGGAGCTTCACCAGTGTCTTTAGAAAAATCGGTTGCTATGTCATGAGTTCCATTGATCTTGGGGGAGCGACGATCCTATGTTGTGCTCATTGTATCCAAATACAAAATTAAATTGTGCACAAATCATGGGGAGCTTCTCTAGTTTCTCTAGAACACTCCTTAATCATATCTTAAAATCTTTTATTCATGTGGCATGTAGGATCATTGGTCTAGTTGGTTCAATTGGTATCTTTTGATAGCTTGCTTCAATTGGTATCCTTTGATTGCTTGATTGCGTGTCTCTCCTTTTGTTATGCCTTTGTGGCATATCTTTCTTTTGCAATCTTTGAGCCTCAATATAATTTGTGTTCCTCCAAGTATTTACCATTGGATATGTGTATTCCATTCCACTATCTAGTTGAGAAATACACAATTTATGGAGGAGCATAATTTATATTGGCCTTCTAAGCTTTTCACCCATTTTGGCAATCAATGCCAATGGGGGAGAAGTTTCAGATAGTTTGGTGGAGAAGTTTAGAGAGTCATCTAGTCATCTCCTCTTGCTTTGGTTTTGTTACCAAGCTTTTGCATCTCATGCGCATACATTATTGTTGCATGGTATGGTGATGCATAATTACTTATATAAACTCTCTTGAAAGTGATTGTCATCAATTACCAAAATGGGGGAGATTGAAAGAACATGCGGTGCCCCCATGTTTGGTTTTGGTAATTGATGACAATCTCTATGGACTAATGGTTGCCTTGAGTTATATTTGAAGGGTTTGTCCATAGGCTTTTCTTGGAGTTCATTTGTTGGTTTCAAGGAGAGTTTGTGATGACCAAGGTGCTATTAAGGAATTATCCAAAGATTGGTCTTGTGAGTGTTGAGCTTATTGCAAGCATGTCTTGAAGAAGAAGAGTGTGTTATCATTCATGTTTACCTTCAAGACATCATCCAAATGAAGAGAGTTGGAAAGATTCAAGGTTGATCAAGACTAAGTGAAGGAGTGAATCAAGTTGATCAACATACAAAGCGTAGAAGATGTACCGAGAGGGATCAAGCAATCCTATGGTATGGTAAGCATTGTCAATCATGCTTTGTGTACTAACTCATGGTCTTCGTGAGAGTTCTTTGTGGGGTTAGGTTGTGGTGTGCAAGTTCAAGTGGAGCATCACGAAGAAATCAAGTGCTTGAAGCTTGCCGTCCATTGTCGTGACAATGGACTTGTGAAGATATGCCGAAGAGTGGCTCACCCATATGTTGGGGAACGTTGCATGGAAAACAAAATTTTTTCTCTACGTTCACCAAGATCAATCTAGGAGATGCAACTACGAGGGCAGAGTAGGATCCACATACCCTTGTAGATCGCTAAGCGGAAGCGTTAAGAACGCGGTTGATGGAGTCGTACTCGCCGCGATTCAGATCGCCGAAGATCCTAGCACCGAAGCAACGGTGCCTCCGCGTTCTTCACACGTGCGGCTCGGGGACGTCTCCTCCTTCTTGATCCAGCAAGGGGTGGAGGAGAGGTTGATGGAGAGACCGGCAGCACGACGGCGTGGTGGTGATGGTGGAGAAGGATTCCAGCAGGGCTTCGCCTAAGCACCGCGGGAGAAGAAGATGTTATGGGAGAGGGAGGGCAGCACCGAGGCACAAACGTGTGTTGGCTGCCCTCCCTCTACCTCTCTATATATAGGGGGAAGGAGGAGAGGGGGGCGCCCTAGGGTTTCCCCCAGGGGGGCCGGCGGCCAGGGCAGAGGGGGGGGCGGCGGCCAAGGGCTGCGCCTGGCCCTAGGGTTTCCCCCCCTAGGTGCCTTGCCCCCCACTCCAAGGGGTGCGGCTGCCCTAGGGGGTCCAGCTCCCTTAGCCGCATGAGGAGAGGGCCCAGGGGGGGGCGCACAGCCCTATGAGGGCTGTGGTGTCCCCTCTTGTGGCCCATTAGGCCCAGAAACACTTTCGGGACCCCCGAAACCCTTTTCGGTAATCCGCCGATTTCCCGATGCTCCCCGGAACACTTCCGGACTCCGAAACCTTTCATCCTATATATCAATCTTCGTCTCCGGACCATTCCGGAGACCCTCGTCACGTCCGGGATCTCATCCGGGACTCCGAACAACCTTCGGTAACCATGCACTGTTCTCACTAACAACCCTAGCGTCACCGAACCTTAAGTGTGTAGACCCTGCGGGTTCGGAAACCATGTAGACATGACCGAGACACTCCCAGGTCAATAACCAATAGCGGGATCTGGATACCCATATTGGTTCCCACATGTTTCTCGATGATCTCATCGGATGAACCACGATGTCAAGGATTCAGGTAATCCCGTATATAGTTCCCTTTGTCTCGTAGGTATGTTACTTGCCCGAGATTCGATCGTCGGTATCTCTATACCTAGTTCAATCTCGTTACCGGCAAGTCTCTTTACTCGTTACCGTAATACATAATCCCGTGACCAACTACTTAGTCACTTTGAGCTCATTGAGATGACGTATTACCGAGTGGGCCCGGAGATACCTCTCCGTCACACGGAGTGACAAATCCCAGTCTCGATCCATGTCAACTCAACAGACACCATCGGAGATACCTGTAGAGTACCTTTATAGTCACCCAGTTACGTTGTGACGTTTGGCACACACAAAGCACTCCTACGGTGTCAGTGAGTTACATGATCTCATGGTCATAGGAACTTATACTTGACATGCAGAAAACTATAGCGATAACTGACACGATCAAAAGCTATGTTTAACGTTTGGGTCTCGTCCATCACATCATTCTCCTAATGATGTGATCCCGTTATCAAATGACAACTCATGCCTATGACCTGGAAACCACGGTCATCTTTGATCAACGAGCTAGTCCTGTAGAGGCTCACTAGGGACACAAAGTCTGTCTATTCATCCACACATGTATTTGAGTTTCCAATCAATACAGTTATAGCATGGATAATAAACGATTATCATGAACAAGGAAATATAATAATAACTCTTTTATCATTGCCTCTAGGGCATATTTCCAACAGTCTCCCACTTGCACTAGAGTCAATAATCTAGCATTACAAGGTAATGAATCTAACACCCATAGAGTCTTGGTGTTGATCATGCTTAGCCCGTGGAAGAGGCTTAGTCAACGGATCTGCAACATTCAAATCCGTGTGTACTTTGCAAATACTTATGTCCTCCTCCTTGACCGAATCGCGGATGGAATTGAAGCGTCGCTTTATGTGTCTGGTCCTCTTGTGAAACCTTGGTTCCTTGGCTAGAGCAATGGCACCAGTGTTGTCACAGAACAGAGTCATTGGGTTCAGTGCACTAGGCACAACTCCAAGATCTGTCATGAACTCCTTCATCCAGACACCTTCCTTTGCCGCCTCCGAGGCAGCTATATACTCCGCTTCACATGTAGAATCAGCTACCACGCTCTGCTTGGAACTGCACCAGCTTACCACTCCCCCGTTGAGAATATATACGTATCCGGTTTGAGACTTAGAGTCATCCGGATCAGTGTCAAAGCTTGCATCGACGTAACCCTTTACGACGAGCTCTTGATCACCTCCATAAACGAGAAACATCTCCTTAGTCCTTTTCAGGTACTTTAGGATATTCTTGACCGCTGTCCAGTGATCCATACCAGGATTACTTTGAAACCTTCCGGCCATACTTATGGCAAGGCTGACATCTGGTCTTGTGCACAGCATTGCATACATGATAGAGCCTATGGCTGAAGCATAGGGGACGACACTCATCTTTTCTCTATCTTCCGCAGTCACTGGGCATTGAGTCTTACTCAACTTTGTACCTTGCAATACCGGCAAGAACCCCTTCTTGGATTGATCCATTTTGAACTTCTTCAAAACTTTATCAAGGTATGTACTTTGTGAAAGTCCTAT
This sequence comes from Secale cereale, assembly GCA_902687465.1. Lineage (NCBI taxonomy): Eukaryota > Viridiplantae > Streptophyta > Magnoliopsida > Poales > Poaceae > Secale > Secale cereale. Next base: position 821,874,579 of record LR738711.1, on the reverse strand, counting down.
CAAGCGTCTTGATCTATCTCTATAGATCTTGATGCCCAATATGAAAGCAGCTTCACCGAGATCCTTCATCGAAAAACTCTTGTTCAAATACCCCTTCACGCTATCCAAAAATTCTATATTGTTTCCAATCAGCAATATGTTATCCACATATAATATCAGAAACGCTATAGAGCTCCCACTCACTTTCTTGTAAATACAAGCTTCATTGTAAACTTGTATAAACCCAAACGCTTTGATCACCTCATCAAAGCGAAGATTCCAACTCCGAGATGCTTGCACCAGCCCATAAATGGAACGCTGGAGCCTGCATACTTTGTCAGCATTCTCTGGATCGACAAAACCTTCTGGTTGCATCATATACAACTCTTCCTTAAGAAAACCGTTAAGGAACGCTGTTTTGACATCCATCTGCCAAATTTCATAATCGAAATATGCAGTTATTGCTAACATGATTTGGACGGATTTAAGCATCGCTACGGGTGAGAAAGTCTCATCGTAGTCAATCCCTTGAACTTGTGAAAAACCCTTTGCCACAAGTCGAGCTTTATACACGGTGACATTACCGTCAGCGTCCGTCTTCCTCTTAAAAATCCATTTATTCTGAATGGCCTTCCGCCCTTCAGGTAATACTTCCAAAGTCCATACTTTGTTTTCATACATGGATCCCATCTCGGATTTCATGGCCTCTAACCATTTGTCGGAATCCGGGCCCACCATCGCTTCTCCATAGCTCGTAGGTTCACCGTTGTCTAACAACATGACCTCCAAGACAGGGTTACCATACCACTCAGGTGTAGTGCGTACCCTTGTCGACCTACGAGGTTCGGTAGTAACTTGATCAGAAGCTCCTTGATCATCATCATTGGCTTCCTCTTCAACCTCTGCAGGCTCCACAAAAACATCTTTCCGCGCTGCGCTACTCTCTGGTTGAAGCAGAGGTTCAATAACCTCATCAAGTTCTACCTTCCTCCCACTCAATTCTTTCGAGAGAAACTCTTTCTCGAGAAAGGACCCGTTCTTAGCGACAAACACTTTGCCCTCGGATCTGAGATAGAAGGTGTACCCAACAGTTTCTTTTGGGTATCCTATGAAGACACATTTGTCCGCTTTGGGTTCGAGCTTTTCTGGCTGAAGCCTTTTGACATAAGCATCGCAACCCCAAACCTTGAGAAAAGACAACTTAGGTTTCTTACCAAACCACAGTTCATACGGTGTTGTCTCAACGGACTTAGATGTAGCCCTATTTAAAGTGAATGCAGCTGTCTCTAACGCATATCCCCAAAACGATAGTGGCAAATCGGCAAGAGACATCATAGAACGTACCATATCTAATAGGGTTCGATTACGACGTTCGGACACACCATTACGCTGTGGTGTTCCAGGTGGCGTCAACTGTGAAACAATTCCACATTTTCTTAAGTGATCACCAAACTCATAACTCAGATATTCTCCCCCTCGATCAGATCGTAGGAACTTGATCTTCTTGTTACGATGATTTTCAACTTCACTCTGAAATTGCTTGAACTTTTCAAAAGTTTCAGACTTATGCTTCATTAAGTAAATATACCCATATCTACTTAAGTCGTCAGTGAAAGTGAGAAAATAACGATATCCACCGCGCGCCGTCACACTCATCGGACCGCACACATCAGTATGTATGATTTCCAATAAGTCACTTGCCCGTTCCATTGTCCCTGAAAACGGGGTCCTTGTCATCTTGCCCATGAGGCACGGCTCGCACGTGTCAAGTGATTCAAAATCAAGAGACTCCAAAAGTCCATCAGCATGGAGCTTCCTCATGCGTTTCACGCCGATATGACCCAGACGGCAGTGCCACAAGAAAGTGGTATTATCATTATCAACTCTACATCTTTTGGCATCAATGTTATGAACATGTGTATCATCACTATCGAGATTCAATAAGAATAAACCCCTAACTTCGGGTGCATGACCATAAAAGATATTACTCATATAAATAGAACAACCATTATTCTCTGACTTAAATGAGTAACCGTCTCGCAATAAACAAGATCCAGATATAATGTTCATGCTTAACGCAGGCACAAAATAACAATTATTCAGGTTCATAACTAATCCCGATGGTAATCGAAGAGCGAGCGTGCCGACGGCGATTACATCAACCTTGGAACCATTTCCCACGCGCATCGTCACTTCGTCCTTCGCCAGCCTCCGTTTATTCCGCAGTTCCTGTTTAGAGTTGCAAATGTGAGCAACCGAACCGGTATCAAATACCCAGGCACTACAACGAGAGTTGGTAAGGTACACATCAATAACATGTATATCACATATACCTTTGTTGTTGTTGGCCCCCTTCTTGTCCGCCAGATACTTGGGGCAGTTCCGCTTCCAGTGGCCGTTCCCCTTGCAATAGAAACACTCAGTCTCTGGCTTGGGCCCAGCCTTGGGTTTCTTCACTGGATTAGCAACTGCTTTGCCACCCTTCTTAGAGTTACCCTTCTTGCCCTTGCCATTCTTCTTGAAACTGGTGGTTTTATTGACCATCAACACTTGATACTCCTTCTGGATGCCTGCCTCAGCGACTTTCAGCATCGAAAACAGCTCGGCGATGGTCTTGTTCATCCCTTGCATGTTATACTGCTGCACGAAGCTCTTGTAGCTTGGAGGGAGTGACTGGAGAATTCTGTCAATGATAGCCTCATCCGGGAACACAAGTCCCAGATCTGCTATGCGGGTATAGTACCCAGACATTTTCAGTAAGTGCTCACTGACAGACGAATTCTCCTCCATCTTGCAAGCAAAGAATTTATCGGTGGTCTCATACCTCTCGATCTTAGCATTCTTCTCAAAGATGAAATTCAACTCCTGGTACATCTCATATGCACCATGACGTTCAAAACGCCTTTGAAGTCCTCCTTCCAAGCCGTACAACATGGCACACTGCACTATCGAATAGTCATCCGAACGTGTCTGCCAGACGTTCAAAACGTCTGCAGGGGCTGTAGGAGCGGGGGGGTCACCTAGCGGTGCATTTAGGACATAAACCTTTTGGGCAGCTGTGAGGATGATCCTCAGATTGCGGAGCCAGTCCACAAAGTTGCTCCCGTCATCTTTCAGTTTAGCTTTCTCTAGGAACGCATTAAAATTCAGGGGAGCTACTGCGCGAGCCATCTACAACAAAAGATTTGCAAAGACATTTTAGACTATTGTTCATGATAAGTGAGTTACTACCTAATCAAATTATTTATAACTCCCACTCAAATTGACATCCCTCTGGTCATTCGAGTGTGACATGATCCAAATTCACCAACCCAAGTCCGATCATCACGTGAGATGAGGTGGTGTCAATGGTGAACATCAACATGTTGATCATATCTACTATATGACTCATGCTCGACCTTTCGGTCCTCCGTGTTCCGAGGCCATGTCTGTACATGCTAGGCTCGTCAAGTCTAACCCGAGTGTTCTGCATGTGCAAAACTGGCTTGCACCCGTTGTATGCGAACGTAGAGTCTATCACACCCGATCATCACGTGGTGCTTCGAAACGACGAACCTTCGCAACGGCGCACACTCGGGGGGAGCACAATTTTATCTTGAAATTTTAGTGAAGGATCATCTTATAATGCTACCGTCGTCCTAAGCAAAATAAGATGCATAAAAGGATTAACATCACATGCAAATCATAAGTGACATGATATGGCCATCAACTCGTGCTTTTGATCTCCATCTCCAAAGCACCGGCATGATCTCCATCGTCACCGGCGCCACACCATGATCCCCATCATCATGATCTCCATCATCGTGTCGCCATCGGGGTTGTCGGCGCCCACCATGCTCTTACTACTATTGCTACCGTTTAGCGATAAAGTAAAGCATTACAAAGCGCTTAATGATTGACACGCAGGTCATACAAAAATTAAAGACAACCCTATGGCTCCTGCCGGTTGCCGTATGCATCGACATGCAAGTCGATATTAACTATTACAACATGATCATCTCATACATCAAATATATCTCATCATGTCATTGGCCATATCATATCACATACATACCCTGCAAAAACAAGTTAGACATCCTCTAATTTGATGTTGCATGTTTTACGTGGCTGCTATGGGTATCTAGCAAGAACGCTTCTTACCTACGCAAAACCACAACGGTGATATTCAAGTTGCTATTTAACCTTCTACAAGGACCGCCTTGTTCTATTCCGATTCAACTAAGATAGGAGAGACAGACACCCGCCAGCCATCTTATGCAACAAAAGTCACATGTCTGTCGATGGAACCGGTCTCATGTACGTGGACATGTAAAGTTGGTCCGGGCCGCTTCATCCCATAATACCGCTGAATCAAGAAAGACTAAGGAGGGCAGCAATTTAAACATCAACGCCACAAACCCTTTTGTGTTCTACTCGAGAAAGCATCTACGCAAGATCCTAGCTCATGATGCCACTGTTGGGGAACGTTGCATGGAAAACAAAAATTTTTCTCTACGTTCACCAAGATCAATCTAGGAGATGCAACTACGAGGGGAGAGTAGGATCCACATACCCTTGTAGATCGCTAAGCGGAAGCGTTAAGAACGTGGTTGATGGAGTCGTACTCGCCGCGATTCAGATCGCCGAAGATCCTAGCACCGAAGCAACGGTGCCTCCGCGTTCTTCACACGTGCGGCTCGGGGACGTCTCCTCCTTCTTGATCCAGCAAGGGGTGGAGGAGAGGTTGATGGAGAGACCGGCAGCACGACGGTGTGGTGGTGATGGTGGAGAAGGATTCCAGCAGGGCTTCGCCTAAGCACCGCGGGAGAAGAAGATGTTATGGGAGAGGGAGGGCAGCACCGAGGCACAAACGTGTGTTGGCTGCCCTCCCTCTACCTCTCTATATATAGGGGGAAGGAGGAGAGGGGGGCGCCCTAGGGTTTCCCCTAGGGGGGCCGGCGGCCAGGGCAGAGGGGGGGGGCGGCGGCCAAGGGCTGCGCCTAGCCCTAGGGTTTCCCCCCCTAGGTGCCTTGCCCCCCACTCCAAGGGGTGCGGCTGCCCTAGGGGGTCCAGCTCCCTTAGCCGCATGAGGAGAGGGCCCAGGGGGGGCGCACAGCCCTATGAGGGCTGTGGTGTCCCCTCTTGTGGCCCATTAGGCCCAGAAACACTTCCGGGACCCCCGAAACCCTTTTCGGTAATCCGCCGATTTCCCGATGCTCCCCGGAACACTTCCGGACTCCGAAACCTTTCATCCTATATATCAATCTTCGTCTCCGGACCATTCCGGAGACCCTCGTCACGTCCGGGATCTCATCCGGGACTCCGAACAACCTTCGGTAACCATGCACTGTTCTCACTAACAACCCTAGCGTCACCGAACCTTAAGTGTGTAGACCCTGCGGGTTCGGAAACCATGTAGACATGACCGAGACACTCCCAGGTCAATAACCAATAGCGGGATCTGGATACCCATATTGGTTCCCACATGTTTCTCGATGATCTCATCGGATGAACCACGATGTCAAGGATTCAGGTAATCCCGTATATAGTTCCCTTTGTCTCGTCGGTATGTTACTTGCCCGAGATTCGATCGTCGGTATCTCTATACCTAGTTCAATCTCGTTACCGGCAAGTCTCTTTACTCATTACCGTAATACATAATCCCGTGACCAACTACTTAGTCACTTTGAGCTCATTGAGATGACGTATTACCGAGTGGGCCCGGAGATACCTCTCCGTCACACGGAGTGACAAATCCCAGTCTCGATCCATGTCAACTCAACAGACACCATCGGAGATACCTGTAGAGTACCTTTATAGTCACCCAGTTACGTTGTGACGTTTGGCACACACAAAGCACTCCTACGGTGTCAGTGAGTTACATGATCTCATGGTCATAGGAACTTATACTTGACATGCAGAAAACTATAGCGATAACTGACACGATCAAAAGCTATGTTTAACGTTTGGGTCTCGTCCATCACATCATTCTCCTAATGATGTGATCCCGTTATCAAATGACAACTCATGTCTATGACCTGGAAACCGCGGTCATCTTTGATCAACGAGCTAGTCCTGTAGAGGCTCACTAGGGACACAAAGTCTGTCTATTCATCCACACATGTATTTGAGTTTCCAATCAATACAATTATAGCATGGATAATAAACGATTATCATGAACAAGGAAATATAATAATAACTCTTTTATTATTGCCTCTAGGGCATATTTCCAACACCATAGAGGAGTATGGGGGAGCAATCTACTAGTCTTCACCGAGACAACGCAATCAAGAAAGGTGGTCCAACTTGAGGAAGTCAAGATCGTCTACATCTAGCTCAAGTGGACTTTGTGCAAAACAAAGGTTTGCCCTTGATAGGTTTTCTATTTTACCGGTCTCGTGGTGGTAGTTGGGAGACCAGGTTATAGGATCGTTTGCCGTAGTATCAAGGGGGGCTCTCAAGTTGGTAGCTTGATCGTATCATTAGTAGAGAGCTCAAACCATTGCATCCTTGCATCATGTTTCTTGGTTCTTGTTTGGTTCTCTTTGTGAGTCTTAGAGCTTATGGTCATCTTGATGACAAGCTTGAGTTCATCGAAAACGGAGTTCACATGTGTCTTCTATGATGTTTTCGGTGTTGGGTGTTTTACCGGTCTTATCCGAGGTAGGGTTCTCACCATTTTCTTATGGGCCTTTTCTAATTTGCTTCTTATTGGTTTTTCTATCAAGATTGTGTTAGCCCTTGTCGCGAGCTTTCCAACAAACTTGGTTTCATCGAATTTGGAGTCCGTATGCAAAAGTTATTGTCGTTTTGGTGTACTGAAAAGGCCGCAGCGATACTACCACGGGTTGGAGCAGAAGTAATTTTTTACTACCGCTTTCGGGAGCTATACTACCGCTTGGAGCAGTACTACCGCGGCTACTTCCGTGGCTACTTCCGCTCGGGACCAAAAACTTGTCACAAGTCCAGCGGTGGTAGGCACGGATGTAATTTTTTAGTACCGCTCGCAAGCAGTAGTACCGCTACCCTTAGTAGTAGTACCGCTACCCGCAGCGGTAGTACCGTGAGGTCAAGCGGTAATACCGCTCCGACAGTTCTTCTGACCTTTTTGCCTCCTCGCTATTGTTTTTCAAAGGGGTTCTACTGCCCTAGCGGTAGTACCGCTCCTGGAGCGGTAGTACCGCTCTGTGCGGGCTGTGAGCATAACGGTTGGATTTTTTCCCCCACCTATAAAAGGGGGTCTTCTTCCCCAATGAACCTAATCCTTCGAGCTCGTGTTCTTCCCCCATTGTTGACCTTCTTAGAGCTTGCTATCTCTCAATCCCTCCATGGATTCTTGCTAGTTTTTGGGGGAAAAGAGAGAGGAGATCTAGATCCACATTTCCACCAATCACTTTCTCCTCTAGGTGAGGGGAACCCCTTGGATCTTGATCTTGGAGTTCTTGGTGTTCTCCTTCTTGTTCTTCCTCTCATTTCCCTCCCTAGCATTAGTTGCTTTGGTGGGATTTGGGAGAGAAGGACTTGGGCACTCTGTGTGCCCTTGCCATTGCATTTGGTGCATCGGTTTGAGTTCTCCACGGTGATATGTGGTAGTGAAGTTGAGAAGCTTATTACTCTTGGGTGCTTGGTACACTTGAGCTTGTTCCTCTTGGGTGCTTGGGCGCCCTAGACGGTTCTGGTCACTTCGAAGCCATATTCCATTGTGGTGAAGCTTTGTGGTGTCGTTGGGGAGATAGCCCCAACCTTGGTGTTCGGAGCTCAATCATTGTGGTGTAAAGCTCCGGGCAAGCGTTGGGGTCTCCAATTAGGTTGTGGAGATCGCCCCGAGCAATTTGACGGGTTCCGGTGACCGCCCCCAAGGGTTGCCAAAGTGTACGGGTTCGGTGACCTCCCCCAAGGGTTGCCATTTGTACGGGTTCGGTGACCGCCCTCAAGGGTCCCTTAGTGGAATCACGGCATCTTGCATTGTGCGAGGGTGTGAGGAGATTACAGTGGCCCAAGTGGCTTCTTGGGGAGCATTGTGCCTCCACACCGCTCCAAACGGAGATTAGCATCCGCAAGGGTGTGAACTTCGGGATACATCGTCGTCTCCGCGTGCCTCGGTTATCTCTTACCCGAGCCCTTTACTTATGCACTATACTTTGTGATAGCCATATTGTTTCTTGTCATATATCTTGCTATCACCTAGTTGTTTATCTTGCTTAGCATAAGTTGTTGGTGCACATAGGTGAGCCTAGTTGTTGTAGGTTTTGTGCTTGACAAATTAACCGCTAGGTTTATTCCGCATTTGTTCAAGCCGAAACCGTAATTATTTTAAAGCGCCTATTCACCCCCCCTCTAGGCGACGTCCACGATTTTTCAGACGTGTTGATCTTCCGAGGCCGGGCATGACCCTGGAAAGTGTATCCGGCCAAATGGGGTCGAGCGTCCTGGGTAATGTGGTGCACCCCTGCAGGGAAGGTAATCTATTCGAATAGCCGTGTCCCTAGGTAAAAGGACGACCCGGAGTTGTACTCCGACCTCATGACAACTTGAAATGGATACTTAATAAAACACACCCAGACAAGTTCCAGATGCAACCCGGTGATCGCTTTCCCACAGGGCGACGAGGGGAGGATCACCGGGTAGGTTTATGCTATACAATGTTACTTGGTGAACTTACCATCTATTCTATTCTACTGCTGCAAGACAGAGGCTACTAGAAGCTTTGACACTTGTTACTATTCCATCTACTCTCTTCTACTGCTGCAAGATGGAGGTTGCCAGAAGCGTAGTCTTCGATTGTATTAGCTATCCCCCTCTTATTCTGGCATTCTGCAGTTCAACCCATAGATATTACCCCTTTACACAGATATCATTGCATATGTAGTGTAGATCCTTGCTTGCGAGTACTTTGGATGAGTACTCGCGGTTGCTTTGCCCCCCCTTTTCCCCCTTTTTCCTCTCTTCTCGGATGATACAACCAGATCGGTGGAGTCCAGGAGCCAGAGGATCCGAGGAAGTTTCTGCGTGGAGTTCGGCTTCGAGGAGTAGTTAGGAGGTCCCAAGCAGGAGGCCTTGCCTTTTCGATCGTTACTACATTTGTGCTAGCCTTCTTAAGGCAAACTTGTTTCACTTATGTCTGTACTCAGATATTATTGCTTCTGCTGACTCTTGTGTATCCGAGCTTATATATTCGATCCCTCAAGGCCCATGGCTTGTAATATAAAGCTTATTTATTTTAATTTGTGTCTAGAGTTGTGTTGTGATGTCTTCCAGTGAGTCCCTGATCTTGGTCGTACACATTTGTGTGCATGATTAGTGTACGGTCAAATCGGGGGCGTCACAAAAGATGGATGAACTTATGGAATTATTTGCTACTAAGAGTGTGTCTTGTGATCCTAATGATATGCCTTTGTCCCCCTTGATTGAGAATAATAATGAATCTTTGGATGTGAATTTTGTTGGTAGAAATAATTTTGGTAATAATGCATATAGAGGAAACTTTAATTCTTGGCCTTTTCCTAGTAATTCCTCTAATAATTATGGTAATTCCTACAACAACTCTTATGGAAATTTTAATAAGATGCCCGCTGATTTTGAGACTAGTGTTAAAGAATTTATGAATTCGCAAAAAAAATTCAATGCTTTGCTTGAAGAAAAATTGCTTAAGATTGATGAGTTGGCTAGGAACGTGGATATAATTTCTCTTGATGTTGATTCTTTGAAACTTATATCTATTCCACCTAAGCATGATATCAATGAGTCTCTCAAAGCCATGAGAATTTCCATTGATGAGTGCAAAGAAAGAACCGCTAGGATGCATGCTTAAAGAGATTGCTTTGTGAAAGCGTGTTCTTCTAGTTTTCATGATAACAAAGATGAATATCTAAAATTAATTGATGTGTCTCCTATTAAATTCTTGTTTTCTAATATGAATCTTGATAAATATGGGACTGGAGATGAGTCAACTTTAGTTAAAAGGCGTCCCAAAGATTCGGTGCTTTTAGACCTTGATGCAAAAACCATTAAAAGTGGGATTGAAGAGGTCAAAACATTACATAGCAATGAACCCACTATTTTGGATTTCAACGGATTTAATTATGATAATTGCTCTTTGATAGATTGTATTTCCTTGTTGCAATCCGTGCTAAATTCTCCTCATGCTTATAGTCAAAATAAAGCCTTTACCAAACACATATTTGATGCTTTAATGCAATCTTATGAAGAAAAACTTAAATTAGAAGTTTCTATCCCTAGAAAACTTTATGATGAGTGGGAACCTACTATAAAAATTAAGATTAAAGATCATGAATGCTATGCTTTGTGTGATTTGGGTGCTAGTGTTGCCACAATTCCAAAAACTTTGTGTGATATGTTAGGTTTCCATGAACTTGATGATTGTTCTTTGAATCTGCATCTTGCGGATTCTACCATCAAGAAACCTATGGGAAGGATTAATGATGTTCTTATTGTTGCAAATAGGAATTATGTGCCCGTAGATTTCATCGTTCTTGATATAGATTGCAATCCTACATGTCCTATTATTCTTGGTAGACCTTTCCTTAGAATGATTGGTGCAATTATTGATATGAACGAAGGAAATATTAGATTCCAATTTCCGTTAAGGAAAGGCATGGAACACTTTCCTAGAAAGAATATCAAATTACCTTATGAATCTATTATGAGAGCCACTTGTGGATTGCCTACCAAAGATGGCAATACCTAGATCTATTCTTGTATCATGCCTAGCTAGGGGCGTTAAACGATAGCGCTTGTTGGGAGGCAACCCAATTTTATTTTCTTTGATTTTACTTCTGTTTAGTAACAAATATTTCATCTAGCTTCTGGTTAGATGTGGTTTTTTGTTTTAAATAGTGTTTCTGCCAAGTAGAACCTTTGGGAAGACTTGGGTGAAGTTTTTGCGATCTTGCTGTAAAAAACAGAAACTTTTGCGCTCACGAGATTTGCTGCCATCTTTTACTGGAGAGTGCTTTTAAGTTGATTCTTTTTGCAGATGATTAATAGACAAATTCCTCACGTCCACCAATTTATTTAAAAAAAATTCAGTTACATAAGTATTCGAAAGTTACAGATTGCTACAGACTGTTCTGTTTTTGACATATTCTGTTTTTCGTGTGTTGTTGGCTTATTTTGATGAATCTATGAGTAGTATCGGGGGGTATGAATCATAGAAAAGTTGGAATACAGTAGGTTTAACACCAATATAAATAAAGAATGAGTTCACTACAGTACCTTAAAGTGGTGGTTTGTTTTCTTATACTAACGTAGCTCACGAGATTTTTGCTAAGTTTTGTGTTGTGAAGTTTTCAAGTTTTTGGGTAAGGATTTGATGGACTATGGAATAAAGTGGCAAGAGCCTAAGCTTGGGCATGCCCAAGGCACCCCAAGGTAAAATTCAAGGACAACCAAAGGCCTATGCTTGGGGATGCCCCGGGAAGGCATCCCCTCTTTCGTCTTCGTCTATCGGTGACTTTACTTGAGACTATATTTTTATTCACCACATGATATGTGTTTTGCTTCGAGCGTCATGTATGATTTGAGTCTTTGCTTTTTATTTTACCACAATCATCCTTGCTGTACACACCTTTTGAGAGAGATACACATGAATCATAATTGATTAGAATACTCTATGTGCTTCACTTATATCTTTTGAGCTAGATAGTTTTGCTCTAGTGCTTCACTTATATCTTTTTAGAGCACGACAGTGGTTTTATTTTATATAAATTATTGATCTCTCATGCTTCACTTAAATTATTTTGAGAGTCTTTTGGAATAGCATGGTAATTTGCTTTGGCTATAAAATTAGTCCTAATATGATAGGCATCCAAGATGGGTATAATAAAAACTTTCATATAAAGTGCATTGAATATTATGAGAAGTTTGATACTTGATGATTGTTTTGAGATATGAGGATGGTGATATTAGAGTCATGCTAGAAGAGTAGTTGTGAATTTGAGAAATACTTGTATTGAGGTTTGCAAGTCCCGTAGCATGCACGTATGGTAACCGTTGTGTGACAAATTTGAAGCATGAGGTATTTCATTGATTGTCATCCTTTGTGTGGAGGTCGGGATCGCGCGATGGTTAACTCCTACCAACCCTTCCCCTAGGAGCTTGCGTGTAGTACTTTGTTTTGATTACTTGTAGATTTTTGCAATAAGTATGTGAGTTCTTTATGACTAATGTTGAGTCCATGGATCATACGCACTCTCACCCTCCCTCCATTGTTAGCCTCTCTTGTACCTCGCAACTTTCGCCGGTACCGTACACCCACCATATACTTCCTCAAAACAGCCACCATACCTACCTATTATGGCATTTCCATAGCCATTCCGAGATATATTGCCATGCAACTTTCCACCGTTTCATTTAGTATGACACGCTTCATCATTGTCATATTGCCATGCATGATCATGCAGTTGATATCCTATTTGTGGCAAGGCCACCATGCATAATTTTTCATACATGTCACTCTTGATTCATTGCACATCCCGGTACACCGCCGAAGGCATCCATATAGAGTCATACTTTGTTCTAGCATCGAGTTGTAATCTTTGAGTTGTAAATAAATAGAAGTGTGATGATCATCATTATTATAGCATTGTCCCAAGAAAAAAAAGAAAAAAAGGAAGGAAAGGCCAAAGAAAAAAAAGGAAGGCCCAAAAAAAAGAAAAAAAGAGAAAAATAAAAAAGGGACAATGCTACTATCTTTTTCCACACTTGTGCTTCAAAGTAACACCATGATCTTCATGATAGAGAGTCTCTTGTTTTGTCACTTTCATATACTAGTGGGAATCTTCATTGTAGAACTTGGCTTGTATATTCCAATGATGGGCTTCCTCAAATGCCCTAGGTCTTCGTGAGCAAGCAAGTTGGATGCACACCCACTTAGTTTCTTTTGTTGAGCTTTATACATTTATAGCTCTAGTGCATCCGTTGCATGGCAATCCCTACTCACTCACATTGATATATATTGATGGGCATCTCCGTCGCTCATTAATATGCCTAGTTGATGTGAGATCATCTTCCTCTTTTGTCTTCTCCACAACCACCACTCTATTCCACCTATAGTGCTATATCCATGGCTCACACTCATGTATTACGTGAAAGTTGAAATGGTTTGAAAAAATTTGAAGTATGAAACAATTGCTTGGCTGAAACCGGGGTTGTGCATGATTTGAGTATTTTGTGTGATGAAGATGGAGCATAGCCAAACTATATGATTTTGTAGGGATGAACTTTCTTTGGCCATGTTATTTTGAGAAGACATAATTGCTTTGTTAGTATGCTTGAAGTATTATTATTCTTATGTCAATATTAAACTTTTGTCTTGAATCTTTCGGATCTGAACTTTCATGCCACAATAAAGAAAATTACATTGAGCATTATGTTGGGTAGCATTCCACATCAGAAATTCTGTTTTTATCATTTACCTACTCGAGGACGAGCATGAATTAAGCATGGGGATGCTTGATACGTATCCAACGTATCTATAATTTTTTAATGTTCCATGCTATTATATTATCTGTTTTGGATGTTTAATGGGCTTTATTATACACTTTTATATTATTTGTGGGACTAACCTACTAACCCAAGGCCGAGTGCAAATTGTTGTTTTTTTGCCTATTTCAGTGTTTCGTAGAAAAGGAATATCAAACGGAGTCCAAATGGAATGAAACCTTCGAGAGGGTCGTTTTGGAACAAATGCAACCCAGAAGACTTGGAGTACATTCCAGGGAAGCCACGGGGTGGCCACGAGGCAGGGCAGGGGGGTAGGTGCGCCCCCATAACTCCACTGACATGCCTCTTCCTTCTATATATATCCATGTACCCTGAAAACAGCCGAGAGCTCCACGAAAACCTAATTCCACCGCCGCAACCTTCTGTACCCGTGAGATCCCATCTTGGGGCCTGTTTTGGAGCTCCACCGGAGGGGGAATTGATCACGGAGGGCTTCTACATCAACACCATAGCCTCTCTGATGAGTTGTGAGTAGTTTACCACAGACCTTCGGGTCCAAAGTTATTAGCTAGATGGCTTCTTCTCTCTATTTGGATAACAATACAAAGTTCTACTTGATCTTCTTGGATATATATTTGATGTAATTATTTTTGCGGTGTGTTTGTCGAGATCCGATGAATTGCGGGTTTATGATCAAGATTATCAATGAACAATATTTGATTCTTCTCTGAAATCTTTTATGCATGATTTAAATATCTTTGCAAGTTTCTTCGAATTATCAATTTGGTTTGGTCTACTTGATTGATGTTTATTCCAATGGGAGAAGTGCTTAGCTTTGGGTTCAATCTTGCGATGTCCTTTCCTAGTGACAGCAGGGGCAACAAGGCACGTATTGTATTGTTTCCATCGAGGATAAAAAGATGGAGTTTATATCATATTGCATGAGTTTATCCCCCTACATCATGTCATCTTGCTTAAAGCGTTACTCTGTTCTTATGAACTTAATACTCTAGATGCATGCTGGATAGCGGTCGATGTGTGGAGTAATAGTAGTTGATGCAAAATTGTTTCGGTCTACTTGTCACAGACGTGATGCCTATACACAATGATCATGCCTAGATATTCTCATAAATATGCGCTTTTCTATCAATTGCTCGACATTAATTTGCTCACCCACTGTAGAAATTAGCTATCTTGAGAGAAGCCTCTAGTGAAACCTATGGCCCCCAGGTCTATCTTCCATCAACTATTTATCTTTACTTTACTTTTATTTTGCAAGCTTTACTTTCAATCTATATACCAAAAATATTTATCTTATTATCTTTATCAGATCTCAATTTTGCAAGTGGCCGAGAAGCGATTGACAACCCCTTTATCGCGTTGGTTGCAACGTTCTTATTTGTTTGTGTAGGTACGAGGGACTCGCACGTAGTCTCCTACTGGATTGATAACTTGGTTTTCAAAACTAAGGGAAATACTTACACTACTATGCTGCATCACCCTTTCCTCTTCAAGGAAAAAACAACGCAAGCTCAAGAGGTAGCAAAAACCTCAAGAATCTTTTCACAAAAGTCAGAGAATATAGCAGTCATACATCTGAAAGGTAGCAGGTGCATTGCATAAACCAAAAGGCATACGTCTATAAGCAAAAGTACCAGAAGGGCAGGTAAAAGTGGTATTTTCTTGATCCTCTTTTGACACAACTATTTGAGAGAAACCAGAATAACCATCTAGAAAGCAAAGGTGTGTATGTTTGTATAGTATTTCTAGCATTTGATCAATAAAAGGTAGAGGGTAATGATCTTTTATAGTAGCTTTATTTAATTTGCAAAAATCAATTACCATTCTATAACCTGTAACAATTCTTTGCGGGATCAGTTCATTCTTATCATTAGAAACAACAGTAATGCCTCCCTTCTTAGGGATGCAATGAACATGAGTTACCCATTGACTATCAGCGATAGGATAAATTATACCTGCCCCCAGAAGCTTTAGTATTTCATTTCTTACCACCTCCTTCATCTTAGTATTTAATCATCGTTGGTGATCAACAATTGGTTTAGTATCACGCTCCAACTTAATTTTGTGCTGGCATAAGGTGGGACTAATGCCCTTAAGATCATCAAGAGTATATCCAATAGCAGCACGGTGCTTCTTCAGAGTTTTCAATAGTTTCTTTTCTTCATGCTCTGAAAGGTTAGCACTAATAATAATAGGATAGATCTTCTTCTCATCAAGATAAGCATATTTCAAAGTATCAGGTAATTATTTAAGCTAAAAAACGGGAACAACCTTAGGTGGAGGAGGATTCCCAAGGATTTCAACAGGCAAATTGTGTTTCAGAATAGGCCATTGTTTAAAGAATATTTCATCTATTTCCCTTCTTTCATTCATAAACATATCATTCTCATGGTCTAGCAAATATTGTTCTAAAGGATTAGTAGGTGGCACGACAATAGAAGCAAGGCCAGTAATTTCATCCTTACTAGGCAATTCTTTATCACGGGGTTGTCTATGAAATTTAGAGAAATTAAAATCATGACACATATCCCCTAGACCAATAGTAACAATATCTTTCGCGCAGTCTACCCTACTATTAATAGTGTTCAAGAAAGGTCTACCAAATATAATGGGACAAAAGTCATCTTGAGGGGACCCAAGAACAAGAAAATCAGTAGGATATTTTATTTTCCCACACAAGACTTCAACATATCTAACAATCCTAGTTGGTGATATAGTATCTCTATTAGCAAGTTTAATAGTAACATCAATTTCTTCTATCTCAGCAGGTGCAATTTCTTTCATAATGTATTCATATAAAGTAAAAGGAATTGCACTCAAACTAGCACCCACATCACATAAGCCATGATAACAATGATCTCCTATTTTAACAGAAACAACATGCATGCCAATGACTGGTCTATGTTTATCTCTAGTATTGGGTTTAGCAATTCTAGCAGCTTCATCATAGAAATAAATAACATGCCCATCAATATTATCAGCCAAGAGATCTTTAACCATAGCAATACTAGGTTCCACTTTAATTTGTTAAGGTGGTCCAGGTGCTCTAATATTGCTTTTGTTAACCACAATTGAAGCTTTAGCATGATCCTTTATTCTAACAGGAAAAGGTGGTTTCTCAATATAAGCAGTAGAAATAATAGGATCAACATTATAAGTAATAGTTTCTTCTTCAACTTTGTCGGTGTACTAGAATAGGGGTACCCTAGTATCCCGAACTTGTGCACGGGCAGTCACAGCGCCCCGCGGCAAGGCTTGCCGGGTGACTGCCAAGGTCCTCCGTGGTTCCTTTGGAGCCATTCAAGAACAAAGTATTCAAGCCAAGGAGACAAGACCCCGGCGAGAGGAGCTTGCCGGGAAGGCCACTTAAGGCACAAGACCCCGGCGAGAGGAGCTTGCCGGGAAGGCCAACCAAGGCATTTCAAGGAATTTGCCGCGACGCGCCACGCGTCCCGGCAAGGCCCGGTGAGCGACAAGCTCCCGGACGCGACAAGACAACGACCGTGGCAAGGCGCTTGCCGCGGCAAGCTACCACTCCGTACCCGCGCTCCAGCGCATCCACCCACGTGTCGCTCTGGGACCCTTCCAGGCGTACGTGGCGGGAGGCTGTGCAACTAGGGGTACGCGGTGGCAAGCGGCGCTGACAAGGTTGCCATCGTGGCGAACGGTGGCGCCCCTGACGGCCCCTTTTTTGCACTGTTTGGGCGACGTCGATGGGCATTTAATGCCCTTGTCCCCTGCCGTCAGGGTTAGGTATGGAACACTGTACAGGTAGCTGTACCAACTACAATGCTTTCCCATTTTTGCCCTCATCTGTGTTGCCACCTGTCGGTGACCCCTTTAGCATATAAAAGGAGGCCCATGCGCAACGTAGAAGGGGATTCGAACACTCTCACGCTCGGTCTCGTTAGCTGTTGAGGGGTACTGTAGCTCCCAGTGCTCTCGAGCCAAGAACTCAATACAAACCACAAAGCAGGAGTAGGGTTTTACCCATCCGTGCGGCCCGAACCTGGGTAAACTGCTCTTGTGCCTCGCCTCGATCTGCTCTTCGTGCGATCTCCGCCCCCTGCCGTACCGAAAGGGGCTCCGTCCCCATAGGTGTTCGTGGGTGGATCAGTTTCCCAGACATCTTTGGCGCGCCACGTAGGGGGTGCGTCGAGATTGTGTGAACCTGATCCAGCGTCCACCCGAGCTAGATCTTCATCATCTTCATCATCTTCATCAACATGCCGCCGAAGAAGAAGGCTTCGGAGGCAGCTGCTTCGTCCGCGTCGATCCCACCACCGCCGGAGCCAACGGCTGGTGGGGTAGATGCCGGCGGAAGAACGGGCGTCGACGAGGGAGCTCACGGTGCCGCCAAGTCCAAGGACAAGGCTGCGCTGCCTATCGGCGGCTTAGTCGACTCCCACAACGACCGGGCGCACTCCAAGACCTCGGCGTCCGTACATGCACCGCGCCCATCTCAGGAGGCGCGGGACCGGCAGCGTCCTGGTACTCACGGTACCATACGCTTGCTGGACCAAGATCGAGCTGGTGGATCTCGGGATGCTCAAGGCCAGCGTGCACGCCAACATGCCGGCACGAGCAAGGCACAGTCGCCCGGATGGGATACTGCTCCTTCTAACATAGTTAGAAGTCCGAGCATATCCCGCTCCTCGCACCTCTTGCCACCGCTACCCGCCACTCCAGCAGAAGCTCTGGCACGAGCTCAACTGCTCCTAGACTTCCCTCCAGCTGCAGACAAGGCCGACGACTGGAGGGCCACCATTCAGAGTCTCATCGCCTTCGCCAACGGCGACACTCCGCGGCAGCCGAGTACATCGCAGCCGCGGCAAGTCAGCCAGGCGCGGGCCGATGGCGACAAGACCGGTGGGGGTGCAACCGCCGTGCACTCTCCGCCCCGAAGGCCAAGATCGCCGAATCGTCGGATCAACCTCGACAGCGACTCCACCGCGTCGTCAGATCCACGAGCTCGTCGCGATCAGCGCCAAGTTCTTCACGAACGACAGCAAGAAGGTACTCGCATCAAGCGCCGAAGAGAAGCGCGGCGTCAATCAGACCAGCGCGCTGGGCCCACTGTTGACATGCATGCGCCAGGGGAACCAGGCGACTTGCCGTACGCGGTAGGTTGTCCTACGTTTACTCGTGAGCTGCGGCAAGTCCAGTGGCCCAGTATGAAGAATTTCAAGCCATACGTACTAGAGAAGTACGATGGCAAGGCGCATCCGTCAGAGTTCCTCAGCATCTACACCATCGCGGTGCAAGCTGCTGGGGGACGGGACGACAAGATCCTTGCCAACTACTTCCCGCAGGTGCTCAAGCCCAACGTCAGGTCCTGGCTCATGCACTTGCCGGACAACTCCATATCCTCCTGGGCAGACCTATGCCATCAGTTTGTCGGCGCCTTCACAGGCGGCCACAAACCTCATGGCCAAGAGAGTGACCTTCACCTGCTCGCCCAGAAGGAAGGAGAACCCCTGCGCAAGTATATCCAGAGATTCAGCCGTGTACAACACAACATCCCAGATGTCCACCCTGCCGCTGTTATCAGCGCGTTCCATCAGAACGTGCGTAACCGCAGGATGAGGGAGGAGATGGCGATGTGCAAGATCAGGGACGTCAGCGAGCTGTACGCCCAGGCCGACAAGTGCGCACGTGCTGAGGAAGGGAGGAAACTCCTTGGAGAGGATACAGGAGCAGGAGGATCTGACAGTGAGGATGCTGCCCCGGCAAAGAAAAACCGGCGGTGGAACAACAGGAAAAAGAAAAACAAAGATGTGCTAGTCGTTGAGCAGTCCGGCAACGGAGGTGGCGCTGACAAGGCCAAAGTTGGTAGCTCAGGCAAGGAGACTGCCGCATGCACCAACTGCCAGGCTATGGCGGCCGCCGACAAGCAGGACGGCACCGACAAGCAGTACTGCAAGATCTACCGCACCAAGGGCCATGACCTCCAGAACTGCAAGAGGGTCGAGCAGCTTGTTGAACAGCAAAAGGCTGAATACGAGCGGCGCGACAAGGAGAAGGCCCAAGGAGGTGATGGAGGATCCGGCAAGAAGCGGACATTCACCGGCCGGGGAGGACGCCGCGGCAAGGCCAAGCAGCGGCAAGGAGATAGACCTCCCCGCGGCCGCGACAAGGATGAAGACGACGACGACGACGAAGACATGGATGATGTTGAGACCAGTGAGCAGGAGTTCCAGAAAGCCACAAAAGTCTTGTGCGTTGACGGCGGTGCTTCTCTGCATACTTCACACCGCCAACTCAAACAGTGGTGCGGGAAGTTAATGCGGCAGAACCACCTGTCGAATCGCGCAAGCTTCTGAAATGGTCTAGCACGCCTATCATCTTTGATATTGAGGACCACCCTGATCGCACAACTGCGGTCGGGTGCTTGCCGATGTTGGTCTCGCCAACTATCCGCAACCTCAAGGTCACTAAGATGTTGGTTGACGGCAGGGCCGGCTTGAACCTGATCTCCTCTGCTGTACTCCAGAAGCTCCAGTTCCCTGACGTTGCCAGTGACATTTGGCGGCGAGCTGAACTTCAGGACTGAGAGGGTCACTTTTGATGTTGCTGATTTTCCATTGCCTTACAATGGGATACTCGGCCGTCCAGCACTCGCCAAGTTCATGGCAGCCTCTCACTACGCATACAACATGCTGAAGATGCCAGGCCCGATAAGCGTCATCTCTGTCCCTGGCGACAAGAAGGATGCCCTTATCTGCGCCGACAAGATCTACCAGGAAGTAGCAGCCGCAACAGATAGCAAGACACTTGCCGCTGAAGCTCCCGGGGGGAAGAAGAAGACCAAGTCCGGCAAGAGCTCTGATGCCCACTCCGGCAAGCGCACCTCTTCGGAGTGCTGCACTACCGTCGAGGACGCACCATCAAGCTCCACCGGCAAGTGTAAGAAGACGATGGCAGCTCCGCCAGAGACCAAGAAGGTGTCCACCAAGGAGGACGACACTGGTGGTACCTTCACCATCAGTGCCACGCTTGACCCTAAATAGGAAAGTGCGCTCGTTGCTTTCCTGCGGGCGAATGTCGACGTGTTTGCATGGCAACCGTCTGACATCCCCGGTGTTCCCAGGAAAGTAATTGAGCACTACCTTGCCGTCTGTCCTCACGCGCGGCCCGTCAAGCAGAGAGTCAGGAAGCAAGCCGTGGAGCGCCAAGAATTCATCGCGGAAGAAATCAAGAAGTTGGAAGCAGTAGGCCTTGTCAGAGGAGTGCTCCATCCTACGTGGTTGGCCAATCCTGTAGTCGTGCGTAAGGCAAACGGGAAATGGAGGCTTTGTATCGACTTCACCGATGTCAATAAAGCTTGTCCCAACGACCCATTTCCCTTGCCGCGCATTGACCAGATTGTTGACTCCACGGCCGGATGTGACTTGCTTTCATTTCTTGACGCATACTCAGGATACCATCAGATCTTCATGGCAGAAGAAGATGAGAAGAAGACCGCATTTATCACTCCATGTGGCACGTACTGTTTCATACGGATGCCTTTCGGTTTGAAGAATGCTGGTTCAACATTTGCAAGGGTAGTCCACACGGCTTTTGAGCCACAAATTCATAGAAATGTGGAAGCCTACATGGATGACATAGTGGTCAAGAGCAAGGACATGGCTACTCTGATTCAAGATTTAGAAGAGACCTTTGCAAATCTGCGCAAGATCCAACTCAAGCTCAACCCCGAGAAGTGCGTGTTTGGAGTCCCTTCCAGCAAGCTTCTCGGGTTCTTCGTGTCTCAGAGGGGAATTGAAGCCAATCCCGACAAGATCAAGGCCATTGAGCAGATTGAAGCACCAAAGCGCGTCAAGGATGTATGAAGACTTGCCGGTTGCGTGGCTGCTCTCAGCAGGTTTATCTCTAAGTCTGATGAGCGCGCCCTGCCGTTTTTCAAAATTTTGAAAAAGGCAGGTCCAATGAAATGGACTCCGGAAGCGGAGGCTGCGCTGCAAGACTTGAAGAGGTACCTGTCCTCCACTCCAATACTTGTCGCACCTAAGCCACAAGATAAGTTGCTGCTGTATCTAGCGGCAACCAATCAAGTGGTTAGTGCTACGTTAGTAGCGGAGAGGGAGGCAGATGATGAGCCAGCAACCGCGGCAAGCGCATCCAGCGACAAGCAGGGGGCTTCCCCGACAAGCTCTGGTCCCGACAAAGATTGATCTGCGCAGGAGATACAGAAGAGAATGGTGCAGCGCCCAGTTTACTTTGTCAGCTCCCTCCTGCAGGGGGCTAGGTCAAGGTACTCTGGTGTGCAGAAACTGCTTTTCGGCCTCCTCATGGCCTCGAGAAAGCTGCGCCATTACTTCCAAGCACATGAGATAACAGTTGTCACTCGCTTTCCCCTGAAGAGGATACTGCAGAATCCAGAAGCAACAGGCAGGATTGTTGAGTGGGCACTGGAACTGTCAAGCTTTGGCCTCAAGTTTGAAAGCACTTCAACTATCCAAAGCAGAGCATTGGCAGAATTCATAGCAGAGTGGACGCCAACACCAGATGAAGAGATTCCAGAAACGAGCATCCCCGTCAAGGAAGCAAGCAAAGAGTGGCTGATGTACTTTGATGGTGCCTTCTCGCTGCAAGGCGCCGGTGCTGGCGTGCTACTTGTCACACCCACCGGAGAGCACCTCAAGTATGTAGTCCAGATGCACTTTCCCAAGGAGCAAGCAACAAACAATACTGCAGAGTATGAAGGTTTGCTTGCCGGTCTCAGGATCGCGGCAGACCTTGGGATCAAGAAGCTTATTGTCAGGGGTGACTCGCAGCTCGTCGTCCGCCAAGTGAACAAGAATTATCGGAGTCCGTTGATGGAAGCCTTGATGGCTTCTCGCCCCTCGTTGGTTACCCCATGTGGAAGGTTTGAGATGTAGCGTAGTGGCAAATTTCCCTTGGCAAAGATACCAAGGATCGAATCCCGTGAGACTTCGATGGTCGACAAGAAGGTGTCAATAGCGCCAGAAACTTTTGCTTGACAGGACCTGCACACAGATACAAATAACTTTGCTCCCAACGAGTACAGAGAAGTTGTCAATACCTCCGGCCTTGTCGTTTACAAAGGATCAAACGCAAGAGATAATAGTGATAGGTATGACTGCAACTAGGAAGTAAGAACATGAAGTAAATAGCGGGTGTGATCAGTGATGGTAATATGGACCGGAGTCCCATGATGTTCACTAGTGATGTCTCTCTCCCAAAAGACGATAAAATAGCTAAGCGAGGTAAACAAATTACAGCTGGGCAATTGACAGAATTATGTGCGCAAACCAATGCTAACTATGCTGTAAGGAAGATAGAGGCTCAAAAGCATGGGCGGTACGCCAAGGCAAGTAGACCGAAATCCATCTGCATCTACTACTAATCATCCACCTTGAGATATCTATCCAGAACATCTCGCTGGTATTAAGTTGCGAGTCCCACCCAAAGTGTAAACTCAAAGCAACAGACAACTGCATTAAAAGAACTTTGCGTAAAGTAAACAATCCTTGCACCCGCAAGTACAAGCACCGTTGTTTTCCCCCTTGTGGCAACAGCACATCCCCTAGACTCATGTTTCTGTCACTCAAGCTAGTCATCGAGGGGCATGAACCCACAATCAAGCATAACGTTCCCTCTTGGAGTTACTACCTACTACTCGGCCAAAGCAATAAATAGCAACGGAGAACATGCAAGAATTACTCAAGAACATAAATATAAAAGAGGTGAATCAAATATATTACTCACACACAATCTGAACATAATCTCATAATCCATCGGATCCCAGCAAACTCAGCAGAGCAACAACATAAAGATTACATATGTGCCTCGATCATGTAGGGCAGCTCACGAGGTCTAATCGATGAAGAACAAAGAGGGGAGGAGAACATCACATAGCTACTGGTCATGGACCCATGGTCCAAGGGAGACTACTCACAACTCATCCGGGAGGCGTCCATGGTGGTGGAGAAGCTCCCGGTGGTGGTTCTCCCCTCCGGCAGGGTGCCGGGAAGAGTTCTCCTGGTGCTCCCGATCTTGGAAGCGCGGCGGCGGCGGAACAGAGATGAGATCGCGAAAAAGGGTTCCGTCATCGAGGGTTTCGGGACGCGAGCAATATATATGCCAAAGGGGGTCACCAGAGGCGGAGGTGGGGCCCCAGGCGCCCCCCTGGCGCGGCCAGGGGTGAGGCCGCGCCGGGTGGCCGCCTGGGCCACCCCCGGCTCCCCTCTGGCCCTGCCTTGGTTTTTCCGGAAGCTCCCGATACGCTGATTTTTCCTGTATTTTTCCCGGAATTTTTAGGGCACTTTTAATATGGGGGAAACCTGAAATAGAAAAACAGCAGAAAATAGGAAATGGCACTGTGGTGCACTGAGTTAATAGGTTAGTCCAAATATGATCAAAAGTGTATGGAAGTGCATAAATATCATAGCAATATCACACAAAAGAGGCATGGAGCAAGCAGAAATTATAGATACATTTTGGACGTATCAAGCCTACGTTGATGAAGTGAGAAAGCTTGAAGAGCACTTTGACGACCTACAGATGGAGCATGTTCCAAGAGCTCAGAACGACATCGCCGATGGCCTGTCGAAGTGTGCCGCACTTAAGTTACCTATGGAACCAGGGATCTTTGTGCTCAAGCTGACTCAACCATCTGTAACACCATCAACTGGACAGAGCAAGAAGAGGAAGTTGATTTCTGGTGACTATTTTCCGGCAGAGCTTCCCGAAGCCGCCGCCAAGAAGGTCCCCAAGATCAACTCCCAGAATGCTGAGGGGCAGTCTGCTCCGGCAAGCCCTAGGGTTTGTTCCGTTGAAGCAGACGCTCCCGACAAGTTTTGCTCCGGCAAGCTTGCCGGGGAACATCATGCTCCGGCCGAGCCGCAGGTTCTCGCCGTAGAAGCGGATGTTCCCGCAGCAGCAGATGTGCCTTTAGTCCTTGTTGTCGAGCCACAAGCTCCAGCATGGGCACAGCAGATTGTCCGTTTCCTTCAGACAGGAGAACTTCCCGAAGAGCAGGAAGAAGCGGAAAGAGTAGCCCGACAGTCAAGTATGTACCAGTTTGTTGACAACATACTGTGCAGAAGAAGACTCAACGGTGTGAAATTGAAGTGTATTCCCCGGGAAGACGAACAAAAGCTATTGGCAGAGATACATGGTGGCATATGTGGTCACCACATTGTCGCAATAGCACTTGCCGGCAAGGCATTCCGGCAAGGTTTCTTTTGGCCTACAGCCCTCCAGGATGCAACTGCACAAGTAACCAAGTGTGAAGCGTGCCAGTTCCATTCCAAGCAGATACACCAGCCAGCTCAAGCTCTCCATACGATCCCTTTATCCTGGCCATTTTTGGTCTGGGGGCTCGACATCCTCGGCCTCTTTCCCCGCGCAGCCAGGGGCTTTGAGTACTTGCAATCGACAAGTTCACAAAGTGGCCGGAAGTGGAACCAGTGAGAAAGGTGACCGCACAGTCAGGAGTCAAGTTCTTCAGGTTGATTGTTTGCCATTTCGGGATCCCTAACCGGATCATCACCGACAACGGTACACGATTCACAAGCCGCAGCTTCATGTAGTACGTCCAAGATCTTGGCGCCAAGGTCTGCTTCGCTTCTGTTGCTCACCCGAGAAGCAACGGTCAAGCGGAGAGGGCAAATGCTGAAGTGTTGCGTGGCCTCAAGACCAGAACTTTCGACAGGCTGCACAAGTGCGGAAGAAACTGGATTGAGGAGCTGCCGGTGGTTCTTTGGTCGATCAGGACGACACCAAATCGAGCCACTAGACAGACACCTTTCGCTCTAGTCTATGGAGCAGAGGCAGTTCTCCCCACGGAACTCGTATACGGGTCACCTTGAGTGCTCGCTTATGATGAGCTCGAGCAAGAGCAGCTGCGACAAGATGACGCGCTGCTCCTTGAGGAAGACCGTCTTCAGGCTGCTGTACGAGCTGCTCGCTACCAGCAAGCTTTGCGCCGCTACCATAGCCGCAAAGTTAACGCCAGAAGTCTCGAGGAAGGCGACCTTGTTCTTCGGCGCGTTCAGTCCGCCAAGAATTCCAACAAGTTGACGCCGAAGTGGGAAGGCCCTTACCGGGTGAAACGAGTCACTAGGCCTGGCGCTGTCCGCCTTGAGACCGAAGATGGCTTTCCGGTGAGCAACTCCTGGAACATTGAGCATCTTCGTAAGTTTTACCCGTAAGGCGCGGTTGCCGCGACCCGCTCCGGCAACCACCTTTTGTACAAGTCTTGCTGCTGTTGCATGTAATCCTTTGTACAAAGCCGGGCGCAGACCCCGTGCATAAGTAAAGCTCATGTGCTCCGCACATCTTGTCAATTTCATGCTTTCTATTTTTTGCATGTGTTATCTGACTCTTTGTGCAGCACCTACCCCCGGTAAGCGATAACGAGCCGTCAGGCCCCATATCTTTATTTTCCCTTCTTTCTTTTTTCTCAAGGAGAAGAAGGTTCCCTCGCCCACAAGTTTGCCGGGGGGGGGAGGAGAAGATAATGGTATGGACCAGGCGTCGTTCAAGAAAGTTTCTCCTTGCCAGGAAGCAAACAACAGAAAAGCTAAGTTGCCAAAGTTTGAGCAATCAGATTTTTAAATTTTTAAGTTATCTTCCTTGAACGACCGTGCTTTGTATGGAAAACCTGTGCGCGGAGGAACCAACTCGTAGCTAGTTGCACCCTTACTTTGTTTCGAGTCCGCTCAACGACTTAAGTGTGCTGCGACTAGTGTCGCGCCCTTACTTTGTTTTCGAGCACGCTCAACAACTTAAGTGTGCTGCAACTAGTTGCGATACGGTTTCTTGTCGGTAGCGGCACCGCCAACAGGCTGCTGACGTTCCGCACTCAGCGCTCGCGGCTAAGGTGCGTGCGCCGGAAAGTTCCCTAAAAGCGTAGGGCAAAAACATACAAAGGAAGGGGTCAAGTAAAGGAAATAACATTGCAATCACTACCCAAAATAGAGTTATATTACAAGATAACTTGTCGCAGCTCTAACAGATCGTTTTCATAACATGATCAGCAGCGACAAGGGAAGAAGAAAACGGGCGGCCTAATCTGCGCGATCGCCCTCAACCCTCTTGATCCCGCTCACCTTGTCCACAATGGGTGCGACAAGGGCCTTGAGCGCGTCCAGATCAGCGTCCGATGGCAGGGACTTGAGGACGTTGGTGAGGTTGAGGCCTGGATTGCGGAAGGCCACCTTCATCAGCACCTTTTGAAGGGCTCCCGCGCAGAGCTTGCGCGACTCGTCCGCCAGCTGCTTTGGGATCCTCTCCCGGAGACGCTGGAGGGCCGTCGCCACGCCTTTGAAGAATAAGGTGAGCTTGGCGCTGGGGTGGAGGTTCTCATCGGAGGAATACCCAAGATACTCCGCCCCCAGCTGCGCCAGCTCCCTGTCGATATCTACGGCAGCATTGACAAGACCCTCCGTCCAATGCTCCACAGTCTCCCTAAAGACGTTCTGAGTGACAGCGGCGCTCGCCAGCAGCGCCTTCTCGGCCTTGACCTCCTCCTTCAAGGCCGCCTCCCGCTCCTTGGCGCCGTCCAACGTCTTGGTCAAAGTGATCAGCTTCAACTCAAGATCGGCGTTGGAGTTCTTGGCGGCGGCAAGCTCCTTGCCCTTCTCGGCGAGGCGAACCTGCAGCTCCGAGTGGCTGTGGGCGTCCTTCTCCCGCTCGAGCTTGAGCGCGGCGATCTCATCACCTCTCGCCTTGAGATCGGCCTCCAGCTGCGCCACCCTCGCCTCCAGTTCCTTCTTGGCGGTCTCAGCAGCTACGACAGCATCCTCTGCTTGCTTGAGGGCTCCGCCAAGTGATTCCTCGCGCGCGGCAAGATCCTCCTCGTGGCTGTCGAGGTTGATCTTCCGTTGCGCCAGCTCGCCTTCCCGCATAGATAGCTTCTTGGCGGCAAGCCGCTGCTGCTCTTCCACTTCGGCCTTCTCAAGAAAGAAGGCCGTCTGCTCCTCAGCAAGTTGCTCCTGCTCATCTGCCAGGGACCGGAGAGCTTCTTGGTGAAGACCCCGGAGCTCCTCTGCGCGCTTCTCCATATCAGCTCCCGCCCTCACGGCAAGCGCTTCCCGGGACTCCAGCTTGGCCTGCCGGGCGCGGTAGAACAACAGCAGCTTCCGCAGCAGCCGCTCCTCCTCGGACTCGCCGCTGCTGCTGCTCGCCGCGTCCACGAGCGTCAGCCCGGCGGAGGCAAGTATTTCTCCGTCAAAGACTTCACCCTCGACCGGCGCCCTGGAGCTCGACGCCCAGGGGAGTTTGATGAAAACGCCGTCACCGGCCTTCAAGTAGGCGCCTGGCTCGGGCTCTTCGGAGCCTGGAGCTGCGGCAGCGACGGAGGGCTCGGCGGTCGGTGTAGCGCCTGGCGCTCCTGCGGCCTCAGGGCCGTCAGTGCGATCGCCAGACCCTTCGCCAGCTGCTGCGGTGGCAGCCTTGGCGGCCTCTGCGCCGGCGGGATCATCTCCGCCGGCTACTTCTTCGGTAGCGGCGTCTTCGTCAGCAACAACTTCAGTCTCCATCGGCTCAGCAGCAGATGGATCTGACAGCCAGAAAAGGAAAACAGTCAAGCAAATATCCAAAAAGAAGAATCAAAAGAAGAAAAGCCCAAGGGGAGTTTTTGAAGCAAGAAGATTACCTGCGCGAGCCGGCTCCTCGGTAGTGTCCCTTGCCGGGGAACTCTCCCTTGGCGGCGTAGTCGTGGTCTCCGCCGGCGGAAGGCCGCTGGTGCTGTCCCTCGTCGGAGAACTCGCCCTTGGTGGAGAACTCCCCCTTGCCGGGGAGACCCTTGCCGGAGAGCTTTCCCTTGGCAGCGTAGTTGAAGAAGATGGCACGTCGGGGGCGGTCTCCGGGCGCTCCTGGTGCGGCTGCTCTGCTCCTACACAAATCAACAAACAAGACGTGAGCAAAGATAGAACACCCACGCGCACCTAACAGCGGAAAGTGAACCATACACTTACGCTGGGGGCTACGCTGGGGGCTGCTCTAAAGATCAGTTGCCGGGTCCGGCAAGTTTGTCTCAGGCGCACCCCCTGCTGTCACGGCGGGCTCGTCCTCGATGACAATCACCGAGGCCTTGGCTCTCTTTGCTGCCTTCTGGGCCAGAGTTCTAAAAAGGAACAAGTTCAGAGTCAAACAAATATGAGACACAAGACAAAACAGCAATAATTGAAGCAATGCAAGAACAACAAGAATCTTACTCTTCTTCTTCCTCGTCGGAGCTGAGCGCGGAGAAGTCGAAGTCTGGCTCACGCCCGGCGCGAGGAGGTGGAGGAGTAGGCTCCCTTGGCCGCTTGGCGGGAGCAGTGGCGGTGGTCTGAGACGACCCTGCTCGGGCTGCCGCCGTGGCGTGAGGAGCGGCAGGAGCAGAAGCGGCGGTCCCAGAAGACCCCGCTCCAGTTGCCGCAGAAGCGCGAGGTGCTCCCGCGGCGACCTTGCTTGCCGTGGTGGAGCGTGTCGCGCGGCGCGGCGGCTGTTGACCTGTCTGCCGCTCCGTTACGTCCCCGGCCTTGCGGAGACGCCTTCTTGGTGGAGCTGGAGGCTCTGCTGGCGGCGAGCTGCCTGAAGACGAGGAGGAAGAGGAGTCGATCTCCAACGAGCCGGTCGTGTCCTCGGTGGGCCCGCTCGACTCGGCGCCCTGCTCGGCGGGCTCGCTCGACTCGGCGTCTTGCCCGGCAGGCTCTCCCTCACCGACAAACTCCCCTCGCTCAGCAAGGCTTGCCGCCTTTGCTACCTCTGCCTCCTCCGGGGTGAAACCGAACTCGCCCGCGGCTGCGGCTGCCGCCGCCTCTTCCAGCCTAGTGGCGATGTACGCCATCTCCTTATCAGTGGTGTCGCGGGTGAGGCCTTTCTTCTCGTCGGGGCAGATCGGCACTTCTTCCAAGTTGTCGAAGAACTCCTGCACGGCGTCGTCGGCAGGCTCTTGCCAAATTGGGTCAATCCCATGAGAGTCGCACAGCGGCATCATTGCGCGGATGCGGCTGAGCGCGGAGTTGTTGCACAGCGGGACGACACCCCTCGGCAACCTGAACACTTCGGGATGATAGGGGTCGTACTTGAACAGCTCCTGAAGCATCGCGTTGAGCTCCAGGACAGTGAAGTTGAAGTTGAGGCCCGGGCGCAGCCTCATGATATCCGCCGCATTCTCGAACTCCCAGGCGGGCCTCTTCCTCTCCTGCAAGGGGGCGATGCGGCGGCGAAGGAAATCTGCGCCAACTGCGCCTACGGTGAGCCCGGCAAGCCTGAGGCGTCGGATCCGGGCAGTGGCAATCTTCAGTCTACTGTCTTCCGGGGCCAAGTCGCTCCAGTCGTTGCCGCGGACTACAGGGGCTTGGCGCCGGGCAGTAAATGGCTGCGGGTTCTCCTCTACGATCCAGCACCAGTTTGCTCTCCACTCCTCCCACTTGTCGCGGAACTCCCCCTCCAGATAAGCTTCCTTCTTGTGGGGCCTCGAGATCCAGGAGACTCCGCCGGATAGAGGCTCTCCTCTCTCAACTTGAGGCATAAAGAAGTGGCGGAAAAGAGCTACATTTGGGAAGACTCCGACAAAGTTTTCGCAGAGATGTGCGAAAACTGCCATGGTAAGAACGGCGTTGGGGGTGAAGTCAAGGAGGTGGAACCCGTAGGTGTTCATAATGTCGCTGAAGAATTCAGAGAAAGGAGGGCAGAGCCCGCAGTAGAAGAACAAGGCGAAGAACGCATATCCGTTCGGAGCCATTTTACAAGCAACGACTAGGAGTACCTTGGTGCGCGGATGTGCCCGCGTCTCCCCCGACCAGAAGAGGTAGTAGTTCTCCCTCAGCTTCCTCGCGGCAAGCTTGGGGGGGAAGACAGCCCGCTCCTTTCACAGCGCCACGAGCCGCAGCACCTCGGCCGACTTCGCGCCCTTCCCCTTGTCGGTTTTCGGAGCCATGGCGGAAGTGGTGAGGGAGGTCGACGGCGTTGGTGGTGCTGGTGGCGATGGGGGGCGGAGCGCTGCTCTCTTTCGGCTTTGGGAAGAAGGGGAGCGGCGGAGCCTTTCGAGGATTGAAGCAGCAACGGGCGAATGGACGAACTACCCCTGTTTCCCCTGCTTATAAGGAGGGAGGGGGCGGACGTTCCGCATTTCCGAATAAAGAAACCGCCCATGATATCTCCCACGACACCGCAATCAACGCGTGCCGTTCGGGGAGGGCACGGTGGATACAGAGAAAGATATGGCATGACCCAGGCCGCGCGTGCCCGTGCCCTATTTTGGGCCTGGCCCAACAGCACTCGGCACCGTGTATGGCCCAGGCCCGGGGGCTCCTGTCGGTGTACTAGAATAGGGGTACCCTAGTATCCCGAACTTGTGCACGGGCAGTCGCAGCGCCCCGCGGCAAGGCTTGCCGGGTGACTGCCAAGGTCCTCTGTGGTTCCTTTGGAGCCATTCAAGAACAAAGTATTCAAGCTAAGGAGACAAGACCCCGGCGAGAGGAGCTTGCCGGGAAGGCCACTTAAGGCACAAGACCCCGGCGAGAGGAGCTTGCCGAGAAGGCCAACCAAGGCATTTCAAGGAACTTGCCGCGACGCGCCACGCGTCCCGGCAAGGCCCGGTGAGCGACAAGCTCCCGAACGCGACAAGACAACGACCGCGGCAAGGCGCTTGCCGCGGCAAGCTACCACTCCGTACCCACGCTCCAGCGCATCCACCCACGTGTCGCTCTGGGACCCTTCCAGGCGTACGTGGTGGGAGGCTATGAAGCCAGGGGTACGCGGTGGCAAGCGGCGCTGACAAGGTTGCCATCGTGGCGAACGGTGGCGCCCCTGACGGCCCCTTTTTTGCACAGTTTGGGCGACGTCGATGGGCATTTAATGCCCTTGTCCCCTGCCGTTAGGGTTAGGTATGGAACACTGTACAGGTAGCTGTACCAACTACAATGCTTTCCCATTTTTGCCCTCATCTGCGTTGCCACCTGTCGGTGACCCCTTTAGCATATAAAAGGAGGCCCATGCGCAACGTAGAAGGGGATTCGAACACTCTCACGCTCGGTCTCGTTAGCTGTTGAGGGGTACTGTAGCTCCCAGTGCTCCCGAGCCAAGAACTCAATACAAACCACAAAGCAGGAGTAGGCTTTTACGCATCCGTGCGGCCCGAACCTGGGTAAACCGCTCGTGTGCCTCGCCTCGATCTGCTCTTCGTGCGATCTCCGCCCCCTGCCGTACCGAAAGGGGCTCCGTCCCCATAGGTGTTCGTGGGTGGATCAGTTTCCCCGACAAACTTTAATTGGTTCTACTACTTTAACTTCAATAGGAGGATGATATTTAAACCACTTCTCCTTGGGGAGATCAATATGAGTAGCAAATGATTCACAGAAAGAAGCTACTATCTCAAAGTCAAGTCCATATTTTGTTTCATTAAGGTTTATACATGACTCATTACCATCGTCAAGTTCCCAATCTTCATAGTTGCGTTTAATTCTTTCCAATAAATACCATTTGAATTTAATAGTCTTCTTCGTAAAAGAACCAGCACAAGAAGTATCGAGGATGGATCAATCATTATGAGAAAGTCGAGCATAAAAATTCTGAATAATAATTTCTCTTGAGAGCTCATGATTGGGGAATGAATATAACATTGACTTAAGTCTCCCCAAGCTTGAGCGATACTTTCTCCTTCACGAGGCCAAAAATTATATATATAATTCTGATCATGATGAACTAGATGCATATGATAAAACTTGTGATGAAATTCCAATTTCAATCGGTTGTAGTTCCATGATCCAATATCATTACATAGCCTATGCCATGTCAATGCCTTTCCCTTCAAAGATAAAGGGAATACCTTCTTCTTGACAACATCCTCGGGTATACCTGCAAGCTTAAATAATCCACAAACTCCATCCACATAGGTTAGGTGTAAATCGGGATGCAATGTTCCATCTCCTGCATAAGGATTAGCTAGCAATTTCTCTATCATACCCAAAGGAATTTCAAAGTAAATATTTTCAGGAGGTTTAGTGGGTTGAGGGGCAAATCTTTGCTCGTCTTCTTGGGGTGAAGATACCCCGAACAAACATCTCAAAGGATTATGTTCCATAGTAACAAGTGATAGTAAATTTCAGCACACTATACAAATGTTTCCTTACCAAATTCCACTTACCAAAGGTGCTTCACTCCCCGGAAACGGTGCCAGAAAAGAGTCTTGATGACCCACAAGTATAGGGGATCTATCATAGCCCTTTCGATAAGTAAGAGTGTCGAACCCAACGAGGAGCAGAAGGAAATGACAAGCGGTTTTCAGCAAGGTATTCTCTGCAAGCACTGAAATAATCTGTAACAGATAGTTGTGCGATAAGATAATTCTTAACGGGTAACAAGTAAAAAAAGTAACTAAGGTGCAACAAGGTAGCCCAATCATTTTTGTAGCAAAGGACAAGCCTGAACGAACTCTTATATAAAGCAAAGTGCTCCCGAGGACACATGGGAATTGTTGTCAAGTTAGTTTTCATCATGCTCATATGATTCACGTTCGTTACTTTGATAATTTGATATGTGGGTGGATCGGTGCTTGGGTGCTGCCCTTCCTTGGACAAGCCTCCCACTTATGATAAATCTAAACATAGCATGAAACATATGGATCCATATCAGCCCCTTACAAAGCAACGCATAAACTGGGGTTTAAGCTTCTATCACTCTAGCAACCCATCATCTAGTTATTAGTTCCCAATGCCTTACCCTAGGCCCAAATAATGGTGAAGTGTCATGTAGTCGACGTTCACATAACACCACTAGAGGAGAGATAACATACATCTCATCAAAATATCTAACGAATACCAAATTCACATGATTACTTATAACAAGACTTCTCCCATGTCCTCAGGAACAAACGTAACTACACACAAAGCATACTAATGGTCATGATCAGAGGGGTACTGTATATCATTAAGGATCTGAACATATGATCTTCCACCGAATAAACCTACTAGCATCAACTACAAGGAGTAATCAACACTACTAGCACCCCACAGATACCAATCTGAGGTTTTGAGACAAATATCGGACACAAGAGATGACCTAGGGTTTGAGAGTAGATGGTGCTGATGAAGATGTTGATGGAGATTGAACCCCTCTCGATGAGAGGATCGTTGGTGACTGAGGGAGTCATGGATTACGGGGTCCTCGGGCGTGCGGGCTACGTGACATGGACCAGACTGATGGGCCGTGAAGATACATGGCGGAAGACTTTCCCCCGTGTCCGGATGGGACTCTCCTTGGCGTGGAAGGCAAGCCTGGTGTGCGGATATGAAGATTCCTTTCTCTGTAAACCGTCTCTGTATAACCCTAGCCTTCTCCGTTGTCTATATAAACTAGAGGGTTTAGTTCGTAGAGCAATCACAATCATTCAGGCTAGACATCTAGGGTTTAGCCATTACGATCTCGAGGTAGATCAACTCTTGTAACCCCTATGCTCATCAAAGTCCATCAAGCAGGAAGTAGGGTATTACCTCCATCAAGAGGGTCTGAACCTGGGTAAACATCGTGTCCCCCGCCTCCTGTTACCTTCGATCCTTAGACGCATAGTTCGGGACCCCCTACCCGAGATCTGCAGGTCTTGACACCGACATTGGTGCTTTCATTGAGAGTTCCATTGTGCCGTCATTGAAAGGCTCGATGGCTCGCCTTGTCATCAAGGACAATATCACTTCCGGAGCAGCCCTAGTTTCAGGGCAAACCCTCCGGCTTGGCGGCTTCACCATGGGTGCCCGTGCGGCCGTTTAGCCGAAAGCAACCCCCTGAGTCACCGAAAACTTTCTTCGTATCAGTCCTGAATACTCTGACAAGATGGATCCAGCAGATCTATCCTCTTTGAACGAGTTGCTAGATCACATCGCCGCATTGGGGGTCTCAACTGACTATGATCAGATCGGGCTTAAACCCGACCAAAGAGAGATTAAAACTCTGCCGATCACCCATCAAGTAGCGGTTAATGAGGAACAAGCTCACAATAACTCTTGTCCTATGTTGAGAACAAAATACGTTCAGATTTCCGAACCCGGGAAGGCGGATACCTATCCTCGGGAGGGCACTCCTTGTCCTCCGAACACAAAATCGGACAATAAGCTTGAGAATTCGCTGGACACTTCAGATCCTAGGTTGTTAACCTCAGAAATTCTTCAAGCTCCGGATTCCATAGTGGGCCAGGGTGCGAATTTAAGCCCGCCCACCCACCACAAGAAATATTCTCAAAGCAATTCTAGCCCTCCGGACATATGCGACCTAATGCATGTGTGATAGCAGCCTCGGGAGACAGTCCATCACTTTTGGGCCATGTTCCTTGTTAAAAACAAGATAAAAGACTGTTGCGATGACAATGCAATTTCAGTATTTCGCAGCAACTTTACGGACGAGGGAATCCTTAACGCCCTCAATCATCGTCACGTACTGCACTTTGTAGATTTGGCACACATAGTATAGAAGTACTGCACAATGGAAAGCGCTTGGAAAGATCAGACAGCCCGCTGGGAACCGCGGGCCTCCAAGCCATCTCCCGGGCGGGCAAAAAGGATGCACCCTCGCGGAGCACCTGACCATCATCTCGTGGAGTAGAAAACCAAACCCTTTACGGGACATAGATCTGTCTTTGATGAATGACTCGATAGGCCCTGTCAAATACACACGACGCTGAATACCGAACCAACACATAGCCTATGGGCATGATGGATTCTCTGGCAAGTGGCCTAGAGCGGCGAGGGTATCCTCACTAACAATACCCCAAATAAGTACTCTTTGGAGGACGATGGTTTCAAAGTATTCACGGTCTTCGAGACCTTCTCATCAAATAATTGACGCAAAAGGACGCTACACGACCTCGCCAAAGTCTGCCAAATAGCAGCAATAAACCCTTGGAATGATACAGAAATTACTTTCAGTGCCGATGACGAACCAAGGTCCCGCTCAGTCCGGGCACCAGCCGCTTTAGTCCTAAACCCAATCGTGGACGGCTTTGGCTTACCAAAGTATTAGTGGACGGTGGCAGCGGGCTGAACCTCATCTACGAGGACATGCTCAATAAGATGCAAATGGACAGGAGTCACATTGATCAGAGCAATACATCCTTGAGGGGAATCATCCCCAGTAGGGAAGCAAGATGCTCAGGGAAAATTAAACTGGATGTGGTATTCGGCACACCAGAAAACTATAGGCCCGAAAAGATAATCTTCCAGGTGGCTCCTTTCAACAGCGGATATCACGCCCTGTTAGGACGAGATGCATTCACACGCTTTCAAGCTATACCTCATTACGGGTATACGAAGCTCAAAATGCCCGGGCCCAATGGTGTTATCACTATTTCCAGTGATCCGGAAATATCACTTCGCGCCGAAAACAAAACCACATCCCTGGCCCTGGAGGCACTGTCTGAAGCCCTAGCGGCCGAAGAACTCACCGCTCTGTGCTCCATAGTGGATATGAACGACGTAATCCTTGATAAAAGGCCTAAATCCACCTATTTCAAGCCAGCTGACGAAATAGTCAAATTTCAAGTCCACCCGACAGATCCCAAGAAAATAGCTGCTATTGGGGCACAGCTGGAACCCACAGCCGACATCGCATTACGCGCATTCTTGCGCAAGAACTGGGACATCTTCACCTGGCACCCCTCGGATATGCCAGGAATCACACGCATGCTGGTCGAACATAGTCTTAAAATACTGAAGGGATACAAGATGGTCAAGCAAACACTCCGGCGATTTTCTGAACCTAAGCGACAAGCTATGGGGGAGGAGCTAGCCAAGCTACTCGAAGCCGGGTTTATCAGAGAGATCAAACACCTAGACTGGCTAGCGAACCTGGTCATGGTACCAAAGAAGGATAAATCCTGGCGCCTGTGTGTCGATTTCAAAGACCTTAACAAGGCCTGTCCTAAGACCCCTTCCCACTACC
The DNA here is from genome assembly GCA_902687465.1 of Secale cereale. Classification (NCBI taxonomy): domain Eukaryota; kingdom Viridiplantae; phylum Streptophyta; class Magnoliopsida; order Poales; family Poaceae; genus Secale; species Secale cereale. The sequence continues at coordinate 821,838,246 of LR738711.1, read as the reverse complement.
TCGCATTGACCAAATTATTGATGCAACCGCGGGACACGATTCACTGTGTTTCCTTGACGCATACTCCGGATACCATCAAATTAAGATGAAGGAATCCGACCAAGCCACAACGGCATTCATCACCCCGTATGGGCCTGTCTGCTTCAACACAATGCCTTCTGGGATCAAGAACGCCGGCGCCACTTACCAACGCATGATTCAAACATGCCTGGAAAAGGAAATCAACAAGACTGTGGAGGCATATGTAGATGATGTAGTCATCAAAACCAAGCATGTTGAATTATTTGTGGACGACTTACGCATTACATTCGACAACCTCCGAACATATGACATAAAGATCAATCCGGAAAAGTGCGTTTTTGGCGTTCCCGCTGGCAAACTGCTCGGGTTTATTGTCTCCAATTGAGGAATTGAAGCAAACCCAACCAAAATCCAGGCCCTGTCACAATTGGCAACACCAACTGACCTCAAGCAGGTCCAAGAACTAGCCGAGTGCCTGGCAGCTTTGAGCCATTTTATCTCCAGACTAGGAGAAAGCGCATTGCCATTGTATCGCCTGCTTTGGCACACCGGCTACTTTGTGTGGACGGATGCTTCAACAGCTGGACTGGAGGAAATAAAAACCTTGCTAGCAAGCAACCCCATCCTAGCCGCACCAAACGTCGGCGAACCAATGTTGCTCTACATATCGGCAACTCACCATGTGGTGAGCGCGGTGCTCGTCGTCAAACAAGAAGAGGTGGAGAATAAATTCCCAACCCAAAAACTAGTATACTACATGTCAGTGGTCCTTACACAGTGCAAATCCTGATACCCGCATTATCAAAAGATAGCATATGCGGTCTTTATGGCATCCCGTAAGCTGCGGCACTACTTTCAAGAGTGCTCGATGACGGTGGCTTCAGAAGTACCACTCAATGATATTATAAACAACTGGGAGGCCACCGGCCGGATTGCCAAATGGGCTATTGAGCTCTTACCATTTGAAATAACGTACAAACCGCGCCGAGCAATTAAGTCTCGGGTGCTAGCCGACTTCGTTGCCGAATGGACAGAGGCCGAGCTCCCTAAAGAGTACGACACGTATTCCAACTGGGTGATGCACTGCGATGGCTCTAAAATGCTAGCCAGACTTGGGGCTGGTGTCGTCTTGACCCCCATAGGAGACACAGTCTGTTGTGTGCTCCAAATACTGTATACAGACTCTAACAACGCAGCCGAATATGAGGCCCTACTACATGGTCTCCGGATGGCCATCTCCATGGACATGCATCGCCTTGAGGTGAGCGGGGATTCAAACCTCGCAATATCCCAAATAAACGGAGAATTCGAGGCAAAATATCCGAAGAAGGCGGCTTACCGCAGCGCCGTACTCAAAATATCAGCTCGGTTTGATGGGCTCGAGTTTCATCACGTGGCTCGAGAGAGTAATCAGGCCGTCGACATCCTCACTCGCATGGGCGCTAAACACAACCCAGTCCCACCAAACACCTTTCTGGAAAGGCTCTTCAAGCCATCCATGGTGTGGCAGGACGAGAGCGGCAACACTAGTCCGGAGCCGATCATACCCCCAATTCCAAACGCAGTTCCGATATCATCGGAGGCTCGGGCACCGAAATAACACCATCGGCCCACGAAATCATGGCTATAATTGCCCCGTGGACCGAGCCTTTCCTCGCCTACCTTACTACCAACGAGCTCCTGAAGGATCAGACTGAGGCCCGTCGCATCGTCCAACGTTCAAAGGCCTACAAAGTTCACGAAGGAGAACTATACAAGAAAAGTACTACCGGAGTCCTTCAAAGATGTATCTCCGAAGAAGAGGGGCGGCGGATCTTGGTTGAAATACACACTGGTCTTGGTGGCCATCACGCCGCAGCTCGGGCCCTCATAAGTAAGGCCTTCCGCACGGGTTTCTTTTGGCCCACGGCCTGGGCAGATGCACATGACCTCATACAGCGCTGCGTTGGATGCCAGCTTTCCGCCAACCTAAGCCATATGCCGCTCACTAGCCTAAGAACAATTCCCATTACTTGGTCCTTTGCGGTCTGGGGCTCGATATAGTCGGACCTCTTAAAGGGGGAAGCCATACGAAGAAATACTTATTGGTTATGGTCGATAAGTTCACTAAGTGGATAGAAGCCAAGCCAGTTAAAACAGCTGAAGCCGGACCGATGATAGATTTTATATCCGGCGTGGTACACCGTTACAGTGTCCCGCATAGTATTATTACTGACAACAGATCTAACTGTACAGCCGATGATGTTAAAACTTGGTGCGCCAATTTGGGCATCAAGCTTGATTATGCCTCCGTACATCACCCTCAGACAAACTGTCAGGTCGAAAGGGCTAACGGTATGATAATGAGCGGCATTAAACGCAGACTAGTGCAATATCTGCAAGAATCAGACAAACACTGGGTCGAGGAACTCGATTATGTTCTCTAGGGGCTGCGGACCACGCCCAATCGCATGACCCGATATACACCTTTTTCATGGTGTACGGTGAGGAGGCATTCTTGCATTGCGACATTATTCACGACGCACCTCGAGTGCGCATGTACGAGGAGAGAGAAGCCGAGCTCGATCGGCAGGATGACCAGGACGACCTAGAGGAGGAGCGCGATGTCGCGAAAGCCCGTTCCACATTCTATCAACAGCAGGCTTGGCGATATCAAAGCAGAGAAGTATGGACAAAGACTTACAATGTCGGTGAACTCGTTCTACGCCTACCAGAGAAGAAAAAGGACAAGCTCAAGCCCAAATGGTAGGGTCCCTTTATTATAGATGAAGTTATCACTAGAGGAGCCTATCGCCTTCGAAATGCTTCAGATAATCACTTGGAGGCAAACCCATGAAACGCTGCAAGGCTCCGAAGATTCTACGCCTAATGTCCGCACATATACTTTTTTTCTCGTTCCTTCTTTTCTCCCTTTCACTGTTTCCTTTTTCTCATCTCTATACGACTTTTAGGTCACGTCAGATAAACCACACACTTACGAGGTATACATCCTTAAATGTACACACCCCACAATACCTGGGGGCTTCTTTTCACAAGAAGCTTATTATTATTATTTCTCGAGCATCAAGCTCACCCTATATATGTGTCGTTTACTCACATATGTCTTTTCTTCGCCATTATATGCACCTTTAGGACTTAAGTTTTTGCCAAGCTGGGTTGCCTGGCTCCTGTGCTTATGCCCTACATTCCCGCTTGTTCGGCTAGGGCATAAAGGGAGCACCTCCACGATTGTTACAGCCGGGTTATCCGGACGTGTACCTCAGACGGGTGAAGCCGAAAGCGAGCATTCTTAAGGGAATGATCGGTCGGTGAGCAAGGGACAAACTACCCTCGTTGCGATACAAAACCCAGGACTATAACATGTACAGTGATTTTTTAGCATCATAACTTGGTATGCACAAAAAACCGCATACTAGCCCAGGGAGAGGAACCCTTAACGGAACTATTCTCTCTGAAAGATGTTTCTTACAATCAAATGTAATATAACATAACTCCCCGAATACAACTTGTTTGTTCAAGCAACTATGACCAGACTACCTAGTTTCTGAACATACTTTGGTGTTTAACTAACGTATAGTATTCGGAAACACTCCAAACCTAGGGTTTTCGAAGGTCGAAGCAGAAAGTCAACCATGACAATCGTTTTACAAATCCGGCTGGAGACAAGTTTGTTGATAAAAGTACATTGCTACTTAGACTCAAAAAATTATTCTTCCTCTAGACCCTCTAACAAGTTATCTAGTTTACAATCTTGTTGCGAAACTTGGCGGCCACCTTCACTTGGTCGTACACCAGGCTGACAGGAATTTCCTGTCCATTGGGTCCTCGAGGTCTGACCCGTGCCATATGATTTGGATCAAGTCCGGTGTACCGTGTTTTTACCATGGCCCAGGCTTCCCGAGCATCTTCTCGGCATGTCGATATCTTCCATAGCCCAAAACGGCGCCGAGCTCCCTTGAATAAATTCATGAGTTCCTCCATACTTCATGGAGGAGAATCGGCTGGCCATAAAGCCTTAGCAATGTTCCTCATTGCCTTCCGCACTCGCTCATGCACCTTCGATAGCTCTTGTAGCAGGCCACCTTGAAATCCGGATACCTCCTCTTTGGGCTGCCCAGTCAATACACCTACAGAAATAACCTTGTCAGGATTCACATCAGCGAACTGTACGACAATAAGTTCAAAGGCATACTGAATATGCCGCCTCTCAGGTTTCTGTTCTCCTTTAGGGTGTCCGCTAGTTGGGCTCGCACGTCTTTCAGCTCCTCGACGAGCTGGGTGTTGGCATCCCGCAACTTGTTCTTCTCGTCCCTAGTCTGTGTCAGTACATGTTTACCAGCGGCCTCTTGCCTTTCGGCATGTTCTTTGTCCACTTGCGCAGCCTTTAATTTCTCTTCCAGTTGATCCAACAATCCTGACATCATAAAATACATTAGTTTTTATTCACATAAACATTATTGACACATGATTATAGTTTCCGGACAGAAGGGGACATTACCAGGCGGTGACTCCTTGGATTTCTCCAGTTTGGCGGTAACGGCAGTTAGCTGGGTCGACACTATTTTAGCTCCTCTGATAGCATGTTGTTCTTATCCACAAGTACTTCATTATACATCGATCCTTAAAATCAGTTGCTTCAACTATTTTCATGTCTTGTGGGCTACTGGTATATGGCTATTAAATCTACACAAAATGATCTTATTCGCATATCCTTTGAAAGCTGGTAAGTGGCCCCAACAAGTTGATACGTCCAAAACGTATCTATAATTTCTGCTTGCTCCATGCCTCTTTTGTGTGATATTGCTATGATATTTATGCACTTCCATACACTTTTGATCATATTTGGACTAACCTATTAACTCAGTGCACCCCAGTGCCAGTTTCTGTTTTCTGTTGTTTTTGTATTTCAGGTTTTCCCATTACGTAAACTGCCAGAAAAATTCCGGGAAAAATATATAAAAAATCAGCGTTCCGGAAGCTTCCATACGGCCAAAGTAGGGCCGGATGGGGGCCACCAGGGCTCCAGGCGCCCTGGGGGCGCGGCCCCCCTCCTGGCCGCGCCGGGGGGGCGCCTGGGCCCCCAGGCCTCCGCTGATGCCCCCCTTTGGCATATATTTGCACCGCGTCCCAAAACCCTCGAGGACGGAACCCTTTTTCGCGATCTCATCTCTGTTCCGCCGCCGCCGCGCTTCCAAGATCGGGAGCACCAGGAGAACTGTTCCCGGCACCCTGCCGGAGGGGAGGATCACCACCGGGAGCTTCTCCACCACCATGGATGCCTCCCGGATGAGTTGTGAGTAGTCTCCCTTGGACCATGGGTCCATGACCAGTAGCTATGTGATGTTCTCATCCCCTCTTTGTCCTTCACTAATTAGACCTCGTGAGCTGCCCTACATGATCGAGGCACATATGTAATCCTTATGCTGTTGCTATGATGAGTTTGCTGGGATCCGATGGATTATGAGATTATGTTCAGATTGTGTTTGAGTAATATATTTGATTTACCTCTTTTATATTTATGTTCTTGAGTAATTCTTGCATGTTCTCCGTTGCTGTTTATTGCTTTGGCCAAGTAGTAGGTAGTAACTCCAAGAGGGAACGTTATGCTTGATTGTGGGTTCATGCCCCTCGATGACTAGCTTGAGTGACAGAAACATGAGTCTAGGGGATGTGCTGTTGCCATAAGGGGGAAAACAACGGTGCTTGTACTCGCGGGTGCAAGGATTGTTTACTTTACGCAAAGTTCTTTTAATGCAGTTGTCTGTTGCTTTGAGTTTACACTATGGGTGGGACTCGCAACTTAATACCAGCGAGATGTTTTGGATAGATATCTCAAGGTGGATGATTAGTAGTAGATGCAGATGGATTTCAGTCTACTTGCCTTGGCGTACCGCCCATGCTTTTGAGCCTCTACCTTTCTTGCAACATAGTTAGCATTGGTTTGCGCACATAATCCTGTCAATTGCCCAGCTGTAATTCGTTTACCTCACATAGCTGTTTTATCGCCTTTTGGGAGATAGACATCACTAGTGAACATCATGGGACCCCGGTCCATATTACCATCACTGATCACATCCGCTATTTAATTTCAGTTCTTACTTACTAGTTGCAGTTATACCAATCACTATTATCTCTTGCGTTTGATCCTTTGTAAACGACAAGGCCGGAGGGATTGACAACCTCTCTGTACTCGTTGGGAGCAAAGTTATTTGTATCTGTGTGCAGGTCCAGTCGATTGCTAAATATCTGGCGCCGTTAGCAGTTGACACCTTCTTGTTGAACCTTGGAGTCTAAGGGGAATTCGATCCTTGGTATCTTTGCCAAGGGAAAACTACCGCTACACTGCATCTCAAACCTTCCACTTGGGGTAACCAACAAGGGGCGAGAAGCCATCACAAGTCCATCCCGAGCAGCTCGGATATATGCATCCGCCGAGCTGGAGGCATTGAACGCCTCTTCAGTAAAGTTAGGGTCGCGCATAGCGGCCCTCCGGCGTCGATGCTTCATTGCACTCTCCACTTCGGAGTTCGTGACGGATACGTTATCTGAATCATCGGAGAGAGGACAATCTGGCATTGCACACGTACCAGCTCTAGCCGTGGAGGCAGGGTCCGGGGTCGGATTGGTGGAGATATGTCCGGTTAAGTCTCCAGATACAGTTCGGTGCATGCTCTTCCTGAAATATGCCATAGCAGCGAACGTCACTGTTCGGTATGTTTACCACAGGGCATATTGAAAACCATTTTTTTATGAAGGTAGGGGCTGGGAAGTATTGTCGTCCGCCTTTCTTTACAAAGGCCCGCCTTGTGTTGGCGTCCCCTTCTTAAGGGACGATCCCGATGCGGCGTGATGAGACGAGCGCTGCCCCTTTGAAGCAAGAGACAGTGCAGTGGGTGAGGCGTGATGGGAAAAATCTTTTGGAGTAGACCCTCCTTGGGCACTTATGTGGGAAGAGGGGAGCAGGCTGGGGTAATCGGCTTCAATGGCCACTTCCGTGCCATCACAACTTGCCTGATAGAAAACCCCCTCCTTGAGCTCTACGGATATATCCGGATCCTCCTCAAAACTAGGATCTAGGTCCCGAATATGGTCCTCCTGCTGCGGAGCAGGGCTGTAGATCCCCGTAGTGGCCTTCCTCCATTCCTGTTAAAAGTGGCCGGGTTAAATTCAACTAGTTGCGACTTAGGAAGAGGATTGAGTGAGGTTCTGGATTAAAAACTTTCCCAGCTAGGGGGGTTGTACATGGAAAAGCCGTCTCGACACTTATGGCGGGTGAATTCTTCTTTCTCCCCTTTATAAAGATCAGCCAACATGGCAGACAGGGCGGCGAAGTTGTCCGAACCCTTGCGCCCGCAACGAGATGCGTCATCCTCCCCGTTATAGTTCCACATGGGGAGTCCTCTGGATTGGAGTGGCTGAACATCTCATGTTATGGAAATCGCCATGACCTCAACTATGGACAGTCCGGATTGGGTGAGTATTTTTATCTTGTCCATTAACATCCTAACCTCCGCACTATCTACCTCCTCGAGGCTCCGGGGGCACCAGTTGTGACGCTTCTTTAACGAAGCATTGGAAAAATCCGGAAGGCCTCGTCGGATAGGGTCCAAGAGAACGACATCTTCAATATAAAACCACTCCGAGGGCCACTCTTCGGATGCCTTCTTTGGAGTGCCGGACAGGTATCATGTCTCGGCTATGTGCCATACTTCGACACCGCCCACCTCGAATACGGATCCCTTTTTGGAGCGAGGGACGAGGCAGAAAAGCTTCTTCCATAGCTCGAAATGGGCATCGCAGCCCAGGAACAGCTCATAGAGGGCGACGAAGCCCGCGATGTGCAGAATGGAACCTGGTTTGAGATTGTGCTGTTGGAGGCCATAGTACTCCAGGAGACCTCTGAGGAAGGGATGGATTGGAAACCCAACGCCTCTTAAGAGAAAGGAAACGAAGCACACTCTCTCACCTTTGGAAGAGTTCGGGAAATTTTCTGCCAGGGCTTCGCTAGTAAAAGAAGTTAATCCCGCCCGAACGGGGACTAGATCCTTAGGGGGAGATAGCCCTACGCCTGGAGCTTGGTCAGCTGGGCATGAGATACATAGCAGCACTCCCAATCGCCTTTTTGAGGGACGTGGGACAAGAGGAAGAACTAGGGGCGCTCGCCATGATTGCATGGTTTGTTGAGGCAAGCTCGAAGGATTTTTCATCTGGTATGGAATGACATGTGAGATCTAATCTCCTTAAATAGACACCTTCCGTACGCTGTCGAGGGGTTATCTGTAAAAGCACTTGGACCCTTCGTATTCGTTTGCCACATGTAAGCTGGGGCGGAGGAAGCACATACACCGAAAGGTATGGCATTTAATGTAAAAACCGAGTTGTTCGAAGAATTCACCTTACCAACACCAAAGATTTATGGGCCGAATATAGCCCTTCGGTTCAGATGCTTTGAAGTATTCAGTGGAGGAACCCGCCTTGCAATGTCAAAAACAATTTGCGCGCCGGACATATCATCATTGAAGCCTGGTTCAGGGGCTACTGAGGGAGTTCTTGATTACGGGGTCCTTGGGTGTCCCGGTGATACGTCTCCATCGCATCTACTTTTCCAAACACTTTTGCCCTTGTTTTGGAGTCTAACTTGCATGATTTGAATGGAACTAACCCAGACTAACGCAGTTTTCAGCAAAACTGCCATGGTGTTATTTTTGTGTAGAAATAAAATTTCTCAGAATGACCTAAAAATCAACGGAGAATTATTTTGGAATATATAAAAACTAATGGCGAAAGAATCAAGACCAGGGGCCCACACCCTGTTCACGAGCGTGGGGGGCGCGCCCCCTGTCTCGTGGACCCCCTGACGCTCCACCGACCTCAGCTCCGACTCCATATATTCACGTCTGGGGAGAAAAAATCAGAGAGAAGGATTCATCATGTTTTACGATACGGAGCCGTCGCCAAGCCCTAATCTCTCTCGGGGGGGCTGATGTGGAGTCCGTTTGGGGCTCCGGAGAGTGGAGATTTGCCGTTGTCATCATCAACCTTCCTCCATCACCAATTCCATGATGCTCACCGCCCTGCGTGAGTAATCCCATCGTAGGCTTGTTGGACAGTGATGGGTTGGATGAGATTTACCATGTAATCGAGTTAGTTTTGTTAGGGTTTGATCCCTAGTATCCATTATATTCTAAGATTGATGTTGCTATGACTTTGCCATGCTTAATGCTTATCACTAGGGCCCGAGTGCCATGATTTCAGATCTGAACCTATTATGTTTCCATGAATAAATGTGAGTTCTTGATCCTATCTTGCAACACAATAGTCACCTACTACGTGTTATGATTCGGCAACCCCGAAGAGACAATAATCGGGACCACTCCCGGTGATGACCGTAGTTTGAGGAGTTCATGTATTCACTATGTGTTAATGCTTTGGTCTGGTACTCTATTAAAAGGAGGCCTTAATATCCCTTAGTTTCCAATAGGACCCCGCTGCCACGGGAGAGTAGGACAAACGATGTCATGCAAGTTCTTTTCCACAAGCGCGTATGACTATATTCGGAATACATGCCTACATTACATTGATGAACTGGAGCTAGTTCTGTGTCACCCTATGTTATAACTATTACATGAGGAATCACATCCAACATAATTATCCATCACTGATCCATTTCCTACGAGCTTTTCACATATTGTTCCTTCCTTAGTTACTTTTCCGCTGCCACTGTTACAATCACTACAAAACTGCTACTGTTACTTTTGCGACCGTTACCATTACATCCATACTACTTTGCTACTAAATACTTTGCTGCAGATATTAAGTCTTTCATGTGTGGTTGAATTGACAACTCAACTGCTAATACTTGAGAATATTCTTTGGCTCCCCTTGTGTCGAATCAATAAATTTGGGTTGAATACTCTACCCTCGAAAACTGTTGCGATCCCCTATACTTGTGGGTTATCAAGACTATTTTCTGGCGCCGTTGCCGGGGAGCATAGCTATATTCTTTGAGTCACTTGGGTTTTATATCTATTGATCACTATGAAGAACTTGAAAGACAAAAAAACCAAGATTTATCCCTCAACTACGAGGGGAGGTAAGGAACTGCCATCTAGCTTTGTAGTTGATTCACCCTCTATTATGAGTAAATTTGCGACACCTACTCATGCTATTGAATCTGATATGTCGCATGTTCTAGATGATACCACTTCTGCTATGCATGATACTTATTATGAAACTACTTCTATGCTTGATAATACTGTGCCACTAGGTGAATTTCTTGATGAACCAATTGCTAGGGCTAGAGAGAAAGAAATTATTGAAACTGATAATATTAATGAAGGTGATGATGAAGACTCTCCCCCTAGATATGAATTGCCTGTTGTGCCTGTGGGTTATGTTATGGATGAAGAAACTGCTAGAGACTTTCTTGCTTGCAATGATAGATATGATCTTAGGAAACTGATAGCTAAGCTGAAAGAAAAGTCTTTGAATGCTAGAATGAAATATGACCCTGCTTTTGCTACTTCACCTATTTGTATTACTGATAAGGATTATGATTTCTCTGTCAATCCTAAGTTAATTACTTTGGTTGAATCTGATAGTTTCCATGGCTATGAATCTGAAACTGTTGTGGCACATCTTACTAAATTGAATGATATAGCCACCCTATGCACCAATGAGGAAAAAATTCGTTACTATTATATCCTTAAGTTATTTCCGTTCTCGTTGAAGGGTGATGCTAAATGTTGGGGAACGTAGTATTTAAAAAAAATCCTACGATCACACAAGATCTATCTACTAGAAGCATAGCGACGAGAGGGGAGAGTGTGTCTACGTACCCTCGTAGACCGAAAGCGGAAGCGTCTAGTGAAGCGGTTGATGTTGTCGAACGTCTTCACGATCCAACCGATCCAAGCACCGAACGTACAGCACCTCCGCATTCAGTACACGTTCAACTCGATGACGTCCCACGAGCTCTTGATCCAGTTGAGCGTCACGGGAGAGTTTCGTTAGCACGACGCCGTGTTGACGGTGATGATGAAGTTACCGGCGCACGGCTTCGCCTAAGCACTGCAACGATATGACCGAGGTGTGTTTCTGTGGAGGGGGCACCGCACTCGGATAAAACAATGTTGCTTGTGTGTCCTTGGGTGCCCCCTTCCCCCGTATATAAAGGAGCAAGGGGGGAGGCCGGCCGGCCCTATAGGGCGTGCCAAGGAGTAGGATAGGAAGAAGAAGGAGAGAAGGAAGGAGAGGGGTGCCTCCCCCCACTCCTAGTCCAACTAGGATTCCCTTTGGGGGGGGGCGCGGCCAGCCCTAGTGGGCTGCCTCTCTCTTTCCGTCATGGCCCACTATGGCACATACTCCCCCGGGGGTTCCGGTAACCCCTCTGGCACTCCGGTTTTCTCCGATAACACTCGGAACACTTCCGGTGTCTGAATATAGTCATCCAATATATCAATCTTTATGTCTCGGACATTCCGAGACTCCTCGTCATGTCAATGATCTCATCCGGGACTCCGAACGACCTTAGGTACATCAAAGCTCATAAACTCATAATACCGATCGTCATCGAACGTTAAGCATGCGGACCCTATGGGTTCGAGAACTATGTAGACATGACCGAGACTTATCTCCAGTCACTAACCAATAGCGGAACCTGGATGCTCATATTGGCTCCTACATATTCTACGAAGATCTTTATCAGCCAAACTGCATAACAACATACGCTGTTCCCTTTGTCATCGGTATGTTACTTGCCCGAGATTCGATCGTCGGTATCACTATACCTGGTTAATCTCGTTACCGGCAAGTCTCTTTACTTGTTCCGTAATACATCATCTCATGACTAACTCATTAGTCATTTGCTTGCAAGGCTTATTATGATGTGTTTTACCGAGAGGGCCCAGAGATACCTCTCCGACAATCGGAGTGAAAAATCCTAATCTCGATCTATGCCAACTCAACAAACACCATCGGAGACACCTTTAGGGCATTATTATAATCACCCAGTTACGTTGTGACGTTTGATAACCATCTTTGATTAACGAGCTAGTCAAGTAGAGGCATACTAGTGACACTATGCTTGTCTATGTATTCACACATGTACTAAGTTTCCAGTTAATACAATTCTAGCATGAATAATAAACATTTATCATGATATAAGGAAATAAATAATAAATTTATTATTGCCTCTAGGGCATATTTCCTTCAGTCTCCCACTTGCACTAGAGTAAATAATCTAGTTCACATCACCATGTGATTTAACACCAATAGTTCACATCCTCATGTGATTTAACACTTTATAATTCACATCGCCATGTGATCAATACCCAAAAGTTTTACTAGTAAATAATCTAGTTCACATCACCATGGGATTAACACCCAAAGAGTACTAAGGTGTGATCATGTTTTGCTTGTGAGAGAGGTTTGGTCAATGGGTCTGCCACATTCAGATCCGTATGTATTTTGCAAATTTCTATGTCTACAATGCTCTGCACGGAGCTACTCTAGCTAAATGCTCCCACTTTCAATATTTGTCCAGATCGAGACTCAGAGTCATCCAGATCGGTGTCAAAGCTTGCATTGACGTAACTCTTTATGACGAACTCTTTATCACCTCCATAACCGAGAAATATTTCCTTAGTCCTCTAAGGATAACTTTGACTGATGTCCAGTGATCTACTCCTAGATTAAAATTGTACTCCCTTGACAAACTCAGAGCAGGGCATACAATTGGTCTGGTATACAAGAAGTCATACTTTATATAACCTATGGCTGAGGCATAGGGAATGACGTTCATTCTCTCTCTATCTTTTGCTGTGGTCGGGCTTTGAGTCTTACTCAACTTCACACCTTGCAACACAGGCAAGAACTCTTTCTTTGACTGTTCCATTTTGAACTACTTCAAAAACTTGTCAAGGTATGTACTCATTGAAAAAACTTATCAAGCGTCTTGATCTGTCTCTATAGATCTTGATGCTCAATATGTAAGTAGCTTCACCGAGGTCTTTCTTTGAAAAACTCCTTTCAAACACTCCTTTATGCTTTCCAGAAAATTCTACATCATTTCCGATCAACAATATGTCATTCACATATACTTATTAGAAAGGCTGTAGTGCTCCCACTCACTTTCTTGTAAATACAGGCTTCACCGCAAGTCTGTATAAAACTATATGTTGTGATCAACTTATCAAAGCGTATATTCCAACTCCGAGATGCTTGCACGAGTCCATAGATGGATCGCTAGAGCTTGCAAATTTTGTTAGCACCTTTAGGATTGACAAAACCTTCTGGGTGCATCATATACAACTCTTCTTTAATAAATCCATTAAAGAATGCAATTTTGTTATCCATTTGCCAGATTTGATAAAATGCGGCAATTGCTAACATGATTCGGACATACTTAAGCATCGCTACGAGTGAGAAAATCTCACCATAGTCAACACCTTGAACTTGTCGAAAACCTTTCGCAACGAGTCGAGCTTTGTAGACAGTAACATTACCATCAGCGTCAGTCTTCCTCTTAAAGATCCATTTATTTTCAATGGCTTGCCGATGATCGGGCAAGTCAACCAAAGTCCACACTTTGTTCTCATACATGGATCCCATCTCAGACTTCATGTCCTCAAGCCATTTTGCGGAATCTGGGCTCATCATCGCTTCCTCATAGTTCGTAGGTTCATCATGGTCCAGAACCGGGTTACCGTACCACTCTAGCGCCGAACACACTCTAGTTGACCTACGAGGTTCAGTAGTAACTTGATCTGAAGTTTCATGATCATCACCATTAGCTTCCTCGCTGGCTGGTGTAGGAATCACTAGAACTAGTTTCTGTGATGTACTACTCTCCAATTCGGGAGAAGGTACAATTACCTCATTAAGTTCCCCTTTCCTCCCACTCACTTCTTTCGAGAGAAACTCCTTTTCTAGAAAGTATCCATTTTTAGCAATGAATATCTTGCCTTTGGATCTATGATAGAAGGTGTACCCAACAGTTGCCTTTGGGTATCCTATGAAGACACGTTTCTCCGATTTGGGTTTGAGCTTATCAGGTTGAAACTTTTTCACATAAGTATCCCTGCTCCAAACTTTAAGAAACGACAACTTAGGTTTCTTGCCAAACCACGATTCATATGGTGTCGTCTCAACGGATTTAGATGGTGCCCTATTTAATGTGAATGCATCTGTCTCTAATGCATAACCCCAAAACGATCGTGGTAAATCGGTAAGAGACATCATAGATCGCACCATATCTAATAAAGTGCAGTTACGATGTTCGGACACACCATTACGCTGTGGTGTTCCAGGTGGCGTGAGTTGTGAAACTATTTCACGTTGTTTTAAATGAACGCCAAACTCGTAACTTCAAATATTCGCCTCTGCGATCTGATCATAGAAACTTTTATTTTCTTATTACGATGATTTTCCACTTCACTCCGAAATTCTTTGAACTTTTCAAATGTTTCAGACTTATGTTTCATCAAGTAGATATACCCATATCTGCTCAAATCATCTGTGAAGGTCAGAAAATAACGATACCCACCGCGAGCCTGAACACTCATCGGACCACATACATCAGTATGTATTATTTCCAATAAGTCAGTTGCTCGCTCCATCAGTATGTCTTAGTCATCTTGTCCATGAGTCATGGTTTGCAAGCATCAAATGATTCATAATCAAGTGATTCAAAAATCCCATCAGCACGGAGTTTCTTCATGCGCTTTACACCAATATGACCAAAACGGCAGTGCCACAAATAAGTTGCACTATCATTAGTAACTTTACATATTTTGGCTTCAATATTATGAATATGTGTATCACTACGATCGAGATCCAACAAACTATTTGTATTGGGTGTATGACCATCAAAGGTTTTATTCATGTAAACAGAACAACAATTATTCTCTGACTTTAAATGAATAAATATATTGCAATAAACATGATCAAATCATATTCATGCTCAACGCAAACACCAAACAACAATTATTTAGGTTCAACACTAATCCCGAAAGTATAGGTAGTGTGCGATGATGATCATATCAATCTTGGAAACACTTCCAGCACACATCGTCACTTCAACTTTAACTAGTCTCTGTGCATTCTGCAACTCTTGTTTTGAGTTACTACTCTTAGCAACTGAACCAGTATCAAATACCGAGGGGTTGCTATAAACACTAGTAAAGTACACATCAATAACATGTATATCAAATATAGCATTGTTCACTTTTCCATCCTTCTTATCCGCCAAATATTCGGCGAACTTCCGCTTCCAGTGACCATTTTCTTTGCAGTTAGAAGCACTCAGTTTGAGGCTTAGGTCCAGCTTTGGGCTTCTTCACGGGATTGACTACTTGCTTGCCATTCTTCTTGAAGTTCCCTTTCTTCCCCTTGCCCTTTTCTTGAAACTAGTGGTGTTGTTAACCATCAACAATTGATGCTATTTCTTGATTTCTACATTCGTTGATTTCAGCATCGCACTGCAAAAAAAAGACACATCCGTGACATTTTGGGCTGAACGAATTTTTTTTTCTGTCATACTTATGACACTTCTATGACAATAATTGTGACAAAACCCAGTATCATAATAGATGTGGGGGGTCCTACTTCTATGACAAAAAATCATGACATAAAATGGGCTTTTCGTCCTGGGCGGGCCGGAGACGCAGCTGCATGACATTCTTTGGGCCGTCCATGAAGGAAAAATCGTGGTAGAAGCGATGCGCGTTTCTCTCGTTCACGCACGCGCATGGGTGCGAGGCGTTGGGCTCAAACTGAACCCGAGCGAGGCCACACCCCTCCCGATGAACAGGACTCCTGTTTCGACCGTAGCGCTCCAACACAAGTCTGTTTCCTCCGTTTTGTGATACGCCACACCCCTCCCGATCAACATGACCCCTGTTTCGACCATAGGAGGTTCATTTCCTCCGTTTTGCGGTACGCCAGACCCCTCCTGATGAACAGGATCCCGTTTCGACCGTGGGCGGTCGACCACAAGGCCGTTTCCTCCGTTCTGCGGTATGCCAGGCCTCGTTTCCATCGGCTGTTCTGTCCAAGCCCTCCCGATGAACACGACGACGCATTCCGTTCCGACACAGCCGGTTGGCTCCCCATGAACACGACGACGACACTGTTTCTCCGTTCAGACCCAGCCATGTACACGAGCCCTGGCCGTACGTATGCGCGAGTAGGCGTTCGAGACCCTGCCCGTATGTACATATGTGGTCGTATTTTCTTTCTTGCACACTAGCCGCTGTACGTACGTGTACATGTTACGTGCGCGCCTCTACTCCGACACGTGCACGCTTCTACATGTGGGTCCCGACTGTCAGGCACTTCCCTGCCTACGAAGAAGTAGCTAGTGGGTCCTAGCAGTCAGGGGGGCGAATCATTTTTTTTGCCCGGACGCAGTTCTTGCGTGTGAAGATGTAGCTAGTGGGTCCCGGCAGTCAGGGGGAAACGTTTTTTTCGCGAAATACGGTGGCCCGTCCGGTGGGTCCCCGCTATCAGGTGGAGGAATAATTATTTTACGCGTAATAAGGAGGCACTTCCTTGCTGCGGCCATGGACCCAGCTGTCAGCCTCTCCACGTACAATACTCTTCCGATGGAAGTCGGTCGTTGACCACATTGACCATGCCGCGCCGAGAGCACCAAGACGGTGGACGACGACGAGGCCTAGGAAGGGGACGACGCGGAGCTAGGGAAGACGCGGCAATGGATGCCCACGCGGAGAGGAGTACGAGGGTTCACTGGTTTGGCTGCATTGTGAGGCTGCCATCGCCGCAGAATAAAAGGGGGTGTGGGTGAGTAGAGGGATGGTGAGGCCTCCGCGGCATTGAGGCCGGCCACGGGAGGCAGGAGCACGAGGCACGACTAGTGCTGGTTTGGGCGGCTAGAGCATGAAGACCAGAGGTTGAAGACACACTACGGCCGTTGGATGGACATCGTACGGTCACTGGAGCTATAATCGTGCATATTGACTAAGTTGACAAAGCCCTCCGTCCCCGTCAACTTAGCAGGCCCACAAGTCAGCCTCCCACTATACTGGGTCCCAACTAGCAGGGGGAGTATTCATTCTTTTGTGCTTAGTAAGGAGACACTTCCTTGCGTGCGAAGATATAGCTGGTCGATCCCAGATGTCAGGTGGAGGAATCATTATTTTGCACGTAATAAGGAGGCATTTCCTTGCGTGCGGCCGTGGACCCAGCTGTCAGCCTCTCCATGTATAGTCCACTTCAGATGCATGTCGGTCGTTGACCAGGCCGCGCCAAGAGCACCAGGGCGGTGGACGACGTCGTGGCCTAGGAAGGGAACAACACAGAGCCAGGAAAGACTCGGTAGTTGTTTCCCACACAGAGGGGAGTACGACTGTACAAGGGTTTACTGGTTCATCTGCCGTCGCTGGAGAATAACAGTAGGTGTGGGTGAGCCGAGGGATGGCTAGGTCAGCGATGAGAGTACGATGGGGCCAGGAGGCTTGCGCGGCAGGACAGCCAGCCACGGGGAGGAGAGAGCAGGCAGTCCTGTCGGCGCTTGTTTGAGCGGCTGGAGCAGGAAGAGCAGAGATTGAAGAAGCACGACGACCGTCGGATGGACATCCAATAGTCACTGCTTGTGCGTCAACCTTTTATTTAGGAAAGCCTCAAATCTATTGAAAACATCATACATCCCATCTGATGGGCCTCTAACCCCTCGTTGGTTACCCCAAGTGGAAGGTGTAAGATGCAGTGTTGGGGAAGTTTTTCCCTTAGCAAAGATGCCAAGGATCGAATCCCCAGAGACTCCTAGGTTCAACAAGTAGGTGTCAACTGCTAACGGCGCCAGATATTAGCAATCTACGTGGACCTGCACACAGATACAAATAACTTTGCTCCCAACGAGTACAGAGAGGTTGTCAATCCCTCCGGCCTTGTAGTTCACAAAGGATTAAACGCAAATGATAGTAGTGATAGATAATGTTTGCAATAGTAAATAAAAGCGAAAAGTAAATAGTGGATGTGATCAATGATGGTAATATGGACCGGAGTCTCATGATGTTCACTAGTGATGTCTCTCTCCCAAAAGACGATAAAACAGCTATGTGAGGTAAACGAATTACAGCTGGGCAATTGACAGGACCACGAACGCAAACCAATGCTGACTACATTGCAAGACAGGTTGAGGTTCAAAGCATGGGCGGTATGCCAAAGTAAGTAGACCGAAATCCATCAATATCTACTACTAATCATCCACCTTGAGATATCTATCCAGAACATCTCGCTGGTATTATGTTGCGAGCCCCACCCACAGTGTAAACTCAAAGCAACAGACAACTGCATTAAAAGAACTTTGCGTAAAGTAAACAATCCTTGCACCCGCGGGCACAAGCACCGTTGTTTTCCCCCTTGTGGCAACAGCATATCCCCTAGACTCATGTTTCTGTCACTCAAGCTAGTCATCGAGGGGCATGAACCCACAATCAAGCATAACGTTCCCTCTTGGAGTCACTACCTACTACTTGGCCAAAGCAATAAATAACAACGGAGAACATGCAAGAATTACTTATGAACATAAATATAAAAGAGGTAGATCAAATATATTACTCAAGATCAATCTGAACATAATCTCATAATCCATCGGATCCCAGCAAACTCATCATAGCAACAGCAGAAGGATTACATATGTGCCTCGATCATGAAGGGCAGCTCACGAGGACTAATTAGTGAAGCACAAGAACGGGAGGAGAACATCACATAGCTACTGGTCATGGACTCATGGTCCAAGGGAGACTACTCACGACTCATCCGGGAGGCGTCCATGGTGGTGGAGAAGCTCCCGGTGGTGATCCTCCCCTCCGGCAGGGTGTCGGGAAGAGTTCTCCTGGTGCTCCCGATCTTGGAAGCGGCGGTGGCGGCGGAACAGAGATGGGATAGCGGAAAGAGTTCCTGTTCTGAGGGTTTCGGAGGACGCTTTAAATATATGGCAAAGGGGGGCATCGGGGAAGCTTCGGGGGGCCCAGGCGCCCCCCCGGCGCGGCCCAGGGGGGGCGCGCCCCCAGGGCGCCTGGAGCCCTGGTGCCCCCCCCCCC
>LR738711.1:821737258-821819039 GCA_902687465.1 Secale cereale | reverse complement strand
TCGGACGCACGGTAGTTTCCGGAACGCTGATTTTTTATATAATTTTTCTGGATTTTTCCTGGCAGTTCTCGTAACGTGAAAACCTGAAATACAAAAACAGCCGAAAACAGAAACTGGCACTGGGGTGCACTGAGTTAATAGGTTAGTCCAAATATGATCAAAAGTGTATGGAAGTGTATAAATATCATAGCGATATCACCCAAAAGTGGCATGGAGCAAGCAGAAATTATAGATACGTTTTGGACGTATCAACATCCCCAAGCTTAATTCCTGCTCGTCCTCGAGTAGGTAAATGATAACAAGAATAATTTCTGTGGTGACAGGCTATTAACCATATAGGACTTTTTCATAGTCATATGACAAAAGCTAACTGAGACAATGAATCTGTAGTAATTAAGTTGCCTCATGAGAAAATCACAAATGACTGAAAGTTTTACAATATGAAATTGAAACATCAAAAAGATTTGCAATGAACATGATGTGCAAATATGATAAAGTGATATCTAGCTTGCCCCCTTTAGTGAAGCAAAACATAAATGCAGGGGCACCTTCAAGGTTTAAGTGATGACTAGATACAATGATTTCAAAATAAACGATATCACAATCATGCAAAAGACAATGCTACTTTGGGACAATGCACATTACACTCAGAATGACAATCATGCTCTCAGTAGTTGTTGCTTGAAGAAAGAAGGTGGAGACTCAACATAAAAGTAAAAGAATGGTTATGTGCTAGAGCTTTTTATTTTGAAAACATAGAAGCAATTTTGTCAACGGTAGTAGTACTTCATATGTGTCATGTATAAGACATCCTAGAAGTTGCAAGCCTCATGCATCGAATACCAATAGTGCTCGCACCTTGTCCTAATTAGCTCGGATTTCCATGGGTTATCATTGCATTACATATGTTTCAACCAAGTGTCACAAAGGGGTACCTCTATGCCACCTGTACTAAGGTCCAAGGAGATAAATCGCATTTGATTTCTCGTTTTTGATAGATCTCAACTTGAGGACATCCATACCGGGACAACATAGAAAATAGATGATGGACTCCTCTTTAATGCATAAGCATATTCTCATAAGAGATTGAGGATTAATGTCCAAGCTAAAACTTCCACCATGATACATGGCTTTGGTTGGCGGCCCAATGTTCTTCTCTAACAATATGCATACTCATTCAACCCATGGCAAATCACCCTTACTTCAGACAAGACGAACATGCATAGCAACTCACATGATATTCAACAAAAGTGTGACAGTTGATGGCGTCCCCAGAAACATGGTTACCGCTCAGCAAGCAACTTATAAGAAATAAGATACATAAGCAACATATTCTTTACCACAATAGTTTTTAAGATACTTTCCCATGAGCTATGTATTGCAAAATTAGTCTGCTTAGTACAGGTGGAGGTTAGCAAAAGACTGGGAGCGACCAACTAAGAGAGCAATGATGGTCATAATCATGCAGAGCGACAAAGCAACATTGAATCAAGCATGGTAGTTATATCGCTACTCAGAAACAAAAGATCATCAAGGCTTGACAGACTTTCTTTACAGTCTTAAATATGCGTGAGCATAGGCCAAGTCAATCAAGATAAATTCTCGAAGGAAGATATTACTAAACCATACCACATCATAGGCAAACAAATCATGTTGGTACTCCAATAACACATTGGGAATCCCCTAGCTATTTGAGATTAACCATAAGAAAACCTGAACTACTAAGCGCCATGATGCACGTAGCATCTTTATCATAGACACATTAACCAATGCAACGGAAGCAAACTCTCTTAATAAGGTGAGCATGATAATTAAAGAGAGTTCAAGCAACCAACTAAACAGAAGCTCTTTGAAAAGATAAGCATGAATACTAAGAGCAAAGCATGATAGTAGCTATTAAAAGACAAAGAACACACACAGCGAAGATAGACATGAAAATTCTATGTTATGTTCTAGGTAGAAGTGGAGCATGTTTCTCTCCCACATAAAGAAAGCTGAGTTCCGACTCGTTATGAAAAACTAAAAAGAAAACTAAAAGCAAGACGCTCCAAGCATAGCACATAACACATGAAGTGATAAAAATATAGTGGAACGAAAGACGAACTGATAATGTTGATGGAGAAGGGGATGCACGGGGGCATCCCCAAGCTTAGACGCTTGAGTCTCCTTGAATATTTCTTGGGGGTGCACGGGGGCATCCCCAAGCTTGAGCGCTTGACACTCCTGAATCTTTTTTATCATCTTCCCTCGCACACTTGAAAACTCCCTTCATACATAACTCATCATAATCTGATTAGCGAGGTTAGTACCCTTAATAAAATAATTGCACCTTGCTGGAAATAAAGATATTCTTGAAGTTCTACTGTTTCTCAAGATTGCCAAAAGGTTATTTGCAAAGAAAAAGCAAGTTCTTGATTTGCAAAATGAAGTAAAGGCAAAACAGGACAGAATCTGTGAAAAACAGAACAGCAGGTAGTAATTGATTTGTTCGGGGTACTTCTGCAACTAAAATCAAAAAACTCAGAACAGACGCACGAAAGAAAATTATATAGAGAACGCTGTAGAAAAAATTCAGACCAAAAAGATGATTTGGTGATTTTATACGAATTTTGCTATCCAAGGACAGAATCTGTTTCCTGGACAGCACCTCACAACTTTTGAACTTTCTAGCAATCAGAGGCTATACTTGGCACAAATATGAAAAGCAAAGATACAATGATGATGCTACAGCAGTAAACAACATCAAGAC
This sequence comes from Secale cereale, assembly GCA_902687465.1. Taxonomy (NCBI): domain Eukaryota; kingdom Viridiplantae; phylum Streptophyta; class Magnoliopsida; order Poales; family Poaceae; genus Secale; species Secale cereale. The sequence continues at coordinate 821,816,290 of LR738711.1, read as the reverse complement.
ACAACAAAAGCAAAATATTTATTCATGTGGGCTGCCTCCCAAAAGCGCTTTCTTTTATGCCTTTAAGCTAGGCATAATGCATAGAGATCAAGTTTTATCAAGAGTAAAAGAATAGCTTGCCCGTACAACGGACTCAAAAGGTAACTTGATCTTCTTTCGAGGGAAGTGTTCCATCCCTTTCTTGAGAGGAAACTGAAATTTTATATTACCCTCTTTCATGTCAATGATAGCACCAACGGTGCGTAAAAAGGGACGTCCCAAAATAATTGGACATGAATGATCACATTCAATATCCATAATAGTAAAATCAACGGGAACATAATTATCATTGACAACGATAAGAACATCGTCGATCCTCCCCAAAGGTTTCTTTATGGAAGAATCAACGAGAAAATCACCAAAAGAACAAGAATCAAAAGGTTTCAATTTAAGCATATCATATAGTCTTTTGGGCATAATGGAGGTACTGGCTACAATATCACATAAAGCATAGCTAGAGAAGTTGTTTATCTTAATTTTAATCATAGGATCCCAACCATCTTCTAGCTTTCTAGGTATGGAGGCTTCTACTCTAAGTTTCTCCTCCCTAGCTTTGATAAGAGCATTAGTGACATGCTCTGTGAAGGCAAGATTTAGCGTCCTAGTGTGGGGATCTTTGGCCATTCCTTGTAGAAAGGTGACAACTTCTGAAATACTACAATTATCAAAATCAATTTTATTATTAGTGGGCAGAATTCTAGTGTCATCCTCTTTGTTTGAATCCCTCTCTATTATAAGAGTTTGAACATCTTCCCAAGTTTGGGGAAGCTTAGGAGCAATTTTAAACTGAGGCTCATACTCTTTTCCTCGAAGACCATGCCATGGGCACAACCCTCCATGAAGACTAATATAATCACAAGGTTTATTACTTTTGTAGATCCCGACAGTGGTAATTGGGGTAATGGAAGAAGGGGTGTACTCCTCCCATTTAGTGTTTTTGGTAGAACCCATAATAGCAAGCAAGCAAGATAACTATTTTTGTGATTTTCGATAAAGGGTACTAAAGCAAAAATGAAAGGTAAACTAACAAGACTAAAAAGCAAAGGTAAAAGATAGCATGCAACTCCCCTATCCTGAAGAGTGGAGTCCCCGGCAACGGCGCCAGAAAAACTCCTTGATGGGCCTCTAACCCCTCGTTGGTTACCCCAAGTGGAAGGTGTAAGATGCAATGTTGTGGAAGTTTTTCCCTTAGCAAAGATGCCAAGGATCGAATCCCCAGAGACTCCTAGGTTCAACAAGTAGGTGTCAACTGCTAACGGCGCCAGATATTAGCAATCAACGTGGACCTGCACACAGATACAAATAACTTTGCTCCCAATGAGTACAGAGAGGTTGTCAATCCCTCCGGCCTTGTAGTTCACAAAGGATTAAACGCAAATGATAGTAGTGATAGATAATGTTTGCAATAGTAAATAAAAGCGAAAAGTAAATAGTGGATGTGATCAATGATGGTAATATGGACCGGAGTCTCATGATGTTCACTAGTGATGTCTCTCTCCCAAAAGACGATAAATCAGCTATGTGAGGTAAATGAATTACAGCTGGGCAATTGACAGGACCACGAACGCAAACCAATGCTGACTACATTGCAAGAAAGGTTGACGTTCAAAGCATGGGCTGTACACCAAAGTAAGTAGACTGAAATCCATCAATATCTACTACTAATCATCCACCTTGAGATATCTATCCAGAACATCTCGCTGGTATTAAGTTGCGAGCCCCACCCATAGTGTAAACTCAAAGCAACAGACAACTGCATTAAAAGAACTTTGCGTAAAGTAAACAATCCTTGCACCCGCGGGCACAAGCACCGTTGTTTTCCCCCTTGTGGCAACAGCACATCCCCTAGACTCATGTTTCTGTCACTCAAGCTAGTCATCGAGGGGCATGAACCCACAATCAAGCATAACGTTCCCTCTTGGAGTCACTACCTACTACTTGGCCAAAGCAATAAATAACAACGGTGAACATGCAAGAATTACTTATGAACATAAATATAAAAGAGGTAGATCAAATATATTACTTAAGATCAACCTGAACATAATCTCATAATCTATCGGATCCCAGCAAACTCATCATAGCAACAGCATAAGGATTACATATGTGCCTCGATCATGTAGGGCAGCTCACGAGGACTAATTAGTGAAGCACAAGAACGGGAGGAGAACATCACATAGCTACTGGTCATGGACTCATGGTCCAAGGGAGACAACTCACGACTCATCCGGGAGGCGTCCATGGTGGTGGAGAAGCTCCCGGTGGTGATCCTCCCCTCCGGCAGGGTGCCAGGAAGAGTTCTCCTGGTGCTCCCGATCTTGGAAGCGGCGGCGGCGGCGGAACAGAGATGGGATCGCGAAAAGAGTTCCTGTTCTGATTGTTTCGGAGGACGCTTTAAATATATGCCAAAGGGGGGCATCGGGGAAGCTTTGGGGGGCCCAGGCGCCCCCCCCCGGCGCGGCCCAGGGGGGGGGGCGCCGCCATGGCGCCTGGAGCCCTGGTGCCCCCCCCCCGGCTGTCCTTCGGACGCACGGTAGTTTCCAGAACGCTGATTTTTTATATAATTTTTCTGGATTTTTCCTGGCAGTTCTCGTAACGTGAAAACCTGAAATACAAAAACAGCCGAAAATAGAAACTGGCACTGGGGTGCACTGAGTTAATAGGTTAGTACAAATATGATCAAAAGTGTATGGAAGTGTATAAATATCATAGCAATATCACCCAAAAGTGGCATGGAGCAAGCAAAAATTATAGATACGTTTTGGACGTATCACCATCTGCCATTATTTCTAAAAATTTACAACCCATTTGCTAATTCTTAAGGTTTTTTTGGAGCCCATTTTCTTTTTGTTAGCAATACAGCCCATATTGTGGCCACGGTTAAATTTTTTTACGAAATTTTGCATATTTCGTTGCCGTCCGAACTGTTTTTAATCCCAAAATTTCAAGTCACGTTCAAACTGATTTAAAAAATAAATATATATCAATATAAAATACAACAAATTGTCCACACATAAAAATCAATGCAATTTAAAATCTCGAAATGAAAGAAAGATATTTGAAACTAATTGCCGGTTTGATGTGTTTTAAAAATGTACAACCGATGTCTCATTACTGATAGGCCATTTTCTCGAACAGCCGAATGAAAGCTCTCCTCATCATGAAAGATTTGCAGCCCAACATGCCTGACAAAGGGACTTAGTTGGCAAATCACAAAAAGACTAGGTCGTGGCCGTGGACCCAGCTGTTAGCCTCTCCACGTACAGTACTCTTCCGATGGAAGTCGGTCGTTGACCACATTGACCACGCCGCGCCGAGAGCACCAAGGCGATGGACAACGGCGAGGCCTAGGAAGGGGACGACGCAGAGCCGGGGAAGACGCGGCATTGGATGCCCACGCGAGAGGAGTACAAGGGTTCACTGGTTTGGCTGCGGTGTGAGGCTGCCGTCGCCGCAGGGCCTGGCTAGCGGTGGGAGTAGTAGAGGGCGATGAGGCCTCAACGGTAGCAGAGACGGCCACTGGAGGCAGGAGCAGGCGGTCTTGCCGGCGCTGGTTTGGGCAGCTGGTGCAAGAAGAGCAGCGATTGAAGAAGCAGCAGGACCGCTCGATTCAAATCCAATGGTTACTGCTGCTAGAATTGTTTGTTGACTAAGTTGACAAGCCCTGCATACGCGTCAACTTAGTAGGCCCACAGGTCAGCCTCCCAACCGGTGTGCCCCAGATGTCAGTGGGAGGAATCATTTTTTCGCATAATAAGGAGGTAGTTGATTGCGTGCGGCCAGGCCAGCGAAGGGAGTAGGGTTGGCCGGGGAAGCCTGCGCGGCATCACAACGGGCCACAAGAGGAGGGAGCAGGCAGTCCCGCCGGCGCTAGTTTAGGCGGCTGGAGCAGGAACATCAGAGATTGAAGAAACACGTTGGCCGTTGGATGGACATCCAATAGTCACTGCTGCTAGAATCGTGTGTTGACTGACAAAGCCTTGCGTAAACAAGTCAACCTCGAAATCTATGGCGTGTACAGCCCATTTGCTATTATTTTTGTAACTTTTACTCATTTTCTAATTCATATTGAATTTATTGCAGCCCGTTTTCCATTTTTAGAATTGCTGCCCATTTTCTGGTCAGTACCAGGGTTAAAATAATTAACTAAATATGTGGGAAATTTTGAAAATTCGCATTTTTTTGCTAGGGAATAAAATATTCTTAATCCAAAAATTACTAGCCATACTAAAACAAATTTAAAAATAAATTAGTACTATGTCATGTTAAATCCAATGAAATACGCATAAGATATCAGTGAAGAACAAAAACAAAAAAAAGAAACTAATATCCCATTTGCTATAATTTTTTTTGGAATTTTCAACCCCTTTTGATATTAATTTTAACAGACACTTACCATGCTCTTTGGCCAGGCAGAAATGCATCCCTCCTCATCTTGAAAGATTTGCAGCCCAGTAAGTTGAAGAAAACAAATAGGCCTAGCTTGGGTATTCTTCAAAAAGAAATACTGGGCTTCCTATTTTCCCAAAGAAAAAACTGTTGGGCTGGTCATGTTGTTAGACGGGGCACAAAGACCGCACAACCAAGTTTATAGCCTGCTCCTCCGAATTACTGCTAAAAAAAGTTGTGCAATTCGGTCGTTAATTGACTATACGTTGAAAATGATGTGGGTCCCAGATATCAGCAGGGTGGATTAGAGTAAAAAAACGAGGGGTTCATCTGAGTAGTAAAAGAGGCACTTGCTTGTGTTTGGGAGTGGACCTGGTGGGTCCGTACTGTCATACTCACAACTAGAGTCCTCTTCTGATTCACTATGTTGACAGGGACCATTTCGAAAAACACTATGTTGACAGGGCCGGACGGCGGCGCCACGGCGAGCGCACCAAGGCGGAGGATAAAGTGTTGTCGCCAATGTGCCGGACTGGGTTGGACATTCTTATTGAAAAATAAAAATGGACCGGATCTATTTACGACGCTGACTACGATTTGCATGGTTCCGCTGGTTGTAGGAAGAAAATGCTGGGGGAAAGAAGACTGGTCGCTATCTTTGCCAAAGAATAATATCGACTGAATGTAACAACACTATCATAGGAAATAATATCCTCCTGTTAAATCATGAATTTAAAGAACTGGTGCACGAGCATTTAGCTTTATTTATTTATTTACTTATTTATGTTTAGGCGACCATGAGCATGTACCTGGGCCAGATTCATGTGAGAGCCTCCCTTCCAGTTAATTATGGGCTTCTCTATTGGGCCTTCATTAGTGGGTTGCATGTTATCAACAAGTGGAAAATGTGTTCCGTACGAAAAATGGTATGCGCTACATACCGTACGGGGCACTAAAGGATCGAACCGTGCAACGACTTCCAAAACATTGTGTTTGTCATTCTAACAACACATTTATTCAACCAACAGACGAAATATACTACTGATTGTACATTGAAAACAGCAGCAGCAGCAACCAGGGCTGGGGATGCAACAGAAGCAGTAAGCAGGCCAGAAGAGTGAAGACGCGGCTCTCTCTTCCAAACCAAACATCAGCCATCATTACAAAAGGGCTACCAAAAAAGAACAGGTGTATGCATCAAACTAAATAAAGATCCTACTACACAAGTGTACGCATCTAACTAACTGGCTCAGTTAGACGTTACTATTTATTAAGCTGTGAAGATTGGCTAACGGCTTGTGCCAGATGGGTGCCTGACGGGGGAAGCTCCAGCCAGCAGGTCGAAGTCTGATACTTGCGAACCTCTCTCCTACTTTGGGCTGCAGAGCGTGGCGGCACATATCAGGGTATGGTGCATGCAGAGACGCATGGTACGCTATGTACATACATTTTTGCCTGATGAACGAAACCACGCTGCCATCATGATCCTTGCCGTCGGTTATCTCCTGGTTAATTGGATAATTCAGTCCAACAAAAAGAGAGCGTGTACCAAGGCTACGTACCAACCTCCAGTCAAAAAATCCTGAAGGCCCAGAGAAGCTGGGATCCTGCTCAAAGACCTTTCAGTGACTGTGATTGTATTCCGCGAAACAACACGTCTGATACGTGCGAACGATCATCAATCGTTCACCGTCGTCTGATCGAGCCAGGAACCACCTACAACTGACATGCCGCTTTTCTTTGAAAGGTTCTGGGATTAGGAAGGGTAGGGACACCAGGCGGCCTACAACATCATATCAAGTTGGAGTCAAATAACCCTCAAAAAAAGTTGGAGTCAAATAAAAAAGGGCTCTTGATGTAGTCAATCTTAAGAACAACATGTTATGAGCATGAATATTTTTCAGTAAATGTTTGATAGTAATATAAGCAAGCCATCATGATATCATAGGAAAGTAACATACTGCTGTAATAGCCGTTTGTAGTGATGACTGGAGTAGGCCAGCAATATGTCCAGCCATAGAAGGAGTCGACAGCGTAAATGAAGTCCTTGTGTTCAATGGCATCACAGAACCATGGAGGATGTATGATCCTGCGATGGACGTGCAGATTTATCCACTTACCACGTTGACCTGTCAGATAGGCGAGACCGCAGTTGAAGAACGCAATTAGCCTGAAGTCTTTATAATTTGCAGATCTTGCGGGCACTTGGTAGATTACAACCTTGAGAAAATCAAACTTGGTATCATGTTGGCTACTGTAAGATTCCGAGTATTCTGGGTCGCGGTGCCAAAGCAGTGCAATGTTAATCAAGGAAGGGGGATCAATCGCCGGGTGTAGACCTCCACGAGCATCCAGCTGCCACGATGGTCGACGAGCACCATCCAAGATGTGTTCATGCCGACCCAGTACATACCATTAATGTAGTTGAGGGTGACGGTGATCGGATCGCAGTCAAGGTGGTTGATGCTCGCCACCCTACGATCGTTATGCTGCGTGACACGCCGTTTCTGAAGATCAAGCGGCATCAGCAAGCAAGGAGCTGGCTTAAAAAGCTCCGGCCTGAGGGCTTTGAGGCGAGGAGGCGTGTTCAGCCGGGCGCGCAGTGGACGGCGCAGTACTATTCGATTTGACAACTACAACTAGTATATTATAGAAAACAAAGAAGAGTAGTAGAGATAGAGATAAGAATAGAGACTAGTGAGGAGCACCATCTACTGCTTCGTGGGCTACTCCTGCGCTCCATTCGGCGGCCGCAACGTCCCCTACAGCCACTCCCTCCTGCGCTCCGCTCAGTCCGCATGATTAGTTTAATCTCCGTTATAGCCGTCATTATTTATTTTGTGCTTATCCGGACTAAATCTCGTAGTAACTTGCTCGTATATTCAACTGGCGGAACGTCCCCTACAGCCACTCCCATTTCATGGACGACCTGGTCGATGCCTCCAAGGAGTGCTTCGTCTACTGCTATGAGTGCCCGGTGCCGTTTTGGGGCTCGCCGGCGGACATTGTGCATCACCTGACGCAGGCGTGCGGCGATCACTACTGGCCCGTGGCGAAGAACATCAAGTACGAGACGTGCTACCCATTCACCGTGCAGGAGTCGCTAGAGGACCAGCGCCGCTTGCTAGTCTCGGAGGAGGACGACAGCGTCTTCCTCTTGATCGTGGGCACCGGTGAGGCCGCGCAGGCCGCCGCCACATCTCTGTAGTGTGCGTCAGGGGCAACGTCGCTGATGCTGACACTGACACGAGGCCGATGTACGGGTGCATGCTCATTATTACTACCCCTCGGAGGTACGTGGGCGGCGACACTGGCTACGTCCAGCTGACTTGGACTCTGCCGAGGTGGGACCTTCCCACCGATGTGGACATGGAAGACGCATAGTATTATTTGACCCCCAACAATGTGCACGGGGGCTCCAAGTAGGTTCACCTGGACATCTGCATTATCAAGTTAAATGTTGATCATTAGTCTTCGCTCAATGTAATCCGCTGTCTAAGCATGTGGAGACTTCCATGCATGATCTTGCTCTATTGGAGTATCGCATATGAATAAAAGTGTATCCATTTATGGTTTAGTCTAGAATCTTCCATGTATGAATTTTTACTACAGTACTAGTGAAAGAATTATGATGAACCATTTCTTACATATCCTCTGCCCCCTTCCAAGTCATCCTGATTTAATCCCTTCGTCTAGGTGTATAAGGGCATGGTTAATACTTAAATAGTATAGCCAACTGTTGACTATAAGAAAGTGCCATGTCATCTATAGCCAACATGTATAACAATGGATACTCAAAAACTAATTCTTGAAGATGATTTCCTGCAAAGCACAATAAGAGTTATTTCTTCACAAGTTTTGGATGCAGGTTGAACAGTTGAACGCTTTTGTTTGCAAAAGTTACTTTTTTTTATCTATTTCACCCAGATGTTTGTGAGCTCTAGAGATGAAATAATATCCGAACAAACCTATCGATACCCTTTACACATGAGATGACCTCCACATCCTTTGTCAAAATAAACAAATCCCCGATCAATGCATTTCACTCTTCCGTGCAAAGCACGGGCACCTTACTATAGATTAGTACGACCAAAAATTGAAGTAACATTATATATAGTACGATAAATGATGATGCATGTCACCTAAAATTATATCATTGAAAACTATGTTCAAATACGAATCCAACAATATTATTTTTGTTGACATGCACTAACATTTTGTTAGTTAAAACTTCAGTTAAATTCAATGGGGGATAAACCATGACCGATGTTGTAGTACTAGTGTAGAGGGCGGCACTGCACGGGAGTTTTACCCTACTCGCGGCGCGGCGGTAAAGCCGTCATATCACAAAACCCAACCACTCCCAGTAATAAGTGGCCTGGTAAAATAAACGGACAAGCAACCATCACAACCCTCCATCTTTTTTGCATTTCATCTCTCTGCATTTACTTTCTCCGGTTCATCTCGCACACTCGATCCCTAGCTACTACTCCTAGTATCCCTAGCTACTACTCCTAGGGCCAGTTCTTTTGGCGGCATCCCCAACTTTTCCCATAAGACTAGTCACAGTGGAGAGTAACATTAAGGCGCCTCAATCATTTATTTGGGCTTCTAAACTACTACTAGTAGTACCTCCGTCCTGGTTTATTCCTCACCATTGTAATTTTGTGCTACATTTTGACCAAAGATTTAACTGATAAAATGTTAGTGCATGTGACATGCACTAACATTTCATTAGTTAAATTTATGATCAAAATTTGACACAGATTACAATGGGGACCAATAAACCAAGACAGAGGTAGTAGTTATGGGATTACTAATCTAGAAGCCTAAAACAATCGGCCCCTGGTACTCCTACTAGTAGTAGTACTCAAGTTGGAATTCCAATTGCACGGCACAACTTGTTAGGCAAAAAATTCGATACATGGTGCAGGAAGCGGTTTGGGAATTTGCATGCCTTTCCGACCAATGAGATACTCCGTACAAAGCACGACAGAGAAATAACCACAGAGAAGGAAGCTAAAAGTAAACAATCAAACGAGAACTTTTGCATTTGTTTTGCATTGAATCGTTTCACAAGCTTGACTAGTGCTGTTTTTCTACTTTTACAAAAACCGCATCGTAGTGTAAAAACGTGCATTTGCACGTACATAAGTAATAGTAGTACTCCCTCCGTCTAGGTGTATAAGTCTTCCCTCTTTCTTCGTCACGGTGCACAACCAAAGACGACTTATTGACCTGGACGGAGGGAGTAGCACAGTCTGCAAGCATATATAGAGGGAGACGTGTAGTGCGATAGTATATAGTAAATTTTGTGCTATATGCATGTACTTACAAAATGCGTACGAATACACAAGGTTTCCAAACTTTCCCTTTTACATACTTAATTAAGGATGCTAATAATTCCAGAACGTTCGGGATTTATCATTTGCGTCCTAAAACTAATGAGATCGCCTTACGAAACAAAAATTATACTCCTACTAAAAGCCATGGTGCTCGCAGGAGCGCTTGCGGCGCGCCATGAGTTCCCTAGTGCGCGGCCGTTTCCCAGCACGCCGACACAACGCCTCTTCCCGAGCCTTGCAACTCGCGAGTTGCTGATTGGCGGCTTGCCGGCGGGCGAGCGCGATCTCACCGGTGTGGTGATCCGGCGCCAACAGGTACTCCTCCTCGCTGGAAGCGTGCACCCGGTCCACGTACCGCCAAGTGTAGATGAGGCGCTTGGGCCCGACTGCACTCAGGGCTTTGGCACGGGCGTCCTCCGCCACCCTCACGGCCCTCGCACGAGCCTTCTGCGAAAGATCCAATTGCCTGACACTCTCAGACGCGACATAGGCCTGCCAGGCAGCTTGTCCCGTGGTGCGCTTCTCTTCCTCGGTCTTCTTCTCCGCCTCTATTTTGGCGCGCTCTGCTGGAGGCAAAGCCTCCCACAAGGCGACATCCATTTCTTTCCAAAGTTCCTCAAGGTTTGGGGCCTCGGCAGGCGGCGCGGCGTTCTCCTTGTAGCGGGGAGCCAACGTGTCCTCCGACGCACGTGGTGGCGAGGTTGGGAACACCGACGCGTCCTCCTCGACGTGTCGCGGCGAGGAGTAGAACGCTGACGCGTCCTCCTCGACTAGTGGCGGCGAGGAGCAGAACGCCGACGCGTCCACCTCAACGCGTCGCGGCGAGGAGCGGAACACCGACTGTCGGGGAAACTGATCGCCCACGAACACCTATGGGACCGGAACCCCTTTTTGGTATGGCAAGGGGGCGGAGGATGCACAAAGAGCGGATCGAGGCGTGCACGCGAGCAGTTTACCCAGGTTCGGGCCGCACGGATGCGTAAAACCCTACTCCTGCCTTGGTTTGTATTGCGTTCTTGGCTCGGGAGCGAGAAGAGCTACAGTGCTTATCGCTAGCAACACCGAGCGTGAGAGTGATCGAAGATCGGAACCTCTCCTACGTTGCGCATGGGCCTCCTTTTATAGGTCAAAGGGGTCACCGACAGGTGGCAACGCAATCGAGGGTAAAAATGTAAAAATGGTGGTAGTTGGAACAGTGTATGCATAGTGCTCTATACCTAACCCTGACGGCAGGGGACAAGGGCATTAAATGCCCGTCGCCGTCGCCGCAAACAGTGCAAAAAAGCGTCCGTCAAGGCGTCTCCTTCCGCCACGATGGTGGCCTCGTCATCACAGCTCGCCACCGTGTACCCCAGGCTGCACAGCCTTCCGCCACGTGCGCCTTGAAGGGCCCCAGGACGACGCGTGGGCGGATGCGCTGGAGCACGGGTACCTAGTGGAAGTTTGCCGCGGCAAGCGCCTTGCCGCGGCTGCTACCTTGTCGCGCCCGTAAGCTTGTCGCCCCCCGGGCCTTGCTGGGACACATGGCGCGTCGCGGCAAGTCTCCTGAAATGCCATGTCTGGTCTTCCTGGCAAGCTCCTCTTGCCAGGGTCTTGTGCCAAAAGGGGTGGTCTTGAGCCTGGAGCGGCCTTCCCGGTAAGCTCCTCTTGCCAGGGTCTTGTTTCTTTAACTTGAATACTTTGTTCTTGAATGGCTCGAAAGGAACCATAGTGGGGCTTGGCGGACGCGCGGCAAGCCCTGCCACGGGACGCTACTACTGCCCGTGCACAAGTCGGGATACTAAGGTACCCCTACTTTAGTACACCGACAGGAGCCCCCGGGCCTGGGCCACACATGGTGCCGAGCGCTGTTGGGCCAGGCCCAAAACAGTGCACGAGCACACGCGGCCCACGGCGCGCCGCATCCCACTCCGTATCCACCGCGCCCCTCCCTAACGGCACGCGTCGATTTCGGCGTCGTGGGAGAGATCGTGGCCTGTTTCTTTAATGGGGGAAATGCGGAACGCCCCCCTCTCCCCCTTAAAAGCAAGGGAAACAGGGGCAGTTCCTTCCATTCGCCCGCTGCTTCTTCATCCTCCAGAAACCCCCGCTGCTCCCCTCCTCTCCGAAGGTTGAAAGAGAGCAGCGCCCCGCCCTTCCTCTGCTGCCGTCAGCATCCCCAGCGCCGTCGACTTCCCTCGCCGTCCCCGCCATGGCCCCGAAGGGCAACAAGGCGAAGGCCGCGAAGACCGCCAGGGCGCTGAAGCTAGCATCAATGCGGAAGAAGATGGCGGTCTTCCTGCCGAGGCTCAGCGCGGAGGAACTGAAGGACTCCTTCTACCTCTTCTGGTCAAGGGAGACAAAAGCGCACCCGCGCACCAAGGTACTCCTCGCCGAGGCCTGCGAGATGTTTCCTGGAGGATACGCCTTTTTTGCTCTGTTCTTCTACTGCGGGCTCTGCCCGCCCTACTCGGAGTTCTTCTGTGATATTATGAATACCTACGGGTTTCATCTGCTTGATTTCACCCCAAACGCCGTCTTGACCATGGCCGTTTTCGCACATCTGTGTGAGAACTTTGTCGGAGTCTACCCCAATGTAGCTCTTTTCCGCCATTACTTTACGCCTCGAGTCGAGTCTGGGTCTCCTCTGTCCGGCGGAATTTCTTGGATCTTCAGGCTCCATAGGAAAGAGGCTTACTTGACTGGGGAGCTCCGCGGCACGTGGGAGGAGTGGAGGGCCAACTTTTGCTGGATCATGGAAGACGAACCACATCAGTTCACTTCCCGGCGCCAAGTTGCAGTAGTGCGCGGCAATGACTGGAGTGACCTGGCCCCTGAGGACGACAAGCTGAAGATAGCCACCACTAGGATTCTTCGCCTCCGGCAAGCCAGGCTCACTGTAGGTGCCGTCGGGGCAGACTTTCTTCGCCGCCGCATCGCTCCCTTGCAGGAGAGGAAAAGGGCTGCTTGGGAGTTTGATAACGCGGCAGACATTATGAGGTTGCGCCCGGGCCTCAACTACAATTTCACTGTCATGGAGCTCAACGCAATGCTCCATGTGCTATTCAAGTACGACCGCAACCATCCAGAGTGGTTTGCATTGCCGCAGGGCGTAGTTCCGTCGTGCAACAACTCGTCGCTCAGCGCCATCCGCGCGGTGATGCCGTTGTGTGACTCCCATGGGATTGACCCCACTTGGCGGGAGCCTTCCGACGAAGCCGTTCAGACGTTCTTCGACAACCTGGTGGAGCTGCCCATCAAACCCGATGAGAAGAGGGGCCTCACCCCCGACACCACCGACCAGGAGATGGCGTATATTGCCACCAGGTTGGAGGAGGCAGCTGCAACCAGGGCCGCGGGCGAGTTCGGATATACTTTGGAGGAGGCAGATGCAGCGGAGGCGGTAAGTCTGGCCGAGGAGGAAGAGCTTCTCAAAGTGATAAAGCCTGCCGGGCAACCTGCTGGGACAAGCGAGGCCGCCGAGCAAGGCACAGAGTCGAGCGGGCCCGCCGAGCAGGGCGTCGGATCAAGTGATTCTGCCGAAGACTCAGGCGGGTCTCTGAATCTCGACTCTTCTTCTTCGTCCTCGGGTAGTTCACCGCCACCAGCAAGTCCTTCGGCCCCAGCAAGGAGGCGCCTCCGCAAAGCTGCAGACGTGGCGAGGTAGCCGGCGGGCCAGCAGCCGCAGCGCCGTCCGACACGCGCCACCACGGCGAGCAAGGCCGCCAAGGGAGTGCCCCGCGTTTCAGCAGCGGCTGGAGGAGGGTCTTCCCGGGCTGGGGCTAACGCTCCTGCCGCCCCTCGCGCCTCGGCGATAACTGGAGCGGGGTCTTCTCAGACCACCGTCCCTGCTCCCGCCAAGCGGCCGAGGGAGCCTACTCCTCCAGCTCCTCGAGCCGGGACGCGTGAGGCGGACTTTGATTACTCCGTGCTCAGCTCTGACGAGGAGGAGGAAGAGTAAGCACTGTCAACTCTTGTTTCCTTCGATTTTTGTTGCTCTTGTCTTGAATTTTCTTCGCCTGATTCTGATTTTGTCTGTCTTCCAGGACCCTGGCCCAGAGGGCGGCGAAGGGGGCCAAGATCCCGGTGGTCGATCTTGAGGACGAGCCCGTCGCAGCAGCAGGGGATGCGCCTGCAACAAGCTTGCCGGACCAGGAAGCTGCTCCCCAGAGCAGCCCCCTGCGCAGCCCCCAGCGCAGCCCCCAGCGTGAGTCTTCTGCCTATTCTCCGCTTTGTCGGGTGCGCGTGGGCTTCTTATCCTTATTATCGTTTTGTATGTTCGTTGACTTGTGCAGAAGCGGAGCAGCAGCCTCAGGGGCGCCAAGAGATTGCTACCGACGAGCCGCACGTCTCGACCTCTCCGCCAAGGAGGAGCTCCCCGGCGAGGGAGGATACTCCGCCAAGGGCGAGTACCCCGCCAAGGGCGAGCACCCCGCCAAGGGAAGGCACCAGCGGCCCTCCGCCGGCGGGGGCTACCACCACGCCGCCGAGGGAGAACTCCCCGGCAAGGAACCCCATCGAAGAAGAGGCCCGCGCAGGTAACCCTTGGACTCTTCTCCTTCTGAATTTTTCTTTTTGGATATTTGCTTGACCATTATTTTCTTCTTTCTTCTTCTTTTCTGGTCTTCAGACTCGTCCGCTCCAGAGCCGATGGAGACGGAGGCCGCCACCAAGGAGGACGCGCGCGGCAACACTGGTTACGCCGCGGCTACCGAAGAGGCGATCGGTACTAACGATCCCGCCGTCGAAAAGGCAGCCAAGGCCGCCGGCGCGGCAGCTGAGGAGGGGACCGGCGGTCGCACTGACGGCCCTAAGGCCGCAGGAGCGTCAGACGCTACGCCGACCGCCGACCCTGCTGATGCCGCGGCAGAAACAGGCGCCTACCTGGAGGCCGGAAACGGGGTCTTCATTCAGCTCCCGTGGGCACCTACGTCGAGGGCGCCCGCGGAGGGAGAGGTCTTCGACGGGGAAGTCTTCACCTCCGCCGGGCTGAAGTTCGTCGACGCGCCCGGCAGTAGTACCGAGCCCGAGGTGGAGCGGCTTCTGCAGAGGCTTCTGGCCCTGTACCGCGCCAGGCAGGCCAAGCTGAAGTCCCGAGAGGCTCTGGCCGCCAAGGCGGGCGTCGACTTGGAGAAGCGCGCCGAAGAGCTCCGGGCCGCCAACCAGGCGGCCCTCCGATCCTTGGCGGAGGAGCGGGAAGAGCTCGCCGAGGCGCATCAGGCGTTTATACTTGAGAAGGCCGAAGCAGAGGAGCAGCAACGACTCGCCGCCGAGGAGCTGTCTCGGCGGGAGGGTGAACTGACGCAGCGGAAGGTCGACTTCGATAGACACGAGGACGACCTTGCCGCGCGCGAACAGTCCCTCGTCGGAGCTCTACAGGAAGCGAGGGACGCCGCTGCAGCTGCAGAGACCGCCAAGAGAGACTTGGAGGCGAGGGTGGCACAATTGGAGGTCCACTTGAAGACGAGCGAAGAGAAGGTTGCCGCACTTGCGTCGGAGAGGGAGAAGGACGCTCACAGCCACTCCGAGCTACAGGTCCGTCTCTCCGACAAGGGCAAGGAGCTTGCCGTCGCCATGGACTCCATCGCCGATCTGGAGTTGAAACTTTCCACCCTCACTGCATCACTTGACGGTGCTAGAGAGCGGGAAACGAAGCTGAAGCAGGATCTCAGGGCTGAGAGGGCACTGTTGGACAGCGCCGCCCTCTCCCAAAACAATTTCAGGCTGATGGTGGAGCACTGGACCGAGGGGCTTGTCGCCGCCGCCGCTGATATCGACAGGGACTTGGCGGGGCTGGGGACGGAGCACCTCGGGTACTCCACCGATGAGAATCTCCCTCATAGCGCCAAGGTGAGCTTGTTCTTCAGGGGAGTGGCGCCGGCCCTCCAGCAGCTACGGGAAAGGATCCCCCCGCAGCTGACGAACGAGGCGCGCAGGCTCTGCACGGGCGTCTTGGAGAGGGTGCTGATGAAGATAGCCTTCCGCAACCTAGGACTCAACCTCAACAACGTCCTCCGGACCTTGCCGCCCGACGCCGACCAGGAGACGCTCAAGGCCCTTGTCGCACCTATCGTGGCCAAGGTGGGCAAGATCAAGAGAGTCGACGGTGACTGCGCAGACTAGGCTGTTTTCCTTTGTTGCTGCCAATTATGTCACGAACAACAGTCTATTAGAACAGCGACAAGTCATTTTGTATCATAACTTTATTTTGGGTAGTTAATGCAGCGTTATTTCCTTTACTCGACTTCTTTGCTTTGTATGCCTTTACCCTACGCTTTTAGGGAACTTGCCGGCGAAGGGACCCTTGCCGCGAGCGTTGAGTGCGGAACTCCAGCAGCCTGCCGGCAGTGCCGTCGCCGACAAGAAACCTTGTCGCAGCTAGCCGCAGCGCACTTAGGTTGTTGAGCGAACTCAAAAACAAAGTAAGGGCGCGACACTTGTCGCAGCACGCTTAAGCCGTTGAGCGTGCTCGAAACAAAGTAAGGGCGCGGCTAGCCACGAGTTGGTTCCTCCGCGCACAGGTTTTCCATACAAAGTGCGGTCGTTCAAGGAATATAACCTTAAAATTTAAAAATTTGAATGTTCAAACTTTGCCGACTTAGCTTTTGTGTGTCGTTTGCTCCCCGACAAAGGCAATGCTTTCTTGAACGGCACTTGGTCCATACCACTGTCTCCTTCCCCCCCGGCAAACTTGTGCGCGAGGAAAACTTCTTCTGCTTGAGAGAAAAAGAAAAAGGGAGGAAACATAGATATGGAGCCTTGCGGCTCGTTATTACTTACCGGGGGTGCGTGCTGCACAAAGTGTCAGATAATACATGCAAGAAAAACGAAAAGGCATGAAACGACAAGTTGTGCGAGGCACATAAGTTTTACTGATGCACGGGGTCTGCGCCCGGCTTTGTACAAAGGTTTACATGCAACAGCGGCAAGACTTGTACAAAAGGTGGTTGCCGGGGCGGACCACGGCAACCGCGCCTTATGGGTCTCACCCGATCAAGGCCTTCCCACTTCGGCGTCAACTTGTTGGAATTCTTGGCGGACTGAACGCGCCTAAGAACAAGGTCGCCTTCCTCGAGACTTCTGGCTTTAACTTTGCGGCTATGGTAGCGGCGCAAAGCTTGCTGGTATCGAGCAACTCGTACAGCAGCCTGACGACAGTCCTCCTCAAGGAGCAGTGCGTCATCTTGCCGCAGTTGCTCTTGCTCGAGCTCATCGTAAGCGAGCACTCGAGGCGAGCCGTATACGAGTTCCGTGGGGAGAACTGCCTCTGCTCCATAGACAAGAGCAAAGGGTGTTTGTCCAGTGGCTCGATTTGGTGTCGTCCTGATTGACCAAAGAGCCGCCGGCAACTCTTCAATCCAGTTTCTTCCGCATTTGTGTAGCCTGTCAAAAGTTCTTGTCTTGAGTCCGCGCAACACTTCAGCGTTTTCCCTCTTCACTTGACCATTGCTCCTCGGGTGAGCAACAGAAGCGAAGCAAACCTTGGCGCCAAGGTCTTGGACGTATTGCATGAAGGTGCGACTTGTGAATTGTGTGCCGTTGTCGGTGATGATCCTGTTAGGGATTTCGAAACGGCAAAAGATCGACCTGAAGAACTTGACTACTGACTGTGCGGCCACCTTTCTCACCGGTTCTACTTCCGGCCACTTTGTGAACTTGTCGATGGCGACGTACAAGTACTCAAAGCCCCCGGCTGCGCGGGGAAAGGGGCCGAGGATGTCGAGCCCCCAGACCGAAAATGGCCAGGACAAAGGGATCGTCTGGAGACCTTGAGCTGGCTGATGTATTTGCTTGGCATGGAACTGGCACGCTTCACACTTGGTTACTTGTGCAGTTGCATCCTGGAGGGCTTCTGGCCAAAAGAAACCTTGCCGGAACGCCTTGCCGGCAAGTGCTCTTGCGCCAATGTGGTGGCCACATATGCCTCCATGTATCTCTGCCAACAGCTTTTGCCCATCTTCCCGGGGAATGCACTTCAATTTGACACCATTGAGTCTTCTTCTGTACAGTTCATCGCCGACGAACTGATACATACTTGACTGTCGGGTTATTCTTTCTGCTTCTTCTCGCTCTTCGGGGAGTTCTCCTGTTTGAAGGAAACGGACAATCTGCTGTGCCCATGCTGGAGCCTGAGGCTCAACAACGAGGACTAAAGGCATCAGTGCTGCTGCGGGAACGTCAGCTTCCATGGCAAGAACCTGCGACTCGGCCGGAGCTTGACGCTCCCCGGCAAGCTTGCCGGAGCGAAGCTTGTCGGGAACGCCTGCTTCAACTGTACAAACCCTAGGGTCTGCAGGAGCAAACTGTTCCTCAGCGATCATGTCGTTGACCTTGGGGACCTTGTAGGCGGCGGCTTCAGGAAGCTCTGCCGGCAAGTAGTCACCAGAAATCAACTTTCTCTTCTTACTTTGTCCAACTGACGGTGTAACGGATGGTTGAGTTAACTTGAGCACAAAGATCCCTGGTTCCACAGGTAGCTTTAGTGCAGCACACTTTGACAGGCCGTCTGCGATGTCGTTTTGAGCTCTTGGAACGTGCTCCATCTGTAGGCCTTCAAAGTGCTCTTCAAGCTTTCTCACTTCGTCGACGTAAGCTTCCATCAACGGAATCTGGTAGCTCTTGTTCACTTGGCGGACAACCAACTGCGAATCACCCCGCACGATCAGCTTCTTGATCCCAAGCTCTGCTGCGATTCTGAGGCCGGCAAGCAAACCTTCATACTCTACAGTATTATTCGTTGCTTGCTCCTTAGGAAAGTGCATCTGGACGACGTACTTGAGGTGCTCGCCGGTGGGCGCAACAAGCGGCACGCTAGCGCCGGCGCCTTGCAGCGAGAAGGCACCATCGAAGTACATTATCCATTCTTTGTTCACTTCTTTGACGGGGATACTTGTCTCTAGAATTTCTTTGTCTGGCGTTGGTGTCCATTCTACTATGAACTCCGCCAATGCTCTGCTCTGGATAGTTGAAGTACTTTCAAATTTGAGACCAAAGCTTGACAGCTCCAGTGCCCACTCGACAATCCTGCCTGTTGCTTCTGGATTTTGCAATATCCTTTTCAGCGGAAAGCGAGTGACCACTGTTATCTCATGTGCTTGGAAGTAGTGGCGCAGCTTTCTCGAGGCCATGAGAAGGCCGAAAAGCAGCTTCTGCACCCCAGAGTATCTTGACCTAGCCCCCTGCAAGAGGGAACTGACAAAATAAACTGGGCGCTGCACCATCTTCTTCCACACCTCTTCTTGTATCTGCGCGGACCCATCCTTGTCGGGGCCAGAGCTTGTCGAGGAAGCCCCCTGCTTGTCGCTGGATGAGCTTGCCGGGGCTGTTGCCTCTTCCTCTTCCTCCCTTTCCGCTACCAACGCAGCACTAACCACTTGATGGGTTGCTGCCAAGTACAGCAGCAACTTCTCTTGCGGCCTAGGTGCGACAAGTATTGGAGTGGAGGACAGGTACATTTTCAAGTCTTGCAACGCTGCCTCCGCTTCCGGAGTCCATTTCATTGGACCCGCCTTTTTCAAGATTTTGAAAAACGGCAGGGCGCGTTCTGTGGACTTAGAAATGAACCTGCTGAGAGCAGCCACGCAGCTGGCAAGCCTTCGTACATCCTTGACGTGCTTCAGAGCTTCGATCTGCTCAATGGCTTTGATCTTGTCGGGATTGGCTTCAATCCCCCTCTGGGACACAAAGAACCCGAGAAGCTTGCCGGAGGGGACTCCGAACACGCACTTCTCGGGGTTAAGCTTGAGTTGTATCTTGCACAGATTCGCAAAAGTTTCATCTAGATCTTGAATCAGAGTATCCTTGTCCTTGCTCTTGACCACTATATCATCCATGTAAGCTTCTACATTCCTGTGTATCTGTGGCTCAAAAGCAGTGTGGACTACCCTCGCAAACGTTGAACCTGCATTCTTCAATCCAAAGGGCATGCGTATGAAGCAGTAAGTGCCACATGGAGTAATGAACGCGGTCTTCTCTTCATCTTCTTTAGCCATAAATATCTGGTGGTATCCGGAGTATGCATCAAGAAATGAAAGCAACTCACATCCAGCCGTGGAGTCAACGATCTGGTCAATGCGCGGCAAGGGAAATGGATCTTTGGGATAAGCTTTATTCACATCAGTGAAGTCTATACAAAGCCTCCACTTCCCATTTGCTTTGCGCACGACAACAGGGTTGGCCAGCCACGTGGGATGAAGTACACCTCTGACAAGGCCTGCCGCTTCCAGCTTCTTGATTTCTTCAGCGATAAACTCTTGGCGCTCCACCGCTTGCTTTCTGACCTTCTGCTTGACGGGCCGCGCGTGAGGACAAACGGTAAGCTTGTGCTCAATCACTTTCCTGGGAACACCGGGGATGTCAGACAGTTGCCATGCAAACACGTCGACATTCGCCCGCAGGAAAGCAACGAGCGCGCTTTCCTATTTAGGATCGAGCGTGGCACTGATGGTGAAAGTACCACCAGTGCCGTCCTCCTTGGCGGACACCTTCTTGGTTGTGGGTGGAGCTGCCATCGCTTTCTTGCACTTGCCGGTGGAGCTCGATGTTGCGTCCTCGACGGCAGCGCAGCACTCCGAAGAGGTGCGTTTGCCGGAGTGGGCCCCAGAGCTCTTGCCGGACTTAGTCTTGTTCTTCCTGCCGGGAGCTTCAGCGGCAAGTGTCTTGCTATCCGTTGCGGCTGCTGCGTCCCGGTAAATCTTGTCGGCGCAGATAAGCGCGTCCTTCTTGTCGTCGGGGACAGAGATGACGCTTATCGGGCCTGGCATCTTGAGCATGTTGCAGGCGTAATGAGAGGCTGCCATGAACTTGGCGAGCGCTGGACGGCCAAGTATCCCACTGTACGGTAATGGGATATCAGCAACGTCAAAGGTGATCCTCTCAGTCCTGAAATTCAGCTCTCCGCCAAAAGTCATTGGCAGTGTGATTTTCCCCTTTGGCTTGCTCCTACCCGGGTTGATCCCTTGGAATGTGCCGGTTTCCTCGAGCTCGCTGTCGGGGATCTGGAGTTTTCGGACCACAGCAGAGGAGGTCAGGTTTAGGCCAGCCCCGCTGTCAACCAGCATCTTGGTGACCTTGAGGTTGCGGATGGTTGGCGAAACCAACATCGGCAAGCACCCGACCGCAGTTGTGCGATCAGGGTGGTCCTCAATGTCGAAGATGATGGGCATGCTGGACCACTTCAGAAGTTTGCGCGATTCGACGGGTGTCTCCGCTGCATTAACTTCCCGCACCCATTGTTTGAGTTGGCGGTGGGAAGTATGCAGAGAGGCACCTCCATCGACGCACAGAACTTCTGTGGCCTTCTGGAACTCATGCTCGCTGTTGTCCCCGTCGTCCATGTCCTCGTCGTCGTCTTTGTCTTCGTCCTTGTCGCGGCCGCGGGGAGGTCTATCTCCTTGCCGCTGCTTGGCCTTGCCGCGGCGTCCTCCCCGGCCATTGAACGGCCGCTTCTTGCCGGACTCTCCACCACCTCCCTAGGCCTTCTCCTTGTCGCGTCGCTCGTACTCAGCTTTCTGCTGCTCGATGAGGTACTCGACCCTTTTGCAGTTCTGGAGGTCGTGGCCCTTGGTTCGGTGGATCTTGCAGTACTGCTTGTCGAAGCCGTCCTGCTTGTCGGCGGCCGCTATAGTGGAAGTCTCCTTGCCGGAGCCGCCGGCCTGAGCTTTCTTGGCACCCGCCTCCTTGCCGGACTGCTCAACGACCAGTACTTCTTTGTTCTTCTTTTTCTTGTTGTTCCGCCGCCGGTTCTTCTTTGCCGGGGCGGCATCCTCGCTATCTGTTCCTCCTGCTCCAGTATCCTCTCCGGGGAGTCTCCTCCCCTCTTCAGCGCGTGCGCACTTGTCGGCCAGAGCATAAAGCTCACTGACATCTCGGATCTTGCACATCACCATCTCCTCCCTCATCCTGCGGTTACGCACGTTCTGGTGGAACGCGCTAATAACCGCGGCAGGGTGGACGTCTGGGATGTTGTGCTGGACGTGGCTGAATCTCTGGATATACTTTCGCAGGGACTTTCCTTCCTTCTGGGCAAGTATGTGAAGGTCGCTCTCCTAGCCATGAGGCTTGTGGCCACCTGTGAAGGCGCCGACAAACTGATGGCACAGGTCGGCCCAAGAAGAAATGGAGTTTTCCAGCAAGTGCATGAGCCAAGATCTGACGTTTGGCTTGAGCACTAGCGGGAAGTAGTTCGCGAGTATCTTCTCGTCTCGTCCCCCGGCAGCCTGCACCGCGATGGTGTAGATGCTGAGGAACTCTGACGGATGTGTCTTGCCGTCGTACTTCTCGGGTACGTCAGGCTTGAAGTTATTCATGCTGGGCCACTGGACTTGCCGCAGCTCACGAGTGAACGCCGGACATTCTGCCGCGTATGGCAGGTCGCCTGGTTCCCCGGGCGCGTGCACGTCGACAGCGGGCCCAGCGCGCTGGTCGGATTGTCGCCGCGCTTCTCTTCGACGCTCGATGCGAGTTCGAGCGTCTTCTTGTCGTCTGTCGTCGAGGACTTGGCGTTGATCGCGACGAGCTCGTGGATCCGACGACGCCGTGGAGTCGTCGTCGATGTTGATCCGGCGAGTCGGCGATTTCGGCATTCGGGGCGGGGAGTGTACGGTAGTTGCACCCCCGGTGGTCTTGTCGCCATCAGCCCGCGCCTGGCTAACTTGCCGCGGCCGCGACGTCGTTGGCTGCTGCGGAGTGTCGTTATTGGCGAAGGCGATGAGGCTTTGGATGGTGGCCCTCCAGTCGTCGGCCTTGTCTGCCGCTGGAGGGAAGTCGAGGATCAGCTGAGCTCGAGCTAGAGCTTCTGCTGGAGTGGAGGGGAGCGGTGGCGAGCGGTGCGAGGAGCGAGATATGCTCGGACTTCTAACTGCGTTAGAAGGAGCAGGGTCTCGTCCCGGCGACCGCGCCTTGCTCGTGCCTGCACGTTGGCCTTGAGCGTCCCGCGGCCCGCCAGCTTGACCTTGCCCCAACAAGCGTATGGTACCTTGTGTACCACGTGGCTTCCGGTCCGGCACCTCCTGAGAGGGGCGCGGTGCGTGCACGGACGCCGAGGTCTTGGAGTGCGCCCGGTCGTCCGTCTTGTCTTTGGACTTGGCGGCGCCATGAGTTTCCTTGCCGGCGTCCGCCCTTCCGCCAGCGTCTACCCCACCGACCGTTGGCTCTGGTGGCGGCGGGATCGACGCGGACGGGCCTGCTACCTCCGAAGCCTTCTTCTTTGGCGGCATGTCGATGAAGTAGATGAAGTTGATGAGGTTGATGGAGATTTCGCTCGCGTGAACACTGGATCGGGTTCACACAACCTCGACGCACCCCCTACCTGGCGCGCCAAAGATGTCGGGGAAACTGATCGCCCACGAACACCTATGGGACCGGAGCCCCTTTTTGGTACGACAAGGGGGCGGAGGATGCACAAAGGGCGGATCGAGGCGTGCACGCGAGCAGTTTACCCAGGTTCGGGCCGCACGGATGCGTAAAACCCTACTCCTGCCTTGGTTTGTATTGCGTTCTTGGCTCAGGAGCGAGAAGAGCTACAGTGCTTATCTCTAGCAATACCGAGCGTGAGAGTGATCGAAGATCGGAACCTCTCCTACGTTGCGCCTGGGCCTCCTTTTATAGGTCAAAGGGGTCACCGACAGGTGGCAACGCAATCGAGGGTAAAAATGTAAAAATGGTGGTAGTTGGAACAGTGTATGCATAGTGATCTATACCTAACCCTGACGGCAGGGGACAAGGGCATTAAATGCCCGTCGCCGTCGCCCCAAACAGTGCAAAAAAGCGTCCGTCAGGGCGTCTCCGTCCGCCACGATGGTGGCCTCGTCATCGCAGCTCGCCACCGTGTACCCCAGGCTGCACAGCCTTCCGCCACGTGCGCTTGGAAGGGCCCCAGGACGACGCGTGGGCGGATGCGCTGGAGCACGGGTACCTAGTGGAAGTTTGCCGTGGCAAGCGCCTTGCCGCGGCTGCTACCTTGTCACGCCCGTAAGCTTGTCGCCCCCCGGGCCTTGCTGGGATGCATGGCGCGTCGCGGCAAGTCTCCTGAAATGCCATGTCTGGTCTTCCTGGCAAGCTCCTCTTGCCAGGGTCTTGTGCCAAAAGGGGTGGTCTTGAGCCTGGAGCGGCCTTCCCGGCAAGCTCCTCTTGCCGGGGTCTTGTTTCTTTAACTTGAATACTTTGTTCTTGAATGGCTCGAAAGGAACCATAGTGGGGCTTGGCGGACGCGCGGCAAGCCCTGCCACGGGACGCTGCTACTGCCCGTGCACAAGTCGGGATACTAAGGTACCCCTACTTTAGTACACCAACACCGACACGTCCTCCTCGACTAGTGGCTGCGAGGAATGGAACAGCGACGCGTGATCGTCCGCGCGGTGCAGCGAGGGGCGCCTAGGGCTTGGGAGGGGCGATGCCATGGTGGTCGACATGAGAGGGAGGGGAAGGAGATTGCGATGAATGTGAGCGTTCTTCCGAATGTCGTGGGAGGCGCAGTATTTATAGCGAGTAATGGCACACCTACGTAAGATATGGACTGAGCTACACTGACTTAATTGCAGGTCCAGTTGCGTCACTAACATGTGGGCCAGACCCCTATTGGGCCCATATGTCAGTGACCCAATGCACCTGAAGTTAAGTAACTCAAGCAGCATCCCGGAAGATATGTTTCATGACTAACATAGTACTCCCTCCTTTTCGGCTTATAGGGCTCAATTCAAAAATCTCACCAACCAATGTAGATGGTGAGTGATGGAATACTTTTTGTAGTTTGCAAAAGTACCCAACTAATGCTGTTGTTTTCCTAAAAAAATTATGTTTACGAATGCATTAATTGCAATGCATGCATGCATAAAATACATGCATTGGTCAATTTTCTCTTAATACTTGGATGCAAAGATTTAATGCACCTTGGAATCTGAACATGTGATGGGGAACAACCAAATTGAGCCTTATAAAATGGAAAAACTAAAATTTTGAGATAAGCCCTATAAATCGGAAAGGAGGGAGTAACGGCTACGTGGGCATATTTGTTTTAGTAAATTACGGGGGAGGGAAGGGGTGGAAATATTGCTGGTCACAACGGATTGGACGAGCGCGGGGGGAGGAGAGTCATGCATGCAGATTTTTTCCACACGGGGTGGAGTGGTGGGACCGCCCGAGGGAGAAGGAGAGTCTGGCAGGCATATTGTTTCCACACATGGAGAGGAAAAGATTTGGAGACGAACGGTCTTCCTGCACGTATGGTGAATGGTGCATAAAGTCTCATCTTGCATGCTGGGCTAGGTATAGTCTCAAGTCATTAAAAACATACACGCCCCACACATGTTCATATTTCAAGGTGCACTAAATTGTTGCATGGGATGGTTAAGGCTGGCCATAATGGTGGTATCTTAGCTGGTATCGTGCACATGGGAATAGCAAACAAGCCGGCATGGCGTACGAACAGGCCGAAGGTCGTGGGAGGCGCGATGTTGACGAAATTAATTGAAGTTACACACAAGCTGGCATGGCATGCGAACAGGCAGAAGCTATACCGTCAGGCCTACGATATGGGTCTAGTAGACATGACATCTAGTGGGTCCCGCGTAATTCTCGAGAACTCTTTGGGGGCTTGCAGCCGTTAATCCACCGAGCAAGCCAGCAACCCCATGCCGTTCACACGCCCTACTCGCCCCTGCCTTCTACTAGTACAATACCTTACAACAGTTCGCTCCCAGTCACCCCGTCCTTTCACATTACGGTAGTTCCACTAATCCTAACCCTCCTCCCAAATCCATGGTGTCCCAAATCTCCATGATCGGCGATGAGTACAATGTTAGAACCATCACCGGCGATGAGTTCGACGTCATCTACGCCCGTTCTTCCGCAACGGTGAAAGAATGCCTTGCTCGCTTCAAACACATGTTCGAAAACTCAAATGATGAGTGGGTCGCTGGGCTAGATGTTGTGTACACCATGGTCCTGGGAAGCGAGAAGAAACTAAAGGAGGCAGAGAAGAAGAAGCCCTCCATAATCCAGGTTTGAGTGCATGACTTATGCTTGGTTTACCACATATGCCATGCCGACGTTGAGTGCGAGGAATTTAAGAACTTCCTCAATGGCGGCCGAGTCAAATTCGTTATTGTAGACTTTAGCAACGACAAGGAAATCCTGGGTCGGATAGACCTCGTTGTAGGCCAGCCCTTCGATCTCCAGAAGGCAAGCCTAGTGTCCTCCTCTTAGCCTTCAATGCTGACCCTGGCAGCAGCCATGATTGATCGTTCGTATGCTAAACTGAAGAAACCTCACCACGAGTTTCATCATGCATGGGAGTCGAAGACATTAGATGAAGATCACATCCTGGACGCAGCAATGGATGACTACCTTTGTTTAAATATCTACAAGGGTTGGATGAAGTAGCAGAGCCCAGTGTCTGGTTCAAGTAAGGAAGCGTCGGCGAAGAGGAAGAGGGACGAGGACGAAGTCGAGGACGTGGAATCGTACTCCGACTAGGTGGCAGTGCTGTTGCTCATGCTGGTTCTACTGCAGTGTCAAGCGGACTAGTTGCTTAGTTTATTTTCAAGGGTGTGTTGTGCTGAGGCCCCAGCAGAACTATGTTTAGGTTCTTTCTCGTTATTTGAACTCTTTAGTACGTACAGTAGTACTAGTACTATGTCTTACTACTGTTCTTCTTGCAGTTGGTACTACTGCTCGTATCTTTGTGTTCCTATTGTAGTTAATCAGTTCATACTAGTAGTATAATTTGGGTTAGCCGATTTGTGAAAGAAGTTCGACGAAGTGAAGGAAGAAGACGGCAGGGTGCCCATGATCTATCTTATGAGTGTTGGGTGTGGAATGCAGTTTGCCGAAAAAATGGATCGTGCCTGGGGTTAAACGGATGGCAGGGGTGGGGGGAGCATGGCGGTGGCAGGCGGTTCAGGGGAGGGCGCGGCGGCGGCAGGCGGTTAGGCGTGTGGCGGGCTGAGAAGATGAACCGTGCATCTATTTCGGAGGTTGAAGAAGCCCTTCTAGCCATCCATGTTGCATCAAACGGCTCACAAGAGTCGACTGACCCAAATTGCTCCTTCAGATTGCAGGATCCACGTGGCATTCAAGGTCTCGAAGATAGATTCCGCGTTCGCACCCGGTTTGCGGGCTCGACGCATGCGCGACCGGCTTCCGCCACGACAACCACCATGCGCGCCTCCTCCGCGCGGGCGGAGACGACAATGACACGCTAGTTCCTCCTCGTTGGCGTGCTGGAGCACACGCTCGTCTTCCTCTTCGTATGCAGCGTGCATATACGCGGCTCCACTAGCTGCTCGCGTGCTTGGCAGCGCGGTGGCATCGTGAGGAGGAACTGCAGACGACGTGAGCGGACGAGCCTTCGGCTTGGCGGCGACATGGCTGTGATGGGCGAGAAATTGTTGGCCGGAGCAGGCGGGCGCTGGCATGCGCAACGGCGGTGGCATATTGATGAGTGCGTGTATCGGAGCTTAGTTTAGTTTTATATAGGGTTGGTCAAACTTAAAAGAAAACCGTACTTGTACACGTAAACATTAGACTTAGGCAGCGCTTTTATTAGTTACCACAACTACGATACCGAATCCTGTGCAAGCGCCTGAACCGCGGCTGCGCGGTCGATCGAACGGTGCATCACCGTGTCGCGCTCGAAGGACATCCACCGAACCTTTTTGTGTGTGCGAAAACTATCCCCGAATATTTCTCAACATTTTTTCCCGGGAAAAGTTATTGACGCTAAAATATTTCCATTTATTTGAATTTAGCTCCAGTTCGTGTTATTTGGATTTGGACGTTTTAGGTGCGCCCTAGTTTTTTTAATACTAATTTTGTGTGTGTGACTGAGAGAGAACATGTGTATGTGTCCATATGTGTGTTGTAGTGGAAGGGCAATGTGGAGACGGTGTGCGTGTGATAGAGACATAGAGAGGTGTGAATGTGCAAATGATCATGCATGAGTGAGACATAGACAGATGCCGATACGTTGTGTATACATGAGAGAATAGTCTTCCATTTTACTTGTGTGTGTGTGTGTGTGAGAGAGAGAGGGAGAGAGGACCATCTGTAACACAAAAACCATCTCTCTCGATTCGTCCGTCCCTCGCACAATCGCATGTAACACATGCATCAACGCGCACATTTTGACACCCTCACCAGGCCCCTGCCCACCTCAAGGCCCGCACATCGCTCTCTATCTCGCACGCACAATCTCTTCGTGAATACCCTGTTAAGCAAGTAGTTTTCTGTTACATACACACACATTTCTCTCCTTAGGTTTGTTTTCTCTCAATATCTTACACACACACACACACACACAGCACACAACACACACACACGCCCTCCCCCGAGCACACAATTCATCCCCATCCAAGGTTATATGGTGACCACTCTCGCTTGTGCTTCTCTGCACCCCACCATGCACAACATCTCAATCTTCAAAGAGGGCATCGAGGAGATCGAAGACGGCGACCACACTGTGCTAGAGAATGAGGGGCCATTTGGAAGCAGGATGATGTGACGACGGCTGACTGACTCCTCCCCCCACCCTCTCTCTCTCGAACAAAATTACCAATCCCTCTCCCCCCCGCACAAATTTATCAATCCCTCAACCCACGAGATCCTTCCCATCTCGTCTATGTTTTTCCAGCTCTCTCATCAAACCTGTTGTCTCTTCTCCTTCCACGTGTACAGAATCTGGATGCACATGCATCTCACGTATATTACATATCTCCATCTTTCTCACAGACCTAACTTCTTCCTCTCTCTTTCTCTCTCTATCTCCCTCTCTCTGTTTCGTTAGATTTGTCTCCTACTCTCTCGTCCACATACATACAATCTTTCCCACCCTATCCGCTCCATCTTGGCAAGCTCTCTCTGCATGTTTCATTCACACATTGAGATATGTTCAAAATGTTACTTTTATAATGGCTGATGTAGAGTTATTGTTGGTTTTGTTGCATCCTACAAAGTAATAATTATGAAATGCATTTTTGATTGTCATTTGACTGGGATTATGCGAGTTTGAGCATGTTGTGAAGTACTATAGACCTCGTATACATCTTGGAATTCGACAATGATTGTAACTATTGAATTGTATAGACCATTACATTCGAAGTCAGTAGCCTAATATAGTTATTTCACAATTTCAACAAATGATTAATTCACTACATACTAAGAAAATAAATGTGTACACCCTCCGTTTTTATTTATGTCTGCGTATTAGCATTGGTCAAAGTCAAGTTTTGTAAACTCTCAAAGAGTTTATAACAAAAAATATTAACATATACAATAACAAATAAATACCATTAGATTCATTATTGAATGTACTTTCACATCATGCATATCTATTATGGTAAATGTTTATATTTTTCTATAAACTTGGTCAAACTTTAGGAAGTTTGACTTCAGTCAAACCTAATATGCAGAGTTTACTAGTACCATTCGCTAGTTGCTTAGCCGAATCACCGAACATGCCACACGGAGAGTTTAGTGTCACAAAATTTTGAGGTCGGCGGGAAAATATCCCGCAACCCTGATTCGAGCAGTGGGAAGTTACCATCATAGCCTTCGGAACAGGCCTACAGATGACGGTTGGTAGGGGGCTATTTTCGTAACTTTCAGGTTCACCCTACCCAGCCAACCCCACCCCAGCACCCAGAGTAGTACACCTGAATACTCCCCATTTTCTATCCCCATCACAAAATAGACTTCTCCATGACACCGCAACCATCGTGCTCCTCCCCTTCTACATCGGCGCACTCGTCCACCGCAACGCATATGCCTCATCGACGACCTCGTACGCCGCACTGGAGCCGGTCCACCGTCGTCGTCGTACACGGAGCCTCTTCCCCGGCACCGTCTTCCACGGTCTCGGATCTGCTTCCCGGAAGCCGACGCCAAGCGCAGAAGCACCACCGTCGTGGACAATGAACTGACTCCCATTGCCGACCATGACTCACAGAAGCCGCTGCGACCATCGTTATCCTCCTTGATTGGTAATGTGTGTATTGAATCACTTAGCGGTACATGTGCAGTTCCAATTTTGTTCATACCTACCCTTCAAATTTCCTGGGTGCTATTGTTCCCGTAAAAGTAATTGGTTATAGCCTCCATTGTCCAATAGAATATCAGCTTGTAATTGTGCATCGCTCATGTATCGCGCTGTGCTTGGGTAGGTATTTCATCTGCAACCAATAGTGTGGAAAATGATGGATAGTTTTTTAGAAGTATCAAGATGCCCATGCGTTGCACGCATCAAGATGCATTTGTATGAGTAGTTTATCTTGTGGGAGAAAAGGATGAATGAGGGAATGCCGTATTTGCAAATGCGGAGAGGGGTGTGGGTATCTTTTTGCAAAATTTCCACAGTTTCCTTCCTATCCGTCAGATATAAATCGGATGGCCTATATTGCAGGATGGCAGGAACACCATCATCACCAACTCTGTTTTTTATAAGATTAGGGAAAAAGTAGAGAAAAAAATAGAGAGTAGAGGGGTAGAGATAAATATAAAATATAAAATAAATATAACAGTAGAGAAGAGAGTAGAGATAGCAGAGACGTCGGGAAAGGATTGCGCCCGCGCGGGAAAAAGTGGCCGGGCATGCGCTAGTTCTGGCGCGCGACGTCCGGCGCGCTTTATAAACTCCAACGCCCTCCCACCGCTCTGTGCCTTGCCACCGCTCTCTCCCTGCTATGTGCCTCGCCACCGCTCTCTCCCCGCTCTTTAACGCCTCGCCGCCACCGAGCCACCATGCCGCCGCGTGGCCGGGAAACTTGGGGATACCGCGGCGTCCGCGCGCACCCCTCCGGCGGCTTCTCCGCCGAGATCCGGTTCCGCGGGATGCGCCTCGGCCTCGGCAATTTTGACACCGCCAACGAGGCCGCCCGCGCATACGACGCGACTGCGTGGCGCCTCCGATGGCCTCATAGAACATTTAAGTTCCCCAACGTGCCGACGCGGGAGCAGGCACAGGAGATCGCGCCTCTGCCGCGACTTATCACTGACGAGGACCGTCGCAACAACCGGAGGCGGGAGCACTGTCTCGGCATCACCGAGATGGACAAGGAAGCCATGGCACCGTGGCACCAACGCTTCCCGCAGGACATCATCAACGAGCACGAGTTCTACGAGCAAAGGAGGGAGGAGCGAGCCGCCTATCGCGAGGACAAGCGTAGGCGAAAAGCGGACGCTCAATTCAAAATGAGGCTAGGAGCAGGATCGCCCTGGGAATCCGAGGACGGTCAGTATCTTCAGGCCTACAGTCAAACGTCATAGGAGGACATCACCTAGGAGGAGTCGGACGACGAGGAGTAGTTGAATAATCTATTTTTTTATCTATCTATGATGAGAACTACCCTCTATTCTCTATCTCTACTTCTCGATCTCAGCACTGTAAACGCTTTTTTAATGCGTCGCGCGTTGTGATTCTTTTGGAGATGCTCTAACATGGCAGACGAGTGCTTTAATGTTGCCCACAAGATGCGCGAGTATTACTAGTAGTATATTTTTCTTGCCATGTTGAGATTTTAAAACCACGAGCGCGAACATGCAGAGGAGCAGTGAAGACCAAACACGAGATATTGGGGACATCTTCAAGGAGCATGGCAAGTTAAAGAGGAGCTGCACCGAACCTGTAAAACGAGCTTTGGTAAGTAACACCCTTTCAATTACTTTCGTTTAGCCTCGTGTTCTTCGATGTGTATATGTTGTAGTTTCTGTTTCTCTTAAGCCTCGTGTTCTTCGATGTGTCATAAGAAGAGTCTTGATCGTCCTAATGCGTTCGTTTTTAGCTTGATGTAGGAAGTGGGTGTTCTCACCTTGAGTTTGTTTTTATATTTTTTCCTATTGAATTCACTTCTCTCAGTTTTGTTTATCTCGCTTCTACTAAATGGATTTGGGTTGCTCCGAGTAATTATCTAAAAAAGAAGTAACTTCATGTCAGGATGTAGTTCCTGCAAGGAGGGAAGTATGGTCAACCTCGAGATCATGTTTCTAGGATGAGGCTGGATTACACACAAGGTGCTAGTTCCCTAATGATGCTGGATTAGACACAAGGTGCAAATTCCTAGATGATGCTGGATTACACACAAGCCAGGTGGAGACGTCAGCTGTTCGTGTCCTCGTGGCTCTAGTAAAGGCTGAAAGAAAGCATGCAACAACCCTTAAGAATGTAGCTGAGGTCCTGAAGAAGCGAAAAGAGCAATCAGATGCTCTCTTCACCCATGCCAAAGAAGAGATGGAAGAAGCCAGAAATAAGCTAGCAGAGGCAGAGCAGGCTAGGCGTCTCTTGCTATCTAAAACTATTGTCAATACAAAATTTCCTTCATAGTAGCTAGGTTCAAATGTTTATCCAGTCAGCATGCGTGTTGTGATGTCCGTGCATCTATTGATGTGGCACACATTTTTTTCCGGGTCATGTAATAACAGCAATTAGTTTCCAAACAATAACAGACGAATCATTGGACATGGTATAGTTCACGCGCAAGCCCGACATTCCAAGTTCACCTTCCACATCAAACTCATGTTCACAGATATCTCCACATTCATACATAATGTCCACAACCATGATTCACTTCAAAGCCAAATAAATTTTGAGGAGAGTTATGAATAAAGAAAAACCTCTAGTTCCTGCTACCAGTGCGAACACAACAAGTCAAGACCATGTGTAATTAATTATATTTTGGTCATTTTTTGTGTTCTAAAATGCCGGCCGGCTCGCGAAAGGACGTGTTGCCGGCACACGCGTGGATTCAATGAAGGCAGGCGGGGCAGTCTGAAGCCGGTTGCATGCGGCGAGAAGGCGTGTTCAGCTGGGCCTACAGCGAGTGGGGCCCTCTTGGCCGGCGCGCCGGTTCAATGCATGTGCTATGAGAGGTCGCGTCCGTGTCAGAGCAATCACTCCCTCCAGTCCTTTTTTGTTTGCGTATAACAAAATCTTGTTTTCCTTTCACATTTTACAAGTAAAATTCATGGACAAACTTTGACCCAAAATAGGATGGGGACTATTAACCGGAACGGAGGTAGTAGTTTTTTTAATCAAAGAAGGGTTTCCCCCTTCCGATTTTCATTACTGAAAACCAACATCTAAATCTAAACATAGTATTTGCCCTAGAACTACCAGGTTCAACATCTCGCAACATAAACCCATACAACCATACGCCAAGGAGGTACATAGTACTACAAATTCCATTTTCGCTCCATACCAATCGTACTAAAAACTACTTAGTACTTATAATGCGCCATTGAAAATCGGAACTCTTAATCCTGCGAAAAATGATATTTTAAACGTGGCTACTCGATCTGTGGCAACTGGCGAGCCACCGCCTCCAAGTAGTTCACCTGTGGTCCCGACCATCAACTCCTACGGATCAAATTATCACGCGAGCTGACTATTCCTACAAAGGTGCGCTCCACCACGTACCCGGTACCCACGAATGCAGCAATCGTGCACCTAGGGTTTTAGGGTTTATTTGTTAACGTTGCCTTTATTTAACACTCATGTGTGCGAGACAGCGAGAGACCGACTGCGTGCGTGCGCCTCTTCTCTTCGTATATGTACTCCACCGTTTGTCTGGTGTCCAAAAAATTATAATAACTACTAGCAATGTGCCAATGCATTGCCACACGATCTGAGTAGATTAATACATATTCACTGATTTGATAGAAAGCAAGTCTAGTTTTGAAATACGTATATCACTAAAAATTTGTTATGTTTCACTCAAAATATATTCCTTTGGCGGTTTTGATGAGATAAGGGAGGAATGTTGTTGGTTTCAAGATTCGAGAAGTGGTATATGTCTAATTTCTACTCTTACTAGAAAGATGCCTGTGCGTTGCACGGAACATCAAGATCTTGTGGGAGAAAAGGATGAACGAGGGAAGGTCTTATCTGCAAATGTGGTGAGGTGTGCGGGTAAATTTCCATAGTTTTGTTCCTATCCGTCAGATATAAATCGGATGGCCTATATTGCAAGATGGCAGGCCCACCATCATCACAAACTCTGTTTTTTATCCCTACTCTTATAAAAAGCATAGTCGGTGATGATCGTGTGCCTGCCATCCTGCAATATAGGCCGTCCGATCTATATCTGACGGATAAGAAGGAAACTATGGCAATTTTGCAAAAATATACCCACACCCCTCTCCACACTTGCAAATAAGGCCTTCCCTTGTTCATCCTTTTCTCCCACAAAATAAACTACTCATACAAATGCATCTTGATGTTCCGTGCAACGCATGGGCATCTTGCTAGTTGTTGCAAAAAGCCCATGTGTGTGTGTGAGAGAGAGGGAGATAGGAGGAGGACGGAGTGCATGTGTGACAAAGACACAAAGAGTGTGTGTGCGAGAGGTATCAGCTTAAAATGAGGCGATAGTGTGTATGTGCACGATCGAGAGGGCGTGTCTCAAGAAGGGAAGAAAAATCTACATACATACAAGGACCGGGAGAGAGACATGTATGCAATAGTGGAAGCACGAGTGTGCGGGTGTATAAACCTATCTAGAGGCTAGTCGATAAATGTTTGTGAGAGAAATACGAGTAGGGGGTGCGAAAGCGAGAGTTTTGTGTGTGTGAGAGAGAGACGGTAGTCGGGAAGGGGAGTGGAAGCAGGAGTTGTGTGTGTGTGAGAGAGAGAGAGACAGAGAGGGGGAGTTTTATCTGATCAGTAAACAAATGAATAATGTCAGTCTGGGATGGAGACGAAAAGGAGACCGCAACAAATGTTGTGTCTACAGGAGAGAGAGTAATTTTAGTGGTATGATTCATATCTAGAGACATATAGGGTGTGTGAGAGAATCCCATAGAGAAAAAGACAAAGTGTAAGACGAGTAGAGACTGTGTGTGTGACGGTGAAAAAGAAAGCTTAGGTACCTAGTAATACGAGAGAACAGTAGAGACGTGAGAGATAATGAAAACCGTGTAATGTATAATGATAGGGAGAGTGTGACTTCTCAAGGGAGACGTCGAGAGACCATGTTTGCGAGGATAGGAGAAACATGAAGTGAGCGTGTGGGTGAGCTGGAGAAAAGAGAGTGATAGCTACATGAAGGAGTATGCATGCGAGAGAGATGGGCATGAAAGGAGTGAACATAAAAGGGATTCAAATATTTGAATTTGAGATGATGATACATGTAATCCATACTCGAACCAAAATTGATCTATCAAACATGCATACTCATATGAATTCACGCGCATCTATGTTATTTAATATGTAGATATTACTGATCCATACATTTTAGTAGAACATAATTTGGTTTAGTTTTTCGATTTCAACCTTATGATTTTGAGATCATTGTATTTGTAAATCATATTATACATATAAAGGAGCAGAATTCTTTGTTGTGCTTTTGAAAGTATATATATAAAAAATGATGTATATAGAATTTTATTCCAATCGATAATGGATCCCGCCCAAAAAATAGAATACAAATGGGATTCGAATTGAGTTGGCACGGTAAACATGCACTCTGCAAAATTTGAACGAAGCGGGGAAAGTCGCAGTAACCGCCCAAAACCAAAATCTGCGAGATGGAAATTACTACTGCCTATCCCTGCCACGCAAAGCCTATCTGCTCGATTTCTATAGGTTTTGATAGGGTTAGGTTTGTAATTTCACTCAAATGTGACATATCCGCCTCTCACCCGGATTCATACACGGTTGGCGCCAAAACACAGTGTGTCCTCGACCGAAATCGACTCCCTCCCCGATTCATACACGGTGGGCGCCAAAAACAAACTCTCATCGGCAAATATTCGGTGTATGCAAGATTACCGTCCTATCCCCAACTGACTAATATTGCTGTGATGTAGGAAATTTGAAACGGGGGCTATGTTTTTAAATTTCCTCCCATTTGAGACAATCGCGCCCTGAAGACATGGTTCCCTCCTTCCTCTCCACCTCCATTTCCCCATTCGTACTCCGTGGGCGCCAAAGCACCCTCTCCACCCCAGCCTCCTCCGTCCGCCACCCCATCCACCGCCGTCCTCCTCCACCATGCCGGAGCTGATACCCCGACGCCGCCGTCCATTACAAGAGATCGACTTCTCTGGTCCATGGCTTAGGACCGGGATCCATGCATCCCGTCCTATCGCTTCATCCCCGCCGTCGTCCCCTTGCGGGCGCTGCTCCTACGACCATCTCGTCCACCGCGCCCCGCCGCCACCGTCTACCCTCCTAGATCTGCTTACACGCCGCCGACAGCCATCGCTACCGCAGCACCGTCAAATTCTCAGCAGATGCATACATGGTGCCGCACCAGAGGTGGTACTCTTTCGTATCTGCTCAACTTATTTATCGCAGCAGGAAAATAAATCGCCAGTGCTTTACTCTGATTTCTTGTCCACCACTAACTTGCTAGTTGAAAGCAAACATTGGTTGCAAAGTTGCCTTTATCCGGTTTGCACCTTCAGATCTGCCATGGCATGCTCAACACTATACTCCCAATGCTTATGGTTTTCGCCTTTTATATTCCACACTAGTTAAATCACAGTAGACTAAATTTCAAAATTAGGTCAGTCAATTTTTCAGAGCTCGCCAGAGTTCGCCGGTGCGAACGAAGGGGCTCGGGTGGGGACTCTGGTTGTGGGGGGGGGTGGTGGGGCCTCGCCGAACTAAGAAAACTCGACGTGGGTGGGGGTGGGGAGTGGGGGTGGCGGAGGAACCCAGGAGGTGGGGGCCGATGGTCCGGCCGGCGGCCCGTGCGGTGTTCTGGATGGGAAGAATCAGAGATGATGAAGAAGAAGGGTTAGGAGACGTAGGATCTTCATCCAACCTCCTGAAATGGTCGACTGACCCAAATGACAAAAGTCACGCGACTTGCATGCAGACATGCCTTTATATTCAGTACCATCATCGTACCTGCTTAGCAGTGCTCCTGAATCCATCAAGCTAAAAAACGTGCCACTCATAATTCCAAACTTGTTGCTCAAGTACGAATCTGATATGATGCTGATATTACTAAAATAGATAACATTTAATTGGTCAGCTAATGTTCCTACTTTACTTTCGAAAAAGCACGTGCACCACATATAGAGAGACAACAGGGACTTGCTTTCTTAATGCGCTCTGGTTCATCATGTGTGGGCACTGCGCAACGAACATTTTATTTTCCAAAATCTGCTTGCTCTTCTTTAGCATGTTCCTCTTCCGTTTTTCTTTAATAAATACTCTCTCCGTTCCTAAATACAAATCTTTGTATAGATTCCACCATGGACTACATATGGAGCAAAATGAGTGAATCTACACTCTAAAATGTATCTGGATACATCTGTATGTGATCCATAGTGGGAATCTCTACCAAGACTTATAATTTGGAAGGGAGGGAGTATGATACTAGTATAGTATGTTCCTTGTAGTGAAGATGAGCAAGGACATTTGCAGTGTAGAGGTCTATACGGTCGGTTGGTATGGACACTTTGAACTCTTCGGGCCTCTTTGATTTGTAGGATTTTGTAAACATGGGAATAGGATTTGTAGTGGCCTGCCCACTTGAATCCTATAAGAATAGCAAGGAAATGCGGGGAGCTGTGTCGCCTTTGAGAGTTACACTGATATTAACAGTACCGCACCTTTAGTTGAAGAGAGGTAGTATCCGAAGCCTTTCTAGCCGTACCGACAATACTAGCACATATATTCCAGCAAGTTCCACTTTGCTGATTTTACTTTGATGCTTACGGTTTTCCCGTTATATCTACACTATGATCAGTGTAGCTGCTTTGTGTCGCACTAGCAGCAGTCCACTCTTGAAGCTAAACACCGCAATGACTTACAAAATTGGCACCAAGGCATTGAGTGCCATTCTGGATGTAATGAAACTAATACGCTTCCCACCTGTTGATTCTTGTTCAGAATATGATCCTAATGACTATTCCAACCTCGAGGAGTCAAAGGGAGATGGCCTGTCGTGTTCACCCATCAAGGTGCGTGTTCTAGTTTGGCAAGGTTTTATTGATTGTGCGTATCTTGCATATGTTGTCTTGCATTTCTTCTACTTTGTTGCACCGCCATCTGCTTAGTTTACTCATCATATATGTCGAGATGCCATGCCCATCCATTATCAATACATATTCCATCTGTTATCATACCATGTTTTTTCACTCAAATGCTCTTCTTGTGCATCAGACATAAAAAAGGAAGAGGGTGATGGCCGAACCTAAAGGAGCACCAGCAAAGTCCCTGAAAACTGTCATTGTGCAGGAGAAATCAGACAGCACCCCACTTATATTGGCTGTATAATCAGTGACACAAAGCGTAGGACCGACTCCAGTAGACTATATGTCAGGACCCCGATCCTAAGACACACATGTCTAGCATGTAACATATCATATCACTTTGCGGCCTCACGCACGGTATCCCCATGGGTGCCACCTTACCTGGCCCGGGACCGTTTGCGCATTTTGGCACACGTATATGATAGTGTCGCTAGCATCCATATGACAGAGAACCCGGACCGACATGACTAGTTATAAACCAAAAGTGGCGCTAAATTAAAGAGACAGGCATACATGACCCAGCAACGAACGTGTCGGTCATCAACGTATGAACCCAAGTCGTACCAAGCTACAAGGACTTAAAGGAACAATGCGTGACATTCCCCCTAAGGGAAAGACAAAGGAACGAAGAAGGACACATGCCGGCCAGCCTAAGTGTTCCTGAGCAGTAGCAAGCTACCAAGGCTAAGTGGAAGCACTAGGAGACATTTCCCTGTAAGATAGGCTACCAACGGTAAACAACTAGGTGTCGGATCCCACACATAGCAATACACATTACACGTACGCATAACTGATACGTCTCCAACGTATCTATAATTTTTGATTGTTCCATGCTATTATTTATGAAGTCTTAGATGTTTAATGGGCTTTATCATTCACTTTTATATCATTTTTGGGACTAATCTACTAACCCAAAGGCCCATTCCAGATTGTTGTTTTTTTGCCTATTTCAGGGTTTTGCAGAAAAGGAATATCAAATGGAGTCCAAACGGAAGCAAACCTTCGCACGAGATATTTTTGGAGAAAATCACGCGAGATAAACTTCGGGGCCAAGCCATAGGACAGGGGGCCCACCCTCGAGGATGGGGGGCGCGCCCCCCTTCACAAGGCGCGCCCCCCTGCCTCGAGGGCAGGCCCGGTGGCCCCTGGTGCCCCTCTTCCTCCTATATAT
This sequence comes from Secale cereale, assembly GCA_902687465.1. Lineage (NCBI taxonomy): Eukaryota > Viridiplantae > Streptophyta > Magnoliopsida > Poales > Poaceae > Secale > Secale cereale. The sequence continues at coordinate 821,777,395 of LR738711.1, read as the reverse complement.
GCCTATGTACCCCAGAAACTCCATACGCAGAGATAAAACCCTAGTTGCACCGCCGTAGCTGCTGTTCTCGTGGAGATCCCATCTTGGATCCTGTTCTGGGAGGGGGATCCATCACGGAGGCCTTCATAATAATCATCATCGCCCTCACCATGAGTTGTGAGTAGTTTACCACAGACCTTCGGGTCCATAGCTAGTATCTAGATGGCTTCTTCTCTCTCTCCGGATCTCAATACAAAGTTCTCCTTGGTCTTCGAGGAAATCTATTCGATGTAATCTCTTTTTGCGGTGTGTTTGTCGAGATCCGATGAATTGTGAGTTTATGATCAAGGTTATCTATGAAAGATATTTGGTTCTTCTCTAAACTTTTAAGTGTGGTCATAATATCCTTGCAAGTCTCTTCGAATTACTGGTTTGGTTTGGACTACTAGATCTATAGTTCTTGCAATGGGAGAAGTGCTTGGCTTTGGGTTCAATCTTGCGGTGTCCTTTCCCAGTGACAGTAGGGGCAGCAAGGCACGTATTGTATTGTTTCCATCGAGGATAAAAATACGGGGTTTTCATCATATTGCTTGAGTTGATCCCTCTACATCATGTCATCTTGCTTAAGGCGTTACTCTGTTCGTATGAACTCAATACACTAGATGCATGCTGGATAGCGGTCGATGTGTGGAGTAATAGTAGTAGATGCAGGTAGGAGTCGGTCTACTTGTCTCGGACGTGATGCCTATATACAATGATCATGCCTAGATAGTCTCATAATTATTCGCTTTTCTATCAATTGCTCGACAATAATTTGTTTAACCATCATAGAATATCGCTATCATGAGAGAAGCCACTCGAGAAAACTATGGCCCCCGGGTCTATCTCTATCATATTACTTTCCCGTTAATTTTTATGTCGTTGTTTATTTGCTCTTTTATTAAACCAAAAATACCAAAAATATAATTATCATCTCTATCATATCTCACTATCGTAAGTGACCGTAAAGGGATTGACAACCCCTTATCGTGTTGGCTGCGAAGTTCTTATTTGTTTGTGCAGGTGCGAGGGACTGGCGCGTGGTCTCCTACTGGATTGATACCTTGGTTCTCAAAAACTGAGGAAAATACTTATGCTACTGTGCTGCATCTCCCTTTCCTCTTCGAGGGAATACAACGGAAGCTCAAGAGGTAGCAAGAAGAATTTCTGGCGCCGTTGCCGGGGAGGCTTACGCAAAAGTCATATACCAAGTAGCTATCACAAACCCTTATCCTTCGCATTACATTTATTTGCCTCTCGTTTTCCTCTGCCCCACTTCACCTTTGCCGTTTTATTCGCCCTTCTTCCGCCGTGTGTTTCTCGTTCGCTTGCTTGCTTATTTTCCCCCATGTCTGAGATGGGGGACGATTTTATCGAAAAGGGTAACAATACCGAGGGCAACGCTCATGTTGACCTCCCGGATGAAGCTACCACTTTACATATCAAGAAGTTCCGGGTTGGTAGTGGCAATATTATTGGAAAAGGGGTTCTTCAAGACTTCTTTACCGTGCCGGTGCTTTGCCAACTATGGGTGGCTCTATTATTCACAGAACTAGTAGCCTTGCGGATGTCGTATCTATGCTCATAGTAGAAATTGAAAGGCAATTTATCCATATGCATCCTTGTATCCAGAGAGTATTTTTGGAGTTCTCCAATATTGAGCATTCTTCCATTAAGCATGCTGCTACTATCTTTTTGGCTCATGAATTTAGATATATCATGAAAGAGGCCAGAGAAATCTTTGCTCATTACGGAGTAGATGCCAGTCGACCTCCCATAGAGGCTATCTTGTTCAATCAAGAAGACCTTATGCGTTTGCGATCTCCTGATCATGTTGCTTTTAATGAAAACCTTAGAAAAAAGGTTCCTGTTGAGATCTTGATTGATAGAATTTCTGAGATAAATGATGACCTCGCCATTCACAATAATGGGTTAGGCCCCTTCGTTGAACGAAGGTTATTGGCCTTTTGCCAAAAGAATGCCTATAACGATGAATTGGTCATCCACTACAAAGGGCCAAAGGAGGAACCTGTTCCTCCCGAGATTGATGTAGGGGACTTTTGTCCCATTAAATTTAGCCCTTTTGATTACTTTTGTTTGCCACAAAGGAAGCTTGCTGCGGAACGTAGGGAATACGAGATGAGCTTTCACGACATATCATACCACTATGGCAATACCTAGATCTATCTTGTATCATGCCTAGTTAGGGGCGTAAAACGATAGCGCTTGTTGGGAGGCAACCCAATTTTATGTTTTTTGCTTTTGTTGCTGTTAGGGAATAAATATTGCATATAACCTCTGATTAGATGTGTTTTCATGTTTTGTTTAATGTTCGTGCCAAGTAGAACCTTTGGTAAGACTTGTATGAAGTTTATACGATCGTGCTGTGAAAAACAGAATCATTACCGCTCGCTAAAGTAGTCTTAAGATTTTACTGGAGCATGATTTTTAGTTGATTCTTTTTGCTGCTGATTGGTAGACAAATTGCGAAAATTTACCAATTTAGTTTGAATTTTTTGGAGTTCCAGAAGTAGGCGAACCCAGCAGATTACTACAGACTGTTCTGTTTTTGACAGATTCTGTTTTTCGTGTGTTGGTTGCTTATTCTGATGCATCTATGAGCAATATTGGAGGGTATGAACCATAGAGAACTTGGAGTACAGTAGGTTTAACACCAATATAAACAATGAATTAATTCCTTGCTGTACCTTTGAATGGTGGCTTGCTTTCTCTTACTAACGGAGCTCACGGGAATTTTTGTCTAAGTTTTGTGTTGTGAAGTTTTCAAGTTTTGAGTATTGTTTTGATGGACTATGGAACAAGGAGTAGCAAAGGACTAAGCTTGGGGATGCCCATGGCACCCCAAGTAAATTCAAGATAATCAAAATCCTTAGATTGGGGATGCCCCGGGAAGGCATCCCCTCTTTCGTCTTTATCCATCGGTAACTATATTGGGAGCTATATTTTTATTCGCAACATGCTATGCATTTTGCTTGGAGCTTCTCGTATAATTTGATTCTTTGCTTGTTAGTTTGACACAATCATCCTTGCTGGACACACCTATTTGAGAGAGTTAAATATGCCTTAGAAATTGTTAGAACACTCTATATGCTTCACTTATATCTTTTGAGTTGAATAGCTTTTGCTCTAGTGCTTCACTTATATCTTTTAGAGCACGGTGGTGGTAATATTTTGTAGAAATTATTGAAATCTCATGCTTCACTTAGATCTATTTGAGAGTATATTAAAATAGCATGGTAATATTTTTAGGATAAATAAACTAGTCTTTACATGATAAACATCCAATGTCAATGTAGTAAAAAATTCACATCAAGTGCATTGAGAGATGTTGGATGCTTGATAAATGTTTTGAGACATGAGCATAGTGATATTAGAGTCATGCTAGTGGAGTAATTATGAAATTGAGAAATATTTGTGTTAAGGTTGGTGATTCCCGTAGCATGCACACGTATGGTGAACCGTTGTGTGACTAACTTAAAGCATGAGGTATTTGTAAAGTGTCAACCTTTGTGTGGAGGTCGGGGGCGCGCGATGGTTAACTCCTACCAACCTCCCCCCTAGGGGCATGCGTTGATTTCTTTGTTTTGATGACTCGTAGATTTTTGCAATAAGTATATGAGTTCTTATGACTAATGTTGAGTCGATGGATTATACGCACTCTCACCCTTCCACCATTGCTAGCCCCTCTTGTACTGCGCAACTTTCGCCGGTGCCATAAACCCACTATATATCCTTCCGCAAAACAGCCACCATACCTACCTATCATGGCATTTCCATAGGCATTCCGAGATATATTACCATGCAACTTTCCACCGTTCCGTTTATATGACACACATCATATTGTCATATTGCCATTGCATGATCATGTAGTTGACATCGTATTTGTGGCAATGCCACCATGCATAATCTTTATACGTGTCACTCTTGTTTCATTGCACATACCGGTACACCGCCGGAGGCATTCATATAGAGTCATACCTTGTTGTTGTAGTATCGAGTTGTAATATTGTATTGTAATGAAAGTGTGATGATCATCATTTATAAAGCATTGCCCCATGGGAGGAAAGGCTGAATCTATAAAGCCCCTCCACAAAAAAAGAAAAAAAAAGAAAGGCCAAAGAAAAAAGAAAGGCCCAAAAAAAAGAAAAGAAAAAGAAAAAGAAAAAAGGGGACAATTAGTACTATCTTTTTCCACACTTTTGCTTCAAAGTAGCACCATGTTCTTCATTGTAGAGAGTCTCATGCTTAGTCGCTTTCATATACTAGTGGGAATTTTTGTTATAGAACTTGGCTTGTATATTCCAACGATGGGCTTCCTCAAATGCCCTAGGTCTTCGTGAGCAAGCAAGTTGGATGCATACCCACTAGTTTCTTTTGTTGAGCTTTCATTCATATTTAGCTCTAGTGCATCCGTTGCATGGCAATCCCTACTCACTCACATTGATATCTATTGATGGGCATCTCCATAGCCCGTTGATACGCCTAGTCAATGTGATACTATCTCCCTCTTTTTTTCTTCTCCACAACCACCTCTATTCCACCCATAGTGCTATGTCCATGGCTCACGCTCATGTATTGCGTGAAAGTTTAAAGGTTTGAAAAGATAGAGCATGAAAACAAATGCTTGGCTGAAGTCGGGGCTGTGCATGATATGAATATTTTGTGTGATAGCAAGGGAGCATAGCCAACACTATATGATTTTGTAAGGATAACTTTCTTTAGCCATAGTATTTTGAGAAGACGTGATTGCTTTGTTAGTATTGCTTGAAGTATTGTTATTTCTTATGTCAATATAGACTTTTATCTTGAATCCTTCAGATCTGAACATTCATGCCACAATTAAGAGAATTACATTGAAAAACTATATTGGTTAGCATTCCACATCAAAAATTATTTCTTTATCATTTCCCTACTCGAGGACGAGCAGGAATTAAGCTTGGGGATGCTTGATACGTCTCCAACGTATCTATAATTTTTTATTGTTCCATGCTATTATTTATGAAGTCTTAGATGTTTAATGGGCTTTATCATTCACTTTTATATCATTTTTGGGACTAACCTACTAACCTAAAGGCCCAGTCCAGATTGCTGTTTTTTTCCTATTTCAGGGTTTTGCAGAAAAGGAATATCAAACGGAGTCCAAATGGAATGAAACCTTCGCAGGAGATATTTTTGGAGAAAATCACGCGAGATAAACTTCGGGGCCAAGCCAAAGGACAGGGGGCCCACCCTCAAGGGCGGGGGGCGCGCCCCGCTTCCCAGGGCGCGCCCCCTGCCTCGAGGGCAGGCCCGGTGGCCCCTGGTGCCCCTCTTCCTCCTATATATGCCTACGTACCCCAGAAACTCCATACACAGAGAGAAAACCCTAATTCCACCGCCGTAGCTGCTGTTCCCGTGGAGATCCCGTCTTGGAGCCTGTTCCGGGAGGGGGATCCATCACGGAGGCCTTCATCATCATCATCATCGCCCTCACCATGAGCTGTGAGTAGTTTACCACAGACCTTCGGGTCCATAGCTAGTATCTAGATGGCTTCTTCTCTCTCTCCGGATCTCAATACAAAGTTCTCCTCGGTCTTCAAGGAGATCTATTTGATGTAATCTCTTTCTGCGGTGTGTTTGTCGATATCCGATGAATTGTGAGTTTATGATCAAGGTTATCTATGAAAGATATTTGGTTCTTCTCTGAACTTTTTATGTGTGGTCATAATATCCTTGCAAGTCTCTCTGAGTTATTAGTTTGGTTTGGCCTACTAGATCTATAGTTCTTGCAATGGGAGAAGTGTTTGGCTTTGGGTTCAATCTTGCGGTGTCCTTTCCTAGTGACAGTAGGGGCAGCAAGGCACGTATTGTATTGTTGCCATCGAGGATAAAAAGATGGGGTTTTCATCATATTTCTTGATTTTATCCCTCTACATCATATCATGTTGCTTAAGGCGTTACTCTGTTCGTATGAACTCAATACACTAGATGCATGCTAGATAGCGGTCGATGTGTGGAGTAATAGTAGTAGATGCAGGCAGGAGTCGGTCTACTTGTCTCGGACGTGATGCCTATATACAATGATCATGCCTAGATAGTCTCATAATTATTCGCTTTTCTATCAATTGCTCGACAATAATTTGTTTACCCATCGTAGAATATCGCTATCATGAGAGAAGCCACTCGAGAAAACTATGGCCCCCGGGTCTATCTCTATCATATTACTTTCCCGTTAATTTCTTTTGCCGTTGTTTATTTGCTGTTTTATTAAACCAAAAATACCAAAAATATTATTATCATCTCTATCAGATCTCACTATCGTAAGTGACCGTAAAGGGATTGACAACCCCTTATCGCGTTGGCTGGGAAGTTCTTATTTGTTTGTGCAGGTGCGAGGGACTGGCGCGTGGTCTCCTACTGGATTGATACCTTGGTTCTCAAAAACTGAGGGAAATACTTACGCTACTGTGCTACATCTCCCTTTCCTCTTCGAGGGAATACAACACGAGCTCAAGAGGTAGCAATAACATGCAAGTATGTGTTGTACAACATGGCATCACAACATAACTCAACGACTCATATAGATAAGGCCCAGAAGAGCCATCAGCATTTATTACAAGTAGTGGGTCTCATGACCCAACATACAGAGCATACAGGCAACGGAAGCATAACATGTCTGAGTACAGGCAACTACAAATGAAAAGGGCTGAGAAGCCTGACTATCTACAAGACCCTCCCAAGGGTACAAGATCATAGCTGAGGTAACAAGCTAAACGTCGAAGTCCACGCGGAACCACTAGTGAGACTGAAGTCTCTCTGCGAAAACAGAAATTAAGCAAACATGAGTACAAAGGTACTTAGCAAGACTTACATCAGAACTAGCTACATTTGCATCAGTATCAACAAAGGGATGGTGGACTTTGACTGCAGCAAGCCAGCTTTGACTCAGTGGCTATCCTGAACTATGACTGCAAGTAACTCTTTTGAGGTGGCGCACACGAGTCCACATATTCACCAATCAATACACCACTATGGATCCGCTCTCGTCTCCCTACGAGAAGGCCATCCATAGCACTCACGCTTATCTTGCGCGTTTTAGAGTATCCACTTCCACTTGTCTATGAACTGTACAGGTAACCCAGAAGTCTTTTATCACGGACACGGCTATTCGAATAGATGATGTTAACCCTGCAGGGGTGTACTTCTTCACACACGCTCTCACCACTTATCGCCGTTTACACGACATGTACTCGGCAACCTTCAAGCGGAAGCCCAGCGAGGGTGTCGGCCACGACCTGACTAACCACACAAGTCCCTAGTCCAGGTTTATCGCCTATTTGGGTTCCATCCGTGGGGAGATCCGGCCGGGGAGTCTCTCACGGCCCCAAACGATGTGTCCAGGGTTCCCAAGCCCACCAAACGGGCGACACTTGGTACACCCGGCCACGCACCTGCCACATCACGGCCCACCCTGAGGGTCAGCGCTGCGCACGACCTCCAGTATACTACAAACACTAGAAACTAATTGAAACTCTTGGACAGAGGACAAGGGCGGTTAATAAATCGAGAGGGTCCATTGGTTTCGGGCCCAATGTATGGTAGTAACTGGTCATGGATCACAAACACAGAACTCAGTTCCTGAGGACGGCTGCAATGAGACAACTCACCATGTACTCCTACATGGCCTCTCATCGCTACCTTTACCAAATCGTGTTCACACACTTAGCTCTCAACAGTAGGACATGTTCACCACATTCCAATTCACCCCCGATGAATCAGACCTGACACAACTCTAAGCAATAGAAGGCATAACAAGAAAGCATGAATGAGTAGACACAACATGGCTCAAAAAACTCCTACTCATTCTAGTGGGTTTCAACTATTTACTGTGGCAATGACAGGTCATGTAGAGCAAAAGGTGTTCAACTACCGCAACAAATAGCAGTTGAAACGTTGTTGTCCTAATGCAGTAAAAGAGAGGAAGAGCGAGAGAGTGGGATTGTATCGGAATGCTCAATGGGGTTTTAGTTGCCTGGCACTTCTAAAGATGGTACCATGTCTTCATCAGTGTCATCGATCACATCGTCGGAACAACGTCTACTGAGAGGGGACAAACACCGGCAACAGAGAAATACCACAATCAATGCAATGCGACAATATGATGCATGATCATGACATGGCAATATGTTGTTGATTGAGCCAATGCAACTAGCAACCATATTAAATGAAGTTGGTTTGAACCAAAGGTTCAAATTCAAACTCCATATGTGATTATTCGAAAGCCATTTATTAAAATTGTCCTAAACAGTGGTTGTAAGTTGTTCAAACATGCATCAAAATGCAATAAACAAATTCTTTGGAATTTTCTGATCATTTTTCATATATAAATTATTTTCATTGGAGTTATAGATTATTTTCTATGATTTTTAGAATTTTTGAGTAATTTTTGAAATTCATAAATTATTTTCTGATTTATTTTAATTCCAAAAATACTTTACTGCGTGTGCATGACTTCATGCTGACATCAGCAGGTCAATAGGGGCTGGTCTAGGTCAAACCTCACCGGTGGGCCCACTTGTCAGTGACTCACAGTCAGCTACATAGGCTGACACGTGGGACCCACACGTCGGTGATTACTGCTAACTATCGAGGGTTACTTTTACCTAACTAACAACCAAATAGGGTTGGGCCCACATGGTAGGTGCGCATCTAAGTAATGACAGCAATTAGCACTTAAATAAATCCTAAACTAATTACAAACAGAAACCGGCCCCACATGTCAGTGACTCAGGGGGAGTCAAACCCCTGGTCCACCGGCCTAACACGCTGGCGGCTTGTCGCCGGCAACAGCGAGCACGGCGGAGGGGCTCAGGATTTGTCCTCCGTCGACCAAATGGCCGGCGAAGACGACCTACGTGACGCTGGCGCTCGTGCGCATCCAGCGGTCCCATCGTCTCGAGCTGGCGTGGACCAAAACGGTGGCGGCGATGACTAGTGCGGCGGCCGGAGCACGGGCTCGACGGGCGCTATGCTAAGGTGAACGAGAGGGCGAGGGAGTGGGTGCGTTAGGCTCCTGGGGGCTTCCGGAGCACGATGACGCGCTCCGTTGTGAGCTCGTGCGGCTGTGGCCACGGCTGCCCCATGGCCGGCGGCGAGAAGCTCTCGGCCGCGGGAGGAAACGAAACTAGGGTACAAGTGCGAGCACGAGAGAAGAGGGGAAAGTAAGATGCGCTCACGACGATACCGAAGAGGAGATCAGTGAGCTCGGGGAGGTCCAGGCGGTGGCGAATCATTGGCGGCAGTTGTCGGATGCGGAGGAGGAGGACGATGGCGAAGACGACGCTATGGGGCTTCCGGCGTTGCCTGCCTCGGTGAGGAGGAAGAGAGGGACGAGGGGGATCTCGTGGACTTGTTGGGGAGGCGAGGTGGCAGCTGTGGGCACGCAGACGGCGAGCGGCGGCGATGGTGGCGTTCGGCCATGGCTTCGGGAGGGCGAGGGAGAGGCGAGGGCGAGGAATGGAGCGGTCGGCGCGATCGGGGCGGCACCGGGGGAGTCGTCCACGTGTCCAGGGCGTCGGCGGCAAGCAGGAGGTGACGTGCGGTGGCCGTGCGCGCGTCGGGCATGCGCCGTGCATTCGACTGGCGGGAGGAAGAATACCTCCCTTGCCCTGGTGAGCTGGGCCGACCAGATGGGCTGCCAGGTGAGCGCGAGGTAAGTTCTACCTCTCTCTCTTTTTATTTCTATTTTCTAATTTTCTGCAGCTGTTTGGCTTTATTAAAAATACCAAAACAATCTCAAAATTCATGAAACTACTCAAGGCTACTATTTGGAATATTTCCAACACTGAGCATTTTAGTTCATGAATAATTGGACATTTAAAATATTATATAGCATTTAAATTCTCAAATGCAAATACTTTATGATTTAATTCAAAAATCCAGAATGGTCCTAGAAATATGTGCAACATTTTTGGCAGAGGTTTTTCACCAATCCAAAAATGATGAAATTTTCTAAGGGGCATTTTGGGTTCATTGAAAAAGATTTTAATTTGAACCTACTTGAGTTCATTTGGTGCTAGGGTTTGATCAATCCCCATTTCAACTTTCTGAAAAATTTAAACATGATGCAAGCAAGATGCACACACTAGGCAGTACCAGAAGCTAGGGATGTGACAACTCACCCCCCACTAAACAAGAATCTCGTCCCGAGATTCAAGTGTAGGGTAAGATGAAGGGGGGACGCAAACTGACACAGTCTTCACGATCCAGGTTGCACTTCATAAGAACGTTGATTGCCTGCATCATGTTGATCTTGACATCCTTGCTATCGAGACCTTTGTCCAACACACTGATGATGAGAGAAACTCTACAAAATTTGATCTTCTGAAGATCGAGCAACTCAAGATCAACTCATGGAGTGAGACGTTGAAACATCTCTTGAGCTGAGACCTCATCCAGAGGGATGGAGTGAACAAATGATGAAGGTTCACTTGGTAGGCAACCAATTCCACACCTAAGGAAGATGGTGATCGATGTCACCAGACAGGGCACCTTAGAGAAGGTGACTCGTAGAGTTATTCCCTTAAGTGGCAAAAATAATTACTTTTGATATAGAGATCATTGAAATTCTCTATACCAGCCTAAGGCGATCTTTTGACGGAGTTTGATAGAACGACATACTCTGATTAAAAATGATGACGTGGACTACCTTGTTGAAGACAACGCAATGAGTGATTTTTGCCTATCACCGGAAATAGATGGGACCCATGGTAAGCCCACTTTAGAAGATAATCCTGAACAACAGTTGCTGAGAAGGGCAACCCATGGAAAATTGGCACAATGGTGGTGCAAGCTGGGAACAAAATGCAAATGTTGGTATGTTACAACCATCATATCTGTCTGAGATTCAGATCTGGTTGGCAACGGGACATTTCAGACAACATGTCTGGGAAATAAAGTTTGCAACACACCCGACGAGATGACATAGCGAGATTCTCGGGAAATGAAATATGATAGCAAGCTCCAAAACATGAGCGGGTTCTGCTACATATATGTGATCACGTTGTCCAAGACAAGCATGACCACGTAGTAGTCTTACAACAAAACACTACCGAGTTCTGGTTGGGAACCATCATCACGGATAACGAAGTCCTTGCATAATGCATGGTCTTAAGAAGGAACACCTTCTCCTTGAACAAATCAATCAGTGGCTTCGTGTGCTAGGAATACATATAGAATGAAGATGATCAGTCTATCATAACATAGAATACTTCGCACGTGCATGACTGACTTGCGATGATTCCAGGGGAAGTAAAACAAGCTTTCTCAAATTCACGGCGGCAACTTACATCGAATGCACATGAATTAGAGGAAGTGACTTCTTACATCAAAACATCTACTTCATGAGCTAACACAAAGATGATGCTTACAAAAGTTTCCAATGCTAACTTAAATGTTCATCATGAATTATGGAGGAGATAGAAATGTTGCCGATGGGCTAAACAACAATTCATCCAGGTTTCCATATAGATGGAATTCCTTGACAATGTGAACAAAGTGATAGCATTGGTCAGACCAAGATATATAATGGGGTATGCTCGAAGAACAACCACGAGTAAGACCACATTACGAACATCGTTGGTTCTGATTTGATTTGAGGATAGCCCATACTCAAATCAAAGTTTTGGACAAGACAATAGATCCAACAATTGATCACAAGGATCAACCGATCAAGATATCATCTTTCTTCAATGCACACACAAAAGATATCCCTTGGAAGGAACTAAGTCAGGCAAGCTTTTATCTTCCAACTCTCCAAGTTGCAATTTAGCTTAACCAACTAGTTCAGGGTATCCAACACAGATTCTTGGAGAAGGGGTGGTTTATAAGAAAACCAACTTGATCATGAACTCAACATAGCGGTCAGGGAACAACCTGGTAATACTTCCGAGAAGATATTCGGAAAATCACGAACCACCGATATGTTATGAAGCTCGGGGACAATCTTGCTTTTTAGGGCAAGACGATATGATCAAAAGAGAGAGAGATTGACACAATCCTAACTCATTGATCGAAGAGTGCACCAGAAAAATGGACTAGGTAGCACGATCAATCTTAGAATGATGATTCAGTAACCAGCACGCTAAGAATGAGATTATCGTCCATTAACTACCAGGCAACAGAGTTGCTAGGAGTATTGATTTCACACATCACGATTCACTTGTTAGTATTCCGGTTACGAAAACACGGAGGCCAAGGAATGAACGATGATGGTGAGAAGTATCACTGTATCAAGAGTCCACGGGAGGTGGTGCAATTCCCATGACATTCTTAGCATAAAGATGGTAATACTCCAAGGTACAACAGAGCAAAGCTGGGTTGGCATTTTGATAAGCGGAATACATCTTCTTTGACCCAATCCTAGATATGGAAGAGGCACTGGAGTTTGTTTCTCCTAGTCATTCCGAATAGAATGGCTTGACGGACCACAATAGTAAAAGGCATCGATGAACACGAATGCACAACTACTCCTGACTATGAACTGATAGAAGGGGGGGTCATAAAACAACTAAAAGGGACAACTCAAAGGAACATATATCTTTCTGAGTTGTGGATGCAAATATTAGCATGTCGAACTAGGTCAACATATTTCTTCTAGATAACCCATGCAGAAAGGTAGAATTGGCAGAGTCACAATATAGAATGGAGAACTCATCAAGAGCACTCTGGTTGTGATCTTTTGGTTCAAAAGAACTTCTGCCATAATGGTTCATGGTGTTGGAAGAAGGATATACAACAAACCTCGAGGACTATCACAAGGTTACTAATATCCTAAAGGAACTAGCAAACACTATCGACATGAAGTAAGTAGGGTGAATCTTGGGTTCAAGAACCCAGAAATAGAATGCCTACTAACTATATGGCATCATGGGATGCTTTCAAGAATGATGGCCAGAATCATCACACTAGGAATATAAAGCTTTGCTAGATTACTGGGTGATTCTCTAAGACGCCTAGGGTCATAATAGTACTTCCAACATATATGTTAAGGCAAAGAAGTACCTCAACTCGACAATTAGTGTGGTTAATTTGGCCTAAAAGGACATCGGGAACAGGAAGGAAAGATTTGCAAATGCGTTAGATTATTTGGAAACCTGGGATGACACGGACAGCATAACGGCTGTAAATGCTCGAAAAGACTTTTGAGACTCATGCACAAAGATAGCATAACCACTCAACATCATAATGTCAAGGTTCTGAGACCAACAGTTTAACAAACAGAAGTACTTGAGACTGAACTGAGAGTTGAATCCACATTAACGTGATCCTAATAAATAGACTGAGAATCCTAGCTTCTTAACCCCGTAGAAAAGAAGAGGGTGACTCAGATCAGAAGGTCATAAGGTAAAGGAGTAAAAAGAGCCTTACGTTCCCTTCCACAATCAATTCCCTTATATAACTAAAGAATTTTCTAAACACGACTTCGACCAGTTTGGCTTACTAATCCTACAGGCAGTCAGGCTCTGATACCAAAGCTGTCAGGACCCCGATCGTAAGTCACACAGGTCTAGCATGTAACACATCATATCACTTTCGGCCTCATGCACGATATCCTCACGGGTGCCACCTTACCTGGCCCGGGACCGTTTGCGCATTTTGGCACACGTATATGATAGTGTCGCTAGCATCCATATGACAGAGAACCCGGGCCGACATGACTAGTTATAAACCAAAAGTGACGCTAAATTACAGACAAAGGCATACATGACCCAGCAACGAATATGTCGGTCATCAACGTATGAACCCAAGTCGTAGCAAGCTACAAGGACTTAAAGGAACAATGCGTGACATTTCCCCTAAGGGACAGACATAGGAACGAAGAAGGACACATGCCGGCCAGCCTAAGTGTTCCGGAGCAGTAGCAAGCTACCAAGGCTCAGTGGAAGCACTAGGAGACATTTCCATGTAAGATAGGCTACCAAGGGTAAACAACTAGGTGTCAGATCCCACACATAGCACTACACATTACACGTACGCATAACATGCAAGTATGTCTAGTACAACATGGCATCACAACATAACTCAACGACTCATATATATAAGGCTCAGAAGAGCCATCAGCATTTATTACAAGTAGTGGGTCTCATGACCCAACATACAGAGCATATAGGCAACAGAAGCATAACATGTCTGAGTACAGACAACTACAAATGAAAGGGGCTGAGAAGCCTTACTATCTACAAGACCCTTCCAAGGGTACAAGATCGTAGCTGAGGTAACAAGCTAAACGTCGAAGTCCACACGGAACCACTAGTGAGACTGAAGTCTCTCTGCAAAAAAATAAATTAAGCAAACATGAGTACAAAGGTACTCAGCAAGACTTACATCAGAACTAGCTACATATGCATCAGTATCAACAAAGGGATGGTGGAGTTTGACTGCAGCAAGCTAGCTTTGACTCAGTGGCTATCCTGAACTACGACTGCAAGTAACTCTTTTGAGGTGGCGCACACGAGTCCACATATTCACCAATCAATACACCACTATGGATCCGCTCCCGTCTCCCTACGAGAAGGCCATCCATAGCACACACGCTTATCTTGCGCGTTTTATAGTATCCACTTCCACTTGTCTATGAACTGTACAGGTAACCCAGAAGTCCTTTATCGCGGACACGGCTATTCGAATAGATGATGTTAACCCTGCAGGGGTGTACTTATTCACACACGCTCTCACCACTTATCGCCATTTACACGACATGTACTCGGCAACCTTCAAGCGGAAGCCCAGCGAGGGTGTCGGCCACGACCTGACTAACCACACAAGTCCCTAGTGCAGGTTTATCGCCTACTTGGGTTCCATCCGTGGGGAGATCCGGCCGGGGTGTCTCTCACGGCCCCAAACGACGTGTACATGGTTCCAAAGCCCACCAAACGGGCGACGCTTGGTACACCTGGCCACGTACCTGCCGCATCACAGCCCACCCCGAGGGTCAGCGCTACGCACGACCTCCAGTATATTACAAACACCAGAAACTAATTGCAACTCCTGGAAAGAGGACAAGGGCGGATACTAAGTCGAGAGGGTCCATTGGTTTCGGGCCCAATGTATGGTAGAAACTGGTCATGGATAACAAACACAGAACTTAGTTCCTGAGGATGGCTGAAGTGAGACAACCCACCATGTACTCCTACATGGCCTCTCATCGCTACCTTTACCAAATCGTGTTCACACACTTAGCTCTCAACAGTAGGACATGTTCATCACATTCCAATTCGTCCACGATGAATCAGACCTGACACAACTATAAGGAATAGTAGGCATAACCAGAAAGCATGAATGAGTAGACACAACATGGCTCAAACAACTCCTACTCATGCTAGTGGGTTTCAACTATTTACTGTGGCAATGACAGGTCATGCAGAGGAAAAGGGGTTCAACTACCTTAGCAAATAGCAGTTGAAACATTTTTGTCCTAATGTAGTAAAATAGAGCAAGAGCGAGAGAGTGGGATTGTATCGGTATGCTCAATGGGGTTTTGCATGCCTGGCACTTCTGAAGATGGTACTATGTCTTCATCAGTGTCATCGATCACATCGTCGGAACAACGTCTACTGAGAGGGGACAAACACTGGCAACACAGAAAGACCACAATCAATGCAATGCGACAATATGATGCATGATCATGACATGGCAATATGTTGTTGATTGAGCTAATGCAACTAGCAACCATATTAAATGAAGTTGGTTTGAACCAAAGGTTCAAATTCAAACTCCATATGTGATTATTTAAAAGCCATTTATTCAAATTGTCCTAAACAGTGGCTGTAAGTTGTTCAAACATGCATGAAATGCCATAAACAGATTCTTTGGATTTTTTCTGATCATTTTTCATATATGAATTATTTTCATTGGAGTTATAGATTATTTTCTATGATTTTAAGAAGTTTTGAGTAATTTTTGAAATTCATAAATCATTTTCTGATTTATTTTAATTCCATAAATACTTTACTATGTCAGCATGAATTCATGCCGACGTCAGCAGGTCAACAGGGGCTGGTCCAGGTCAAACCTGACCAGTGGGCCCACTGGTCAGTGACTCACAGTCAGCTACAGAGGCTGACACGTGGGACCCACACGTCAGTGACTACTACTAACTAACTAGGGTTAGTTTAACCTAACTAACAACTAACAGGGCTGGGCCCACATGTCAGTTGCACATCTAACTAAAGACAACAATTAGCACTTAAATAAATCCTAAACTAATTACAAACAGAAACCGGCCCCACATGTTAGTGACTCAGGGGGACTCAAACCCCTGGTCAACCGGCCTAACACACCGGCGGCTCATCGCCAGCAACAGCGAGCACGGCGGAGGGGCTTGGGATTTATCCTTCGTCGACTAAATGGCCGGCGAAGACGACCTACGTGACGCTGGAGCTCGTGCGCATCCAGCGGTCCCATCGGCTCGAGCTGGCGTGGACCAAAACGGTGGCGGCGACGACTAGTGCGGCGGTCGGAGCACGGGCTCGACGGGCGCTATGCTACGGTGAACGAGAGGGCGAGGAAGTGGGTGCGTTAGGCTCCTGGGGGCTTCCGGAGCACGATGACGCGCTCCATTGTGAGCTCGTGTGGCTGTGGCTACGGCTACGCCATGGCCGGCGGTGAGAAGCTCTCAGCCGCGGGAGGAAACGGAGCTAGGGTACAAGCGCGAGCACGAGAGAAGAGGGGAAAGGAAGATGCGCTCACGGCGATGCCGAAGAGGAGATCAGCGAGCTCGCGGAGGTCCAGGCGGCGGAGAATCGTCAGCGGCGGTCGTCGGATGCAGAGGAGGAGGACGACGGCGAAGACGGCGCTACGGGGCTTGAGGCATTGCCTGCCTCGGTGAGGAGGAAGAGAATGACGAGGGGGATCTCGTGGACTTGTTGGGGAGTCGAGGTGGTGGCTGTGGGCACGCAGACGGCGAGCGACGGCGACGGTGGCGTTCGGCCATGGCTTCGGGAAGGCGAGGGAGAGCCGAGGGGGAGGAATGGAGTGGTCG
This sequence comes from Secale cereale, assembly GCA_902687465.1. Classification (NCBI taxonomy): domain Eukaryota; kingdom Viridiplantae; phylum Streptophyta; class Magnoliopsida; order Poales; family Poaceae; genus Secale; species Secale cereale. Next base: position 821,760,336 of record LR738711.1, on the reverse strand, counting down.
GCGCGATCGGGACGGCACCGAGGGAGTCATCCACGTGTCCAGGCCCTCGGCGGCAAGCAGGAGGTGGCGTGCGATGGCCGTGCGCGCGTCAGGCACGCGCCGTGCATCCGACTGGCGGGAGGAAGAAGACCTTCCTGCCCCTGGTGGGCTGGGCCGGCTAGATGGGCTGCCAGGTGAGCGCCAGGTAATTTCTACCTCTCTCTCTCTTTTTATTTTTGTTTTCTAATTTTCTGTAGCTGTTTGGCTTTATTAAAAATACCAAAACAATCACAAAATTCATGAAACTGCTCAAGGCTACTGTTTGGAATATTTCTAACAGTGAGCATTTTAGTTCATGAATAATTGGACATTTAAAATATTATATAGCATTTAAATGCGCAAATGCAAATACTTTATGATTTAATTCAAAAATCCAGAATGGTCCTAGAAATATGTGCAACATTTTTGGCAGAGGTTTTTAACCAATCCAAAAATGATGAACTTTTCTATGGGGCATTTTGGGATTATTGAAAAAGATTTTAATTTGAACCAAGTTGAGTTCATTTGGTGCTAGGGTTTGATCAATCCCCATTTCAACTTTCTGAAAAATTTAAACATGATGCAAGCAAGATGCACACACTAGGCAATACCAGAAGCTAGGGAGGTGACACTGTACCCATACTTCACTGGCCACACCACTAGCCGCACCACACAGGACCTGCACTCCAGCAAAAGGTATGCCGACTTCAATTGCCATAGCACCAGCCATACCACAGAAAAATCCCACTCCAGCAAAAAGTACAGCAAGTCCATCGGTCGAAGACCTATCCCAACTTCAGAGACGGCCAATTCCTGTAGATTGGAACCCCATTCCAGTTTTTCCCAGTTTAAAAGACAATGCTTTCAATGTTGTTTGGGACTACGTGCATATATTCCCATCATGGGAAGATTATAGTGAAGACAAACACCATTTTCACATCTTCCTGTCCCACTTACGTGTAAGTGCTATTATTCATGGTGATTATTTTCCTGTTTTCTGCTGATTGAACGCATCAATGATTTACATTACATTGTTGTAAGTAGGCGAGGGTCAATCTGGATAGTCATGACGAGCAAAGCTTGCTTGCGCTTTTCAAGGAAGCATTGCAGCAGTATTGGTGTTACATGAGGAAATCACACTTTGATGGCATGTCTATAAACAAATTTCTGGTGAAGTCTCCTGTGCTAAATTTGGAAGACATTGAATGGAAAAAGCTTGTTATGCACTGGTCTCGTTCCGAGGATGAGGCACTGTCTATGATATCGCATGACAATTTGAACTCCTACTTTTCCGCATGTGCCTTACGGATCTTTTTTGCAGGAAATCTGCTCGAAAAAAATGCTGGTTTGAAAATAACGACATGATATCGCAAATATGCTGCCCCTTGCTTTGCTCTTGTTAGTACCTGTTGTCCTGTATCACTATACTTGCGTACATACCTGGTTCATTATGTGACAGCAGTATGCATGATAGCTTGCTTATCAATTGTTCGCTCCAAATTATCTGATCTGTATGAATGGTTACATTAGTGTAGAATATATCCAATGCCAATGAACTTTTTAGCTCTGCATTGTTCTTGTAAGTACCTGCTGTCCTTTATCAGTGTACTTATATTGATAGGTAGTTGTTCATCTACCATAACTCTGCAGCTTATTTTCCTTTGCCCTCCATTTTCTACACATAACACTACAACAGGACCCCACCTATATCAACGCTTTTTTCCGTATCTACAAGCCCATATATGCGTTGCGAGTGTCTTTGCCAACGGTTTGGGATGCGTAGCCTTATCCAGTGTTGCTAGCGCATAGTGCAACGCTTATAGTTCCGTTGGTAAAAGGGGGCGTTGCAAGTGTACAACACATAAAACCAACTTTTACAACACATATATATGTTGGTGCATAATGTACAGGCATCCAAATCTCATTGCTTGGCAATAGATAATTTTCAACGCATGTGTTTTTACATATATATAATGTGAATAATGAAATTAATGATCCACATAATGGTGATAATTATGTATAGAAAGTGAGGAGAAAAAGACAATATACTCATAAGAGAAAGAAGTCATATATTGAACAAAACTGTTGGATTACAATAGTTGATATTACTGGAGAAACATCACCCAAATGTGATGAATAATCTAAATATTTCCGTGACAACGAAACTTTATCTAGAAGCATCCATCAACATTCCTACACCTTAACTAAAACTTAACCAACGAACATCATCCAGTAGGTACAGCAGCCCTAAAACTTAACTAAAACTGAAAAGCATCCGTCTCCATCTTCATGAACTAGAACATCGTCATCATCATTAAATTATACTTGCAACACAGCCATATAATCATCCATATATCATTTGAATCTACAAAGAAAATAACAAAAGGAAATGGTAATACACAATGCATTGACATGATGCACATAGTGATAGAGGCAGGATATTCGACACGTACAAAGATTCAAGGGCATGCGATCTTCGTTTTTTCTGCATTACCAAGAGTATTGTAGTTTTTGAGACTCCTTACCAAATCTTATTTTTTTCACAGGTGCCATATTGACATGCACTGCCCAGAATTCATCTGTAACTTCAGCATCAAGTACTCCCTCCGTCCAGAAATACTTGTCGCAGAAATGAATAAAAATGGATGTATTTAAAACTTAAGTACGTCTAGATACATCCATTTCTCCGACAAGTATTTTCGGACGGAGGAAGTAAATATTTAGGATCACATCGTACAACTGTAGCAAGAGCAAATAAGAAGTAATAAGTCTGATAGCAAATCAGTAAGAAATAGCGAGCAGTATCATTTGTCTTACAGTTTGGAATCATAACAGTTTAGCTAAGAAGGATGCACATAACTCTAACATGGCGTTGATTGCATGAATCAGACATCTGATGGTGAAGGATTCCTCGAAAGGACATTCTTGAGTTCTGCTTCTATCAGAGCCACTGATGTCATTATCAGCTGAATGAAAGAAGCCAGACTTATGACATACACCTGTTTGCACTTACAGTCATTTTCTCACGCCTTCGACTTGAATGACATATATTTTTAGCAAAAATAACAGGATACTGTCATTGGGTAACACTCATGATCGAATCGAACCGTCCAATTCGACAGATAAGACTTTATTTATTGGATCTCACATGGTGAGAACTGTCAATTTATGTGATTATCTTAGTGATCAAAGAGCTATCACTGACTATAGATGTCTTATATTTCAAACTAAAAAAAGGATATTGTCATTGATGTTGGCATGTACGATGGAACTTTAGGAGTTATTTGCACAATCTCTGCTCTGAAGGTTTTGGAAGTTACTGGGAAACTTCAGAGGCTAACTAGATCATTGGAGGTTACATAATTTTCTTGTGTTTCTCGCTTAATATTGATGTTACTATGATATTAGCATAGTGTGCTTCTCTCGCTGCAATTTGTGAGCTAGTTAGGCGAGCAATTATCTTATTGCCCACACGTGCACGATGACTCACATGCGCCCATGAATATGACAAACTTATCTGGACTGAACTTGTCCTTGTTCTACTTCAAAGTGCTTAATATTTTTTATTCTCTAGTTGCATCCAGTTAGCATAATCCATCATAATTTTTCAATTTACTAAACGGCTTATCAAAGTTTTGATTTTAGCAGTGTCTACTGCCTAATTGTTTCAGATCTAACTTTCTGGTGCTGATTAGATAAGAAGGTCTGAGGTCAGCTGCTATTGTTTAATAAAATAATCCGAGAAGCTACAAAATATAGGTATGCCAGCGGTCACGAGGAATCTAGTTGTATAGTGTTTCTCTAACCCCTTGTCTATTTCCATGCTAATCTTGACAAGGTTGTGTACCCTTACGTGTACATGGCTAATGGCTTGCCTTTCCTTATTCTAGCCGTTTTGATATTCAGGATCTATAAACTATTAGATGTCATGTGTTTTGATTTATCATGACATTTGCTATTGCATTTTCTTTAGGTTAGAACCTACATTCAACTGTCTATATGCAGTCTATATGTTGTATTCAACTTCTTCGGTGGCACTACAGTTCGAGATGTTCTTCAGTTGAACTCCTTCGAGGCTACTGCTACTGCTCTTGGTCAAGTCAAGTACAGCCCGGAGTTGGTGGGGAGTTACGTTGAGGTATATAGGACTTGCATATCTTTGTCATGTCGTTGCACACTCAGATTAAGAAGTTCAGTACTTGCAGCCTCTGTTTATCTGTTTGTGTATGGTAACACGGTAGGGAGAGGGAGAGAGTATTACCTTCCAACTTTCATGGCATTGTCCATGACTTGCTCCATGGCATCCCCCTACATCAAGTTAATGCGCGCAGCTGCAAAACCAACAGAAAAAGGTTACATGTGTCTCATACATCTCTAGAACAGTGCAACACAATCCTACTTCATAAAAGAAGAACAAGCTATATTCCTCCAAACAACATTCTAATAGATGTGTTTGAATATTCAGAAAGGCTATAAACAATGGAGATTGTGAATCGCATGACCCCAAACTATTACGTTGGTATGCAACATTCTGAGATGCTCGGCTGCTTAAACTATTCATCAATAATTTGCCTCTAGATGGCCAAAGCTTCCAGCCAATCACATGGGACAGGAGCACCGCCAAGCCACACTCAAGGCCAATATGTGGCTCTAAGTGACTTTGGGCTAAACTAAATTGCCTAGATAGCTGCCAATCAGACAACCAAGGGATTCAAAAACATGCAGGCATCACGCATCATGGCTAAATTATCGCTCAACAAAAGAAAAAGGTCCAGAGAAAGGAAGTTTTCTGTATGTAAAGCGCCACTCACACATTTGTGTACAGTAAGTACTCCTTAAGCTCATCACATACTCTATATACTACTAGAAATGTGTAGCTAGTACAGTGGTTAATAAACAAGAAAAATACAAGTTCTACTTCTCCATAATAACTTGGTCAATAACAAGGACAGTTAGTAAAAATGCAGTTCAATCAAAGCATCAATTAGCATTAGAGCCCAAACAGTGGCAAATCCTAACACCACTAGAACAATAATAATGGCTCCTGATGTGCCAAGAACCAGAGCAGAGAGGAGTGGACCAACTCAATTGAAGCCAAATGATTTGCCACATATTAGTCCATAATTGCTTTGTCCCGAGCAGCAGCAAGGGTGTCCACTAGTCTTTCATCCCTGCACGTCTACACGAGAAGAGAAGAGCAGAGGTTAGAGAAAGGGAAGAGAGAGGACGAACAGGGGAAGGGATGCACTCACTAGAAGAGAGGAGGACGACATGGCCACCGGCGCCGGAGCCGACGCCCGAAACCCTAGCCATGGCGGGAGGGTCGCGGGTTCGCCGCGAGTGCTGGATCTAGCCGGATGGGAGGGGCCGCGGTGCGACAGGACTTGGGGATGTGCTTCGCGGTGGCGAGATTCGCCGGGCTTCGCCTGAATCAACCGCTGCAGGTGACGCAGTGAGGAGCCGCGTAGAGAGAGAGAGAGAGAGAGAGAGAGAGAGAGAGAGAGAGAGAGAGAGAGAGAGAGAGAGAGAGATGGGGTGCGAGACGAGACATATGGGTATGGGGATGCGAGCAGGTGGGGGATGTGACAGACCTGGCTACTTCCGAAGCTGCGATGTGGGAGGAGGGGAGATGGAGGGCCGGCGGTGTCGGGGAAACTGATCGCCCACGAACACCTATGGGACCGGAGCCCCTTTTCGGTACGGCAAGGGGGCGGAGGATGCACAAAGAGCAGATCGAGGCAAACACGCGAGCAGTTTACCCAGGTTCGGGCCGCACGGATGCGTAAAACCCTACTCCTGCCTTGGCTTGTATTGCGTTCTTGGCTCGGGAGCGAGAAGAGCTACAGTGTTGATCGCTAACAGGACCGAGCGTGAGGGTGATCGATGATCGGGACCCCTTCTACGTTGCGTATGGGCCTCCTTTTATAGGTCAAAGGGGTCACCGACAGGTGGCAACGCAGTCGAGGGTAAAAATGTAAAATGGGTGGTAGTTGGAACAGTGTACGCATAGTGCTCTATACCTAACTCTGACGGCAGGGGACAAGGGCATTAAATGCCCATCGCCGTCGCCCCAAACAGTGCAAAAAAGCGTCCATCCGGGCGCCACCGTCTGCCACGACGGTGGCCTTGTCATCGCAGCTTGCCACCGTGTTCCCCAGGCTGCACAGCCTTCCGCCACGTGCATCTGGAAGGGTCCCAGAGCGACACGTGGGTGGATGCGCTGGAGCGCGGGTACCTAGTGGAAGTTTGCCGCGGCAAGCGCCTTGCCGCGGTTGCTACCTTGTTGCACCCGGAAGCTTGTCGCTCTCCGGGCCTTGCCGGGACGCGTGGCGCGTCGCGGCAAGTCTCTTGAAATGCCATGTTTGGCCTTCCCGGCAAGCACTTCTTGCCAGGGTCTTGTGCCAAAGAAGTGGTCTTGAGCCTTGAGTGGACTTCCCGGCAAGCTCCTCTTGCCGGGGCCATGTTTCTTTAACTTGCATACTTTGTTCTTGAATGGCTCCAAAGGAACCGTAGTAGACCTTGGCGGTCGCGCGGCAAGCCCTGCCACGGGACGCTGCAACTGCCCGTGCACAAGTTCGGTATACTAAGGTACCCCTACTTTAGTACACCGACAGGAGCCCCCGGGCCTGGGCCATACACGGTGTCGAGCGCTGTTGGGCCAGGCCCAAAACAGTGCACGGGCACGCGCGGCCTGCGGCACGCCGTATCCCACTCCGTATCCACCGCGCCTCTCCCTAATGGCACGCGTCGATCGCGGCGTCGTGGGAGAGATCGTGGCCAGTTTCTTTAATTGGGAAATGCGGAACGTCCCCCTCCCCCCCCCCTTAAAAGCAGGGGAAACAGGGGCGGCTCCTTCCATTCGCCCGTTGCTTCTTCATCCTTCAAAAAAAACCACCGCTCCCCTCCTCCCGAAGGTCGAAAGAGAGTAGCGCTCCGCCCCCTCCGCCGCCACCAGCATCACCAGCGTCGTCGACTTCCCCCACCGTCCCCGCCATGGCCCCGAAGGGCGAGAAGGCGAAGGCCGCGAAGTCCGCCGAGGCGCTGCGGCTAGTAGCAATGCGGAAGAAGATGGCGGTCTTCCTGCCAAGGGTTGACGCGGAGGAGCTGAAAGACACCTTCTACCTCTTCTGGTCGAGGGAGACGAAGGCGCACCTGCGCACCAAGGAACTCCCCGCTGTGGCCTGCGAGATGTACCCGAACGGCTATGCCTTCTTCGCTCTGTTCTTCTACTGCGGGCTTTGCCCGCCATTTTCGGAATTCTTCTACGACATCATGAATACCTACGGGTTTCATCTCCTTGACTTCACCCCAAACGCCGTCTTGACCATGGCCATTTTCGCACATCTGTGCGAAAATTTCGTCGGAGTTTACCCCAATGTAGCTCTTTTCCGCCATTACTTCATACCTCGAGTCGAGGCAGGGTCACCTCTGTCTGGCGGAATCTCTTGGATCTCTAGGACCCATAAGAAAGAGGCTTACTTGATGGGGGAGCTCCGCGGAAAATGGGATGAGTGGAGGGCCGACTGGTGTTGGATTATAGAGGATGACCCGCAGCCATTCACTTCCCGGCGCCAAGTCGCAGTAGTACGCGGCAACGACTGGAGTGACCTGGCCCCTGAGGACGACAAGCTGAAGATAACCACCACTCGGATCCTTCGCCTCCGGCAAGCCAGGCTCACTGTAGGTGCAGTCGGGGCAGACTTCCTCCGCCGCCGCATCGCTCCCTTGCAGGAGAGGAAGAAGGCTGCTTGGGAGTTCGAGAATGCGGCAGACATCATGAGGCTGCGCCCGGGCCTCAATTACAACTTCACAGTCCTGGAGCTTAACACAATGCTCCAAGCGCTATTTAAGTACGACTCCGCCCATCCTGAGTGGTTTGCATTGCCGCTGGGTGTAGTTCCATTGTGCAATAGCTTTGCGCTCAGTGCTATTCGCGCGGCGATGCCGTTGTGTGATTCCCACGGGATCGACCCCACTTGGCGGGAACCTTCCGATGAAGCCGTGCATACGTTCTTCGACAACTTGGTGGAGCTGCCAATCGACGCCGACGAGAAGAGGGGCCTCACCCGCGACACCACCGACCAGGAGATGGCATATATTGCCACCAGGCTGGAAGAGGCAGCGGCAGCCAGGGCCGCGGGTGAGTTTGGGTATACTGTGGAGGAAGCGGAGGCCGCGGAGGCGACAAGCCTTGCCAAGGAGGAAGAGCTTCGCAAAGCGGGAAAACTTGTCGGGCGACTCGCCGGGACAAGCGAGCCCACCGAGCAGGGCGCCGAGTCGAGCGGGCCCGCCGAGCAGGGCGTCGGGTCAAGCGACCCTACCGAGGACTCGGGCGGCTCGCTGGGCCTCGACTCCTCTTCCTCGTCCTCGGGTAGCTCACCGCTACCAGCAAGTCCTCCAGCTCAAACAAGGAGGCGCCTCCGCAAGGCCGCAGACGTGGCGGGGCGGCCGACGGGCCAGCAGCCGCAGCGCCGTCTGACACGCGCCACCGCGACGAGCAAGGCCGCCAAGGGAGCGCCTCGTGCTTCAACGGCAACAGGAGGGGGATCTTCCCGGACTGGCGCCTCTGCTCCTGCCACCCCTCGCGCTTCGGCGGCAACCGGAGCGGGGTCTTCTCAGACCACGGTCCCTGCTCCCGCCAAGCGGCCGAGGGAGCCCACTCCTCCACCTCCTCGCGCCGGGGTGCGCGAGCCGGATTTTGACTTCTCCGCGCTTAGCGCCGACGAGGAGGAAGAAGAGTAAGTCTTCGCAATTCTTGTCTCTCTTTGATTTTCTGTTGATTCTTGTCTTGTATCTCTTTTGCATGATTTTGATCCTGTCTTTCTTCCAGAACTCTGGCCCAGAGGGCGGCGAAGAGGGACAAAGTCCCACTGATCGTTATTGAGGACGAGCCCGTAGCAACGGCAGGGGGTGCGCCCGCGACAAGCTTGCCGGACCCGGCAGCTGTTCTCCGGAGCAGCCCCCAGCGTAAGTCCTTTGTCCACTTTCCGCTTGTCGGGCGCGCGTGGGCCTTCTATCCTTGTTGATGTTTTGTTTGTTGACTTGTGCAGAAGCAGAGCAGCAGCATCAGGAGCGCCAGGAGACCGCCCCCGACGCACCGCACGCCTCGACCGTACCGCCAAGGGGGAGCTCCCCGGCAAGGGAGGACACTCCTCCGAGGGCGAGCACCCCGCCAAGGGATGGCGCTAGTGGCCCTCCGCCGGCGGGAACTGCCACGACGCCGCCGAGGGAGAGCTCTCCGGCGAGGAACCTCACCGAGGAGCCGGCCCGCGCAGGTAAGCCCTTGTACTTTTCTTCTTTGGATCTTCTCTTTTTTGGATATTTGCTTGACTATTTTTCCTTCTTTTTCTTTTCTTTTGTCAGACCCGTCCGCCACAGAGCCGATGGAGACGGAGGCCGCCGCCGAGGAGGACGCGCGCGGCAACACTGGCGATGCCGCCGCTACCGAAGAGGCGGCCGGTGCTGACGAGCCCGCCGCCGACGAGGCCGCCAAGGCTGCTGGCGCGGCAGTTGAGGAGGGATCCGGCAGTCGCACTGACGGCCCCGAGGCCGCAGGAGTGTTAGACGCTACGCCGGCTGCCGATCCCTCTGCTGTCGCGGCTGAGCCAGGCGCCTATCTACAGGCCGGCAACGGCGTCTTCATCCAGCTCCCGTGGGCGTCCACGTCTAGGGCGCCTACTGAGGGAGAGGTCTTCGACGGGGAAGTCCTTGCCTCCGCTGGACTGAAGCTCGTCGACGCGCCAAGCAGCAGCAGCGAGCCCGAGGAGGAGCGGCTGCTGCGCAGGCTTCTGGCTTTGTACCGTGCACGGCAGGCCAAGCTGGAATCCCGAGAGGCTCTGGCCGCCAAGGCGGGCGCCGACTTGGAGAAGCACGCCGAAGAGCTCCGAGCCAACAACCAAGCAGCTCTCCGATCCTTGGCGGAGGAGCGGGAGCAGCTTGCCGAGGCACACCAGGCATTCATTCTTGAGAAGGTTAAAGTAGAGGAGCAGCAACGGCTCGCCGCCTAGGAGTTGTCCCGGCGAGAAGGCGAACTGACACAGCGGAAGGTCGACCTCGACAGCCACGAGGACGAGCTTGCCGCACGTGAACATTCTGTTGGTGGAGCTCTCCAGGAAGCGAAGGATGCTGCTGCGGCTGCCGAGACCGCCAAGAGGGACTTGGAGGCGAGGGTGGCACAACTGGAGGCCAACCTCAAGACAAGCGGCGAGGAGGTTGCCGCACTGAAGCTCGAGAGGGAGAAGGACACCCACAGCTACTCCGAGCTGCAGGTCCGCCTCTCCGACAAGGGCAAGGAGCTCGCCGTCACCAAGGACTCCATCGCCGATCTGGAGTTGAAGTTGTCCATCCTCACCACAATGCTTGACGGCGCCAGAGAGCGGGAGGCGAACCTGAAGGAGGAGCTCAGGGCCGAGAAGGCGCTGTTGGACAGCGCCGCCATCTCCCAAAACAACTTCAGGCTGACGGTGGAGCACTGGACAGAGGGTCTTGTTGCCGCCGCTGCCGACATCGACAAGGAGCTGGCGGAGCTGGGGGCGGAGCACCTCGGGTACTCCACCGACGAGAATCTCCATCATAGCGCCAAGTTGACTTTGTTCTTCAGGGGTGTGGCGACGGCCCTCCAGCAGCTCCGGGAAAGGATCCCAAAGCAGCTGGCGGATGAGTCGCGCAGGCTCTGCGCGGGGGCCCTCGAGAAGGTGTTGATGAAGATAGCGCACCGCAACCCAGGCCTCAACCTCACCAACATCCTGAGGTCCTTGCCGCCGGACGCTGACCAGGAGGCGCTTAAGGCCCTTGTCGCTCCTATTGTGAACAAGGTGGGCGGCATCAAGAGGGTCGAGGGCGACCGCGCAGATTAGTCTTGTTTACTTTCTTCTTTCCTTGTCGCTGCCAACCACGTTATGAACAATAGTCTATTAGAACTGCGACAAGTTGCTTTGTAATATAACTTTATTTTGGGTAGTTAACGTGACGTTATTTACTTTACTTGACTTCTTTGCTTTGTATGCTTTCACCCTACGCTTTTAGGGAACTTGCCGGCGTAGGGACCCTTACCGCGAGCGCTGAGTGCGGAACTTCAGCAACCTGCTGGCAATGCCGTTGCTGACAAGAAACCTTGTCGCAGCTAGTCGCAGCACACTTAGGTTGTTGAGCGAACTCGAAAACGAAGCAAGGGCGCGACATTAGTCGCAGCACACTTAAGTCGTTGAGTGTGCTCGAAACAAAGTAAGGGCGCGGCTAGCCACGAGTTGGTTCCTCCGCGCACAGGTTTTCCATACCAAGCGAGGTCGTTCAAGGAAGATAACTTAAAAATTTAAAAATTTAAAAATTTGATCGCTCAAACTTTGGCAACTTAGCTTTTGTGTTGTTTGCTTCCCGGCAAGGCAAGGCTCTCTTGAACGGCACTTGGTCCATACCACTATCTCCTTCCCCCCGGCAAACTTGTGCGCGAGGGAAACTTCTTCTGCTTGAGAGAAAAGAAAGGAGAGAAAACAGAGATATGGAGTCTTGTGGCTCGTTATTGCTTACCGGGGATAGGTGCTGCACAAAGTGTCAGATAGTACATGCAAGAAAGTAAAAAGGGCATGAAATGACAAGTTGTGCGAGGCACATAAGCTTTACTGATGCACGGGGTCTGCGCCCGGCTTTGTACAAAGGATTACATGCAACAGCGGCAAGACTTGTACAAAAGGTGGTTGCCGGAGCAGATCACGGCAACCGCGCCTTACGGGTAAAATTTGCGAAGATGCTCAATGTTCCAGGAGTTGCTCACCGGTAAGCCATCTTCGGTCTCTAGGCGGACTGCGCCGGGCCTAGTGACTTGTTTCACCCGATAAGGGCCTTCCCACTTCGGCGTCAACTGGTTGGAATTCTTGGCGGACTGAGCGCGCCGAAGAACAAGGACGCCTTCCTCGAGACTTCTGGCTTTAACTTTGCGGCTATGGTAGCGGCGCAAAGCTTGCTAGTATCAAGCATCTCGTACAGCAGCCTGAATACGGTCCTCCTCAAGGAGCAGCGCGTCATCTTGCCGCAGCTGCTCTTGCTCGAGCTCATCATAAGCGAGCACTCGAGGCGACCCGTATACGAGTTCTGTGGGGAGAACTGCTTCTGCTCCATAGACAAGAGCAAAGGGTGTCTGCCCGGTGGCTCGATTTGGTGTCGTCCTGATTGACCAAAGAGCCGCCGGCAACTCCTCGATCCAGTTTCTTCCGCACTTGTGCAGCCTGTCGAAAGTCCTTGTCTTGAGGCCGCGCAGCACTTCAGCATTTGCCCTCTCCGCTTGACCGTTGCTTCTCGGGTGAGCAACAGAAGCGAAGCAGACCTTGGCGCCAAGGTCTTGGACATATTGCATGAAGGTTCGACTTGTGAATTGCGTACCGTTGTCGTTGATGATCCTGTTAGGGATCCCGAAACGGCAAACAATCGACCTGAAGAACTTGACTGCTGACTCTGCGGTCACCATTCTCACGGGTTCCACTTCTGGCCACTTTGTGAACTTGTCGATGGCAACGTACAAGAACTCAAAGCCCCCGGCTGCGCGGGGAAAGGGGCCGAGGATGTCGAGCCCCCAGACCGAAAATGGCCAGGATAAAGGGATCGTCTAGAGAGCTTGAGCTGGTTGATGTATCTGTTTGGAATGGAACTGGCACGCTTCACACTTCGTTACTTGTGCAGTTGCATCCTGGAGGGCTTCTGGCCAAAAGAAACCTTGCCGGAATGCCTTGCCGACAAGGGCTCTTGCGCCAATGTGGTGACCACATATGCCTCCATGTATCTCTGCCAACAGCTTCTGTCCATCTTCCCGGGGAATACACTTTAATTTCACACCGTTGAGTCTTCTTCTGCACAGTGTGTTGTCCACGAACTGGTACATACTTGACTGCCGGGCTACTCTTTCAGCTTCTTCTTGTTCTTCGGGAAGTTCTCCTGTCTGGAGGAAATGGACGATCTGCTGCGCCCATGCCGGAGCCTGTGGCTCGACGACAAGGACTAAAGGCACTTGTGCTGCTGCGGGAGCGTCAGCTTCCATGGCAAGAACCTGCGGCTGAGCCGGAGCTTGAGACTCCCCGGCAAGCTTGCCGGAGTAGAACTTGTCGGGAGCGTCTGCTTCAACTGTACAAACCCTAGGGTTTGCAGGAGCAGACCGCTCCTCAGCAATCTTGTCGTTGATCTTGGGGACTTTCTTGGCGGCGGCTTCTGGAAGCTCTGCCGGCAAATAGTCTCCAGAAACCAACTTCCTCTTCTTACTCTGTCCAGTCGACGGTGTTACGGATGGTTGAGTTAGCTTGAGCACAAAGATCCCTGGTTCCACAGGTAGCTTTAGTGCAGCACACTTTGACAGGCCATCTGCGATGTCGTTCTGAGCTCTTGGAATGTGTTCCATCTGTAAGCCTTCAAAGTGCTCTTCAAGCTTTCTCACTTCGTCGACGTAAGCTTCCATCAACGGACTCTGGAAGCTCTTGTTCACTTGGCGGATCACCCCGCACAATCAGCTTCTTGATCCCAAGCTCTGCCGCGATTCTGAGGCCGGCAAGCAAACCTTCATACTCTGCAGTATTGTTCGTTGCCTGCTCCTTGGGGAAGTGCATTTGGACGATGTACTTGAGGTGCTCTCCAGTGGGTGCGACAAGCAGTACGCCGGCACCGGCGCCTTGCAGCGAGAAGGCACCATCAAAGTACATTATCCATTCTTTGTTTGCTTCCTCGACGGGGATGCTTGTCTCTGGAATCTCTTCGTCTGGCGTTGGCGTCCATTCTGCTATGAACTCTGCCAATGCTCTGCTCTGGATAGTTGAAGTACTTTCAAACTTAAGGCCAAAGCTTGACAGTTCTAGTGCCCACTCGACAATCCTGCCTGTTGCTTCTGGATTTTGGAGTATCCTCTTCAGCAGAAAGCGAGTGACCACTGTTATCTCATGTGCTTGGAAGTAGTGGCGCAGCTTTCTCGAGGCCATGAGAAGGCCGAAAAGCAGCTTCTGCACACCAGAGTACCTTGATCTAGCCCCCTGCAGAAGGGAGCTCACAAAGTAGACTGGGCGCTGCACCATCTTCTTCCGCACTTCCTCTTGTATCTACGCAGACCTATCCTTGTCGGGGCCAGAGTTTGTCGGGGAAGCCCCCTGCTTATCGCTGGATGTGCTTGCCGGGGCTGTTGGCTCATCATCTGTCTCCCTTTCCGCTACTAACGCAGCATTAACCACTTGATTGGTTGCTGCTAGGTACAGCAGCAACTTCTCTTGCGGCCTAGGTGCGACAAGTATTGGAGTGGAAGACATGTACCTCTTCAAGTCTTGCAGCGCTGCCTCCGCTTCCAAAGTCCATTTTATCGGACCTGCCTTTTTCAAAATTCTGAAAAACGGCAAGGCGCGTTCTGCAGATTTGGAGATAAACCTGCTCAGAGCAGCCACGCAGCCGGCGAGTCTTCGTACATCCTTGACGCGCTTCGGAGCTTCGATCTTCTCGATGGCTTTGATCTTGTCGGGGTTGGCTTCAATCCCCCTCTAAGACACAAAGAACCCGAGAAGCTTGCCGGAGGGGACTCCAAACATGCACTTCTCGGGGTTGAGCTTGAGTTGTATCTTGCGCAGATTCGTAAAGGTTTCATCTAAGTCTTGTATCAGAGTTGCCCTATCCTTGCTCTTGACCACTATGTCATCCATGTAAGCTTCTACATTCTTGTGTATCTGTGGCTCAAAAGCTGTATGGACAACCCTTGCAAATGTTGAACCCACATTCTTCAATCCGAAAGGCATGGGTATGAAGCAATAAGTGCCACATGGAGTAATGAATGCGGTTTTCTCCTCATCTTCTATAGCCATAAAGATCTGGTGGTATCCTGAATATGCATCAAGAAATGAAAGCAACTCACATCCAGCCGTGGAGTCGACAATCTGGTCAATGCACGGCAAGGGAAACGGATCTTTGGGACAAGATTTATTCACATCGGTGAAGTCAATACAAAGCCTCCACTTCCCGTTCACCTTGCGCACGACAACAGGGTTGGCCAACCATGTGGGATGGAGTACACCTCTAACAAGGCCTGCCGCTTCCAGCTTCTTGATTTCTTCAGCGATAAACTCTTGGCGCTCCACTGCTTGTTTTCTAACCTTCTGCTTGACGGGCCGCGCGTGAGGACAAACGGCAAGCTTGTGCTCAATTACTTTCCTGGGAACACCGGGGATGTCAGACGGTTGCCATGCAAACACGTCGACATTCGCCCGCAGGAAAGCAACGAGCGTGCTTTCCTATTTGGGGTCGAGCATGGCACTGATGGTGAAAGTACCACCAGTGCTGTCCTCCTTGGCGGACACCTTCTTGGTTGCGGGTGGAGCTGCCATTGCCTTCTTGCACTTGCCGGTGGAGCTCGATGGTGCGTCCTCGACGGCAGCGCAGCACTCCGAAGAGGTGCGTTTGCCGGAGTGGGCCCTGGGGCTCTTGCCGGACTTGGTCTTCTTCTTCTCCCCGGGAGCTTCAGAGGCAAGTGTTTTGCTATCTGTTGCGGCTGCTGCATCCCGGTAAATCTTGTCGGCACATATAAGGGCGTCCTTCTTGTCGCCGGGGACAGAGATGACGCTTATCGGGCCGGGCATCTTGAGCATATTGTAGGCGTAGTGAGATGCTGCCATGAACTTGGCGAGAGCCGGATGGCCGAGTATTCCATTGTAGGGCAAAGGAATATCGGCAACGTCGAAGGTGATCCTCTCAGTCCTGAAGTTTAGCTCTCCGCCAAATGTCACTGGCAGTGTGACCTTCCCCTTCGGCTTGCTCCTTCCCGGGTAGATACCTTGGAATGTGCCGGTTTCTTCGAGCTCGCTGTCGGGGATTTGGAGTTTCCGGACCACAGCGGAGGAGATCAGGTTCAAGCCGGCCCCGCCGTCGACTAGCATCTTGGTGACCTTGAGGTTGCGGATGGTTGGTGAAACCAACATCGGCAAGCACCCGACCGCAGTTGTGCGATCAGGGTGGTCCTCAATGTCGAAGATGATAGGCATGCTGGACCACTTCAGGAGTTTGCGCGACTCGACGGGTGGTTCTGCCGCATTAACTTCCCGTACCCACTGCTTGAGTTGGCGGTGGGAAGTATGCAGAGAAGCACCTCCGTCAACACATAGAACTTCTGTGGCCTTCTGGAACTCCTGCTCGCTGTTCTCTCCGTCATCCATGTCTTCGTCGTCGTCTTCGTCTTCGTCCTTGTCGCGGCCACGGGGAGGTCTATCTCCTTGTCGCTGCTTGGCCTTGCCGCGGCGTCCTCCCCGGCCGTTGAATGGCCTCTTCTTGTCGGACTCTCCACCACCCCCTTGGGCCTTCTCCTTGTCGCGTCGCTCGTACTCAGCTTTCTGCTGCTCGACGAGGTACTCGACCCTTTTGCAGTTCTGGAGGTCGTGGCCCTTGGTGCGGTGGATCTTGCAGTACTGCTTGTCGGAGACGTCCTGCTTGTCGGCGGCTGCCACAGCTTGGCAGTTGGTGCACGCGGCAGCCTCCTCGCCGGAGCTGCCAGCCTGGGCTTTCTTGGCGCCAGCCTCCTTGCCGGACTGCTCAACGACTAGCACTTCTTTATTCTTCTTCTTTCTGTTGTTCCGCCGCCGACTCTTCTTTATCGGGGCGGCATCCTCACTATCTGATCCCCCTGCTCCCGTATCCTCTTCTGGGAGTTTCCTCCCCTCCTCAGCGCGTGCGCATTTGTCGGCCAGGGCATAAAGCTCGCTGACGTCTCGGATCTTGCACATCGCCATCTCCTCCCTCATTCGGCGATTACGCACGTTCTGATGAAACGCGCTAATAACCGCGACAGGGTGGACGTCAGGGATGTTGTGCTGGACGCGGCTGAATCTTTGGATATACTTTCGCAGGGATTCTCCTTCCTTCTGGGCGAGTATATGAAGGTCACTCTCTTGGCCATGGGGCTTGTGGCCACCTGTGAAGGCGCCGACAAACTGATGGCACAGGTCGGCCCAAGAAGAAATGGAGTTCTCCGGCAAGTGCATGAGCCAAGATCTGACGTTTGGCTTGAGCACGAGCGGGAAGTAATTGGCGAGTATCTTCTCGTCTCGTCCTCCGGCAGCCTGCACCGCGATGGTGTAGATGCTGAGGAACTCCGACGGATGAGTCTTGCCGTTGTACTTCTCGGGTACGTCGGGCTTGAAGTTCTTCATGCTGGGCCACTGGACTTGCCGCAACTCACGAGTGAACGCAGGACAACCTGGCGCGTACGGCAGGTCACCTGGTCCCCCTGGCGCTTGCATGTCGACAGCGGGCCCAGCGCGCTGGTCAGATTGGCGCCGCGCTTCTCTTCGACGCTTGATGCGAGTTCGAGTGTCCTCTTGCTGTCGGTCGTCTAGGACTTGGCGCTGATCGCGGCGAGCTCGTTGATCCGATGACGCTGTGGAGTCATCGTCGATGTTGATCCGGCGAGTCGATGATTTTGGCCTTCGAGGCGGGGAGTGCACGGTGGTTGCACCCCCGGTAGTCTTGTCGCCATCAGCCCGCGCCTGGCTAACTTGCCGCGGCCGTGACGTGGTCGGCTGCTGCGGAGTGTCGCCGTTGGCGAAGGCGATGAGGCTCTGGATGGTGGCCCTCCAGTCGTCGGCCTTGTCTGCCGCTGGAGGGAAGTCGAGGAGCAGTTGAGCTCGAGCTAGAGCTTCTGCTGGAGTGGCGGGGAGCGGTGGCGAACGGTGCGAGGAGCGAGATATGCTCGGACTTCTAACTGCGTTAGAAGGAGCAGCGTCTCGTCCCGGCGACCGCGCCTTGCTCGTGCCAGCATGTTCGCCTTGAGTGTCCCGCGAACCGCCAGTTTGACCTTGGCCCAGCAAGCGTATGGTACCTTGTGTACCACATCGCTGCCGGTCCCGCGCCTCCTGGGACGGGCGCGGTGCATGCACAGACGCCGAGGTCTTGGAGTGCGCCTGGTCGTCCGTCTTGTCCTTGGACTTGGCGGCGCCGTGAGTTTCCTCGCCGACGTCCGTCCTTCCGCCGGCGTCTACCCCACCGGCCGTTGGCTCCGGTGGCGGCGGGATCGACGCGGACGGGCCTGCTGCCTCCGAAGCCTTCTTCTTCGGCGGCATGTCGATGAAGTCGATGAAGTTAGTGGAGATTTCGCTCGCGTGAACGCCGGATCAGGTTCACACAACCTCGATGCAGGCCCCTACCTGGCGCGCCAAAGATGTCGGGGAAACTGATCGCCCACGAACACCTATGGGACCGGAGCCCCTTTTCGGTACGGCAAGGGGGCGGAGGATGCACAAAGAGCAGATCGAGGCAAACACGCGAGCAGTTTACCCAGGTTCGGGCCGCACGGATGCGTAAAACCCTACTCCTGCCTTGGCTTGTATTGCGTTCTTGGCTCGGGAGCGAGAAGAGCTACAGTGTTGATCGCTAACAGGACCGAGCGTGAGGGTGATCGATGATCGGGACCCCTTCTACGTTGCGTATGGGCCTCCTTTTATAGGTCAAAGGGGTCACCGACAGGTGGCAACGCAGTCGAGGGTAAAAATGTAAAATGGGTGGTAGTTGGAACAGTGTACGCATAGTGCTCTATACCTAACTCTGACGGGAGGGGACAAGGGCATTAAATGCCCATCGCCGTCGCCCCAAACAGTGCAAAAAAGTGTCCGTCCGGGCGCCACCGTCTGCCACGATGGTGGCCTTGTCATTGCAGCTTGCCACCGTGTTCCCCAGGCTGCACAGCCTTCCGCCACGTGCATCTGGAAGGGTCCCAGAGCGACACGTGGGTGGATGCGCTGGAGCGCAGGTACCTAGTGGAAGTTTGCCGCGGCAAGCGCCTTGCCGCGGTTGCTACCTTGTTGCACCCGGAAGCTTGTCTCTCTCCGGGCCTTGCCGGGACGCGTGGCGCGTCGCGGCAAGTCTCTTGAAATGCCATGTTTGGCCTTCCCGGCAAGCACTTCTTGCCAGGGTCTTGTGCCAAAGAAGTGGTCTTGAGCCTTGAGTGGACTTCCCGGCAAGCTCCTCTTGCCGGGGCCTTGTTTCTTTAACTTGCATACTTTGTTCTTGAATGGCTCCAAAGGAACCGTAGTAGACCTTGGCGGTCGCGCGGCAAGCCCTGCCACGGGACGCTGCAACTGCCCGTGCACAAGTTCGGTATACTAAGGTACCCCTACTTTAGTACACAGACAGGCGGCGAGTTGGATCGAAGGAGGGAGAGGAGGCGGTTGGTGACGGCGATTTGGGAGAGACGAGGGCAATCGGGGGCTCCGCCTCTCTCGCCAATTATCCATTTTTTTTCTTCATATATATGTACCACAAATAGCGTTATGAGCTACAAATCTTTTTTTTGGGGGGGTTATGAACTAGTACAAATCTGCAACGCATATGGTACAACCCTAATATGCGTATCTATTGTGAATATTGCAACACATGGTCAAAACGTTGTAGATTTTTTGTTGCTTTATACTAGGTATTCTTGTAGTGTAAGATCTATATTTACTCTTACCATAAGGTTGGATAACACCGATGGTACTCAAGAAGTTTAGCTCTGCATTGTTCTTGGCTGTACCTTTTGCCTGTATCTCTGTACTTACATTTATAGCCACTTGGTTATGTAGCATCACTCTTCATCTTATCTTAAATATTCTCCATTTTTCTTATATTGTCACATCTATATTTACTCTTAACAAAATGTAAAATAAAGGCAAGGCTTATGAAGAAGATTTTGTGGTAAACTTCTTGAATTGCCCCCCCCCCCATCAGCATGGACAAGGGCTTTATAGAGCTTGCTATGACACCCCGAGACCGATGCACCAGGTGTCAGCCAGTTATTCGTCATCGTTGCCATGTCATCTGCTTGCGTGTTGCATCTTGTCATATCTTCTTGTGCATTGCATCAGCATGTTTTCAAAACTTGCATCCGTCCGAGTCCGGCTGTCCTTTCCGTTGTCCGTTCTGAGCCCAGACACACTTGCACGTGCCCGCGGCACCTCCGGTTATTTATTTTATGAGTGGCCAGAAACTGTTCTCGGAATGGGCTGAAACTTGGCATGTGGTCTTATTATAGCATAGGTAGACCTCCTGTCAAGTTTCGTCGCACTCGGAGTCCGTTTGATAGCCCAACGGTTAACCGTGTTAACCATCGAAAGCCTTTTCTCTTTTGGCCCAGCACCCCTTCACAACAGCCCACAAGCCCATCCTAACCCCCTTAATGCTCTCGGTCGTTTGATCAGGATCGCGTGGCCGAATACCGCTCCTCATTTGGACACTCCTAGATCCCTCTATCTATAAATTAGCCCTCCCCATCCAAATTCGCGGTCTAACCCTAGTCCCCCTCTTCCTCGCGCCGCCGGACATGTCCATCAGCGCCGGACATGTCCAGCCAGCCACATCACCCCGGCCAATCGCGTCCTGTCACGTCACCCCCAGCGCCCCTCCTCCAATCCCGTCTCGGCACCTCACCCCTCTCTCTCCACCCCGCCGCCATCTCCGGTGAGGACGCCGTCACCGGAGCCCCGTCTCCCATCGAGCCCCATGCTCCGCCGCCAGATCCGCGTGCCGCCACACCCTGGAGCTCCTCCGCCCTGCTCGCCTCGCTCGGCCTCCTCAGGCCCAGTGCTAGGCCCAGCTCCAGCGCCCCCGTGGGCCGGCCCGCCGACCGGCCTCGTGGGCCTCGCTCCGGCCCAGCGCGCCCAGCCTGCCTCCTCTTCTAACCAGACCAAGCCCATGGTGAGAAATCCCCTAGATCTCTGCCCGGTGCGCTAGTTAGTTGTGGGGACCCTGACTTAAGAGTCGAGATCACCGAATGCACGTGCACAGTGATCCCAGAGATCAATGCTCACTGAACACACAAAAGCTGAATAACAAGAGTCTTACATCCATACATACCATCTTACACAAATTATGACCATTATGGCCAAGTCTTACATAGATAAAGCCTCAAGGGCTGAATTGCAAATAAACTCGAATAGCGGAAGTCTTCGTAGATAAGTAGAACCCATGCCATCTGCCTTAGCCCTACAAGCATTCTGACTGGGAAAGCGCCCTAGTTCGCATGTTCATCTCCATAGAACTCTTCTTCAAATTCCTGCTCCTCCATGCCTGGCCAATTAAATAACCAGTGGCAATCCAATGAGTACTTTAAATGTACTCGGAAGCAACCCATGATTTGGTTCAAGGTAACAATGCAATTGTACAACAATGAGCAACTTAGTTACGAGCTAGATCAAATATTCTACCATTTGTCGAACATGCATCAATGTACTTGGGTAACCTCGAAGACAGGTTACAGATATCAACATGAATAGAGTTCAATTCATTATCAATGAGTCTAGTCACCACCTTGACTCAACACACACATTCTTTCACCGAGATTGTAAATTTATGGACATAGTTTAAGTAGCACCTCCCAGCTGTCCATGACCGTGGACACGGCCATTCGAATAGTTTTACACTAGGCAGAGGTTGCGCACTTTACCCACAAGATTTGGGAAGCTTTCATGTCACCCATGATCCCGCAGTGCCTCAAGTACTCGGGGGAAGCACCCGGTCATTACCTTTCCCTAGACGACACTAACATAGGGTCCACTCGTTGGTGCACAGCCCTCGTGTACAAACGATAAATCGTAGGACTTGCCCTTTTTACAATGTCACGCATACACGAAGGGACCAACGGCGTGTATGGTGCCCTGTGAAAACAGTCATGGTCGCCTATCCAAGCACGACCCCGTCCCGGGAGTGACCTCAAGTCTCCCCCGTCACTAGTGATTTGGGCACCATGCTAGTATCAGCCTAAGTAATCAATAATGCCCCGTCCCATAAGGGGTAGAGTGGTTGCACATGTTTGGTTGGGACGGTAATCACACATAAATCTAATCCATCATTTTACCCACACACGAGAATTTTCTTTGGTGCACCACTTCTTCCTCAAGTGATGACCTTATCTCAACATCACCCTCGGGTATTAGGGGCACCCGATGGGGTTTTCGAAAAGAATGCAACCATGAAAGATTCATGGCACATATGCATCACTATGCATCACAACTAATCTTTTGTCTTTGCATCTAGGCACACGGTAAAGATCATGAGCAGGGTATGCATCAGGTGGTGGTTTTCAACAAGTTTACCACCGTCACTCTTTATCATCATGCATTAGGAAATAAAAGGGTTCCGAGGAACAAAAGGGGTATCATGGTCAAAGGGCTGCTTGCCTGGATTGGATTGGTCTTCAAGTTCTTCAAATCCTTCCCCTCCTTCTTCTTCAGCAACCTCGTCAAACACGGTATCTAATCGTCGCAATAAACAATGGGAAAATAAGACAATAATAAAAACAGAAAAACCAAAGTGCTCAAAAAAGTCAACTTATTTTTATAAAATACTAGAGGGAAAACTAAGATGGCAAAAATTCTTAGTTTGGATTTTGGAGTGACAGAACGGGGCACATGGATTTTTTAATATAGGTTTTAGTGTTCAAATTTATATTTAAATTTGAACATAACAGAAAAGGTTCATGGATATGGGTGAAAGTGATATCATTAAATAGGTTGGAATTTTACAAGTTTTTAGGAACTGGAATTATTTCATTTGGATCATTATTTAATCCTGTGGAATGATTTAAAAACTAACAGAAAAGAAAAAGGAAAAGGGCTACTGTGCAACTAGGCCGGAACGGCCACAGTGCAACAGGCCCAGAGGGGAAATAGCCCAACGCACGGGTGCCTGCGCGCGCCAGGTTTCAAACCTGACGGGCGGGGCCGAGGCGTCAGCGAGAGGAGAGAGAGGTGAGGGGGAGGAGAGGCTGACAGGCGGGGCCCGCCTGTCATCCCTAACCCTCCGGCAGAAGGCCGACGAGCTCACCGTCGGTGATGCAGGGCACGGCGAGGGCAGGCGAGGGCAGGGACGGAGTCAGCGTGGAGTCGCCGTTCGGGTGGTGGTGGAGGCAGTCGCCGGAGTGGCCTGGTTCGCCGGCGACGAGGAGGGACGGCGGAGAGGCGTCGGGTGGTGGTTGCTCCGGTCATTTTCGGCAGCTGTAGTGAGGGGAAATGAGGGGGAAATGATCAGCGGGGCTTGGCGGTTTCAGATCGAACGAGAGGAGCGGCGGGGAGGGTCTATACCTCCGGATT
>LR738711.1:821640588-821737148 GCA_902687465.1 Secale cereale | reverse complement strand
GGAGAGTAGTGAGGAGAGGAGGGCGCGGGGGTGTCCTTTTATAGGCGAACGATGAGGTGCCGTGGACCCGTGCGCCGGCGACCCGTTGCCACAGGGCTCAGGAGGAGCTGGGGTAGTGTCTGTGGTGTTGCTGGATGTGGTTCACGACCAGAGGGGGGAAGAGAAGGAGCGGGGGAAGTCCAGAGCAGCGCGCGTGCGAGGAGGCTCATCGGAGCTCTCGGGCGGCCGTCGCGCGTGCGACCTGGGGCGAGAGGAGGGAGAAGGAGGAGGGGGACAGAGCCGGGGCCCGTCACGGACGTCGAGGCACCTCGACTGGCGCGAGGGGGAGGCTCGAGGTGGTCGAGTGCTGCTGATTGGAGGAGGCTACAATGCGGGAGTGCACTTTAGCGCGCTCCAGAGCGCCCAAATGGCCGGCATGGCCGTGTCCCACGCGCTCTGGGCGCGGCCATCGTGTCCATTGGCTCTAGGGGGAGTAAACAACGCAGGGGGAGCATTGGATGCCAGGGAAAGCTTCTAGAAGAAGAGGGGGCTGAGATAGAATGGTGAATACTGCTGTCCAGAATGCAAATTGGGGTTTTACCCCTACTCAATCATGGAGATCAGGCCAGGGGAGAGTTGCTGGAGGTGCAAGGGAGCCTGAGGAAGCTGTGGTAAAAAGTTGGGCTCAAGGAGATCAAGGGAAGAGGTGAAAGTGGTGACTTTGGAAAATCACCAGAAGGTGTTTGATGAGGTTTTGAGCAATAAAATTATTTCCATGTGACATGAGACTTAACAGGATCAAATGGTATATAGAAATAGGGTGTTCCACCAAGTTTGGGCTCATTTGAAGAAACTTGCCAATGTAACTTTGGTGAACCCTAGAAATCAACAGAAATGGTTTCACCAAGTTTGAGTTAAGCAAATCATCCCTCCTTGATGCACCACTTTGTGTAGTGTCATCATTTGGGGTTGTGATCATGCCCACAAAGTTTGAAGTCCCAAGTAAAAAGTTGGTAATGTAAAGTTGTTCAAATTTGAATCTGAACAGAAGTGGTTTTGGGGTACTCTAATTAAGTTACCCTTCTCCAAAACTTGTGCCATTTGGTATAGATGCATTATTAGACCATCCTGACATGTGTATCAAGTTTGATTGCATTTGGGCAAGTTTGGCAATGTAAAGTTGCTCAAACTTCAAAGATGGACCGAATGGTTTTAAGGGGTTTTGATGATGTTTTCTTGCTTCCCAAGGCATGGGGTTTGGCAAGATCATCAAATATGTAATATATGACATGATAGAATTTCCTTGGAATTTTTAGAGAATATTTCCTTTGTAAATATTTCAAAAGCTTGAAATATCCAGAAAGATTTTCTAAGGGATGTCCAATATTTTGAACATGACCAAGTGTTGAAACTCTTATATATGGACAATATATGTCCTAGGAGTCTCTCTAAATTTTGGCAAATATTTTTGAAATATTTAAATAATTTTTCCCTATTAAAGACCATTTCTGGCCTTAAGAAAAATATTTTAAATAAAATAGGAAAATAACTTTTAAAATTATATTTTTGTGGTTTATGGGAGTCCTATATCTACTAGGTTTCAAATATACTCTTTGAAATATTTTTCTCACCCTAAATCAAGTACTTGTAGTGCAAACCTCAATTCAGGGGTTTTTGGAAAAACTAATTTTTGAAAATACTCTTTGGCCAAATTATTTTTGTAAGAAAATACTATACTGTTATATACACTTGGCATGGTCATTGGGCAGGAGATTGGGGTAAGGAGATGAATTATACAAGAGGGAGTAGTTGACTTTAAAGAGCACTTGAAAATCACAGAGAGAAAAACTTAACTCCAAATAAAAGCCAATTGATGCCAAAAAATTTGTCGGGCCAAATTTTCATGCTTTAATAATGCAAATGACATGTTACAAAATGCAGGGTGTGACATTAGTATTTAGCGCTCACCTGTTGTTTTTTCGTTGTCTGGAAAACGGCCAAGTCCATGTAAATAGTGTGCAACTTTGAGTGGCTGTAACTTTGTGCATATTTATCCGTTTTGAGCATATAATATGTCAAATTGATCGTTGTGATATGCTCTTCATTTTGTTCCATTGTGACATGCTTGTTTGAGTTCATATTGATGACCTATCATCGTTGCAAGAGTGCTATATGTTTAAAACTTCTGTTATCTCTAATTTTGTTAGCATGTTTGTGATGTGATAACTTTGTGCATGTTGGTCCAAATGATGCATATGATATGTCAAAATGTTCGTTGTGAAGTGATCTACATGATGGTTGTTGTAGCATTCATGTTAGGTGACATATTGCCATGTTTATCTCTATTGCAAAAGTGCATGTGGCTGTTAAGTGCTGAAACTTGTTATGAGATGTTGATTTGACTTGTCCATAGCAATTGGTGTGTTTGTCTTCATGCCACATGTCAATATGTTTTAGAAGCACAATAATATGGCCTTTGCTGTGGTGCAATCCACTTTCCATGATATGCCTTGAGGTGACTTAAACAAGCTTGTAAACATGCCATGCCAATGTTGCTGTTTTATACTAAGTGAAAAAACTGCTAAGTCTGAATCTGTTAAACCTGATGCTATGTTTGCTTGATGCCTCACTCAAATCCATGCATGTTTTTGGTTGACAAAGGATCATGTCTTGTTGTCCATGTTATTGTCTATCCATCCATGCCTTCGTTTGCACATATGTCCTGCTGTAGCTTATTTATTTCTTGATCTCAAGTTGCTATAAATTTACCTGTCAGCTTTTTATCAGCAAGATCAATTTGATGAAGCTTGTTGTTATTGATCCATGCCTCCTATGGACTTGCTCCAATGGAGTTGTTTGATGTATGTTATGTCTATTACATGTCCATGATCTTTATATACTCAGTAGAGTTGATATGCTTGTTGTTTTGTGCCTCCGAATGTAGCATCATGATGATGTTTTTGCCTTCCCAGATTTTGACTAAGTCTGGATAAATTAATTGCAACTTGCCATGCTTGGTTAATTATCTTCCAGCAAGTCTTTGGGTGTGTTCTAAGTTCATGCTTGTTAAGTATCATGTCTATTTGACATCCATGCCTCTTGTTATCATGGTTGGGCGCTGTAGCATATATGTACCTTGCTCCAAAGTTGTTATGTGGCTGATTGCGGACAGCTTGTTGCTATATCTTGTTTCGTGTGTATGTGTTGAACCGTTGCTCCGTTTTGAGTGTGTCCTATATGAAACTTGTGTGATTTTGCATGTAGAAGCACAACATCATGTTGTTTACCTATTTGGAGTGTGTTTGCTTGCTGTTTGGGTGCATCTTGCACCGATGACATGCTTGTCTTGTTTTGCTCATATCTTCTAGGCCGTAGCTCCGAATTAAACAAACTTCATACGGAACTTGATTAGAATTTCGTGTAGATCATCATGGTGCATTTTATCCTGCTGTTTAACAACTTTAACCTAAGGTTTGTTCAAATCTGGGACAATTTCAAAATGTGCATATGAGGACTTACCGGAATTGTTATATGTTGATTCCGGCCTCATTTAATCTAGTTGGGTGATGTTTTTCTTGTATGCATTATCCCTTGCCATGAATTGCATCATATAGACTTGTCTTTCATCATACTTGGTTGAGCTTCATGTCTTGTTCTTGTGTTGTGTGTTTACTTTGTTGTGTGCTTCTTCTCGCTAGTTCTTTTTCGTTGCGATCGTGAGGATTCGTTCGTCTACACGTGGTTCATCTTCGCAGCTTCTTCTTCGTCTACTTCATGGATTCGTTCTTCTTCCTTGTGGGATCTCAGGCAATATGACCATCACCTTGGATACCTTTACTATCATTGCCATGCTAGCTGTCTCGATGCTATCGTTATATGTCGCGCTACCCATCTTTTATTGTCAGCCCTCTCCTTGTTGTCGTGAAACCTCTAACCTTTGACACCTTCCCAGCAAAGACGTTGTTTGGCTATGTTACCCACTTGCTCAGCCCCTCTTATAGCGTTGTTAGTTTCAGGTGAAGATGAAGATTGTTCCATGTGGGAACTTGTTGTTGGAATATCACAATATTTATTATTATTATTAACACACCTATATACTTGGCAATGGGTGGAAGGCTTGGCCTTTTGCTCGTTGTTTTGTTCCGCTCATGCCACCTTAGGAGCCGATAAACCGGCTTTATGTTCCTTGATTTTGCTTTCCTTACATGGTTGGGTATATGGGGACCCCTTGACAGTTCGTCTTTGAATAAAACTTCTCCAGCAAGGCCCAACATTGGTTTTTATTTGCCTCATAATAACAACTTAATTAATTAATTAAATTGCATAGGGGGTCGCAACCTCAAGGTTCTTTCTAGATAGCAGGGGGGCCAGAGCTGATGGTGTTGGTCCCAAATAGGGGTCCTACGGGGCCACCTGGGGGAAACTCGAGGTTTGGTTTTACCTGTAGCATCACCCATCCGGTCGTGGCCTGAGATGAGATACGCGCGGTGATGGCTTCTCGCCCCTCGTTGGTTACCCCAAGTGGAAGGTTTGAGATGCAGTGTAGCGGTAGTTTTCCCTTGGCAAAGATACCAAGGATCGAATTCCCCTGAGACTCCAAGGTTCAACAAGAAGGTGTCAACTGCTAACGGCGCCAGATGCTTAGCAATTGACTGGACCTGCACACAGATACAAATAACTTTGCTCCCAACGAGTAAAGAGAGGTTGTCAATCCCTCCGGCCTTGTCGTTTACAAAGGATAAAACACAAGAAATAATAGTGATAGGTATGACTGCAACTAGTAAGTAAGAACAAAAAGTAAATAGCGGATGTGATCAGTGATGGTAATATGGACCGGGGTCCCATGATGTTCACTAGTGATGTCTCTCTCCCAAATGACGATAAAACAGCTAAGCGAGGTAAACAAATTACAGCTGGTCAATTGACAGGATTATGTGCGCAAACCAATGCTAACTATGCTACAAGAAAGGTAGAGGCTCAAAAGCATGGGCGGTACGCCAAGGCAAGTAGACCGAAATCCATCTGCATCTACTACTAATCATCCACCTTGAGATATCTATCCAGAACATCTCGCTGGTATTAAGTTGCGAGTCCCACCCATAGTGTAAACTCAAAGCAACAGACAACTGCATTAAAAGAACTTTGCGTAAAGTAAACAATCCTTGCACCCACAAGTACAAGCACCGTTGTTTTCCCCCTTGTGACAACAGCACATCCCCTAGACTCATGTTTCTGTCACTCAAGCTAGTCATCGAGGGGCATGAACCCACAATCAAGCATAATGTTCCCTCTTGGAGTTACTACCCACTACTGGGCCAAAGCAATAAACAGCAACGGAAAACATGCAAGAATTACTCAAGAACATAAATATAAAAGAGGTAAATCAAATATATTACTCACATACAATCTGAACATAATCTCATAATCCATCGGATCCCAGCAAACTCATCATAGCAACAGCATAAGGATTACATATGTGCCTCGATCATGTAGGGCAGCTCACGAGGTCTAATCGGTGAAGAACAAAGAGGGGAGGAGAACATCACATAGCTACTGGTCATGGACCCATGGTCCAAGGGAGACTACTCACAACTCATCCGGGAGGCGTCCATGGTGGTGGAGAGGCTCCCGGTGGTGATCCTCCCCTCCGGCAGGGTGCCGGGAAGAGTTCTCCTGGTGCTCCCGATCTTGGAAGCGCGGCGGCGGCGGAACAGAGATGAGATCGGGAAAAAGAGTTCCGTCCTCGAGGGTTTCAGGACGCGGTGTGAATATATGCCTAAGGGGGGCGTCAGAGGAGGCCTGGGGGGCCCAGGCGCCCTAGCGGCGCGGCCAGGAGGGGGGGCGCGCCCTCTGGCCGCCTGGAGCCCTGGTGGCCCCCCTCCGGCCCTACTTTGGCCGCATGGAAGCTTCCGGAACGCTGATTTTTTATATATTTTTCCCGGAATTTTTCTGGCAGTTTACGTAATGGGAAAACCTGAAATACAAAAACAGCAGAAAACAGAAACTGGCACTGGGGTGCACTGAGTTAATAGGTTAGTCCAAATATGATCAAAAGTGTATGGAAGTGCATAAATAACATAGCAATATCACACAAAAGAGACATGGAGCAAGCATAAATTATAGATACGTTTTGGACGTATCAACATCCCCAAGCTTAATTCCTGCTCGTCCTCGAGTAGGTAAATGATAACAAGCATAATTTCTGTGGTGACATTATCACATCCCTAGTTAGTACTTGCCTTAGAACCTAGCTAGAGTGTGCATCATGTCTACTTTCAAAGAAACTTGAAATGGGATTAACAGAAACCCCAGCACCCCTCTTCTAACAACTAGGGTTTGCTAAAATATTTTCCAATGTACCCAAAATGCCCTTAAAAAATGTCCATCATTTCTGCCTTGGTCTCAAACCTCTGCCAAAAATGGTGCACAATTTTCTAGGACACTCAAGGGCTTTGGATTAAATCATATGGTATTTGTATTTGGGCATTTAAATACTTTAAAATATTTTAAATGCTCAAATAATCATGAACTATAATGTTTCCTACTGTTCATATTATATACAGTGGGCATGACAAGTTTCATGAGTTATAAAAATGTTTAGGCATTTTTATTAATTGAACAAAGCAGCAAAAGAAATGAAACAGAAAAGTAAATAGAAAAAAAATAGGAAGAAGTAGTTTTACCTGAGCCCACTTACCTGCTGGCCCAGACGGCCCAGCCCACCAGGGGCATCCCCGTCTTCTTCGCCGCGCCAGCGCATGAAGCAGCTCGGTGGCGAGCGCCGCCGACGCGCCGGCCACCTCCTTCCTGCCTGGCTGGCCCTTCGACCCTCTGGATGGACCTGGACGACGCCACGCAGACCCCTCGACCGTTTCCCCTCTCCCCTGTGTCCTTCCCCCTCCTCTCTCCCTTCCGCCGAGCTCCACCGAGCGAGCTCGTCGCCGTCAATCACTGCCACCGCGCCCTACGCCACTCCCTCGCCTCCCCGATGCACCACTAGCTCCGCCGCATCGCCCCGAAGCTCCCCACCGACGCACACGACGCCAGAAGCCCCGCAACGCCCTCCCCGCCGTCGTCTTCAACCTTCGGCACCGGAGATCGCCGCTGCCCGTACGCCACCGTCCGACCTTCCCCGAGCTCGCTTCGACGCCCTCTGCGACCGCTGTGAGCTCACGCTTCGAACCCCTCTCTCCACGGGCTCGATTATGCCGTGTAGCCGCCGCTCTGTTGATCACCGAACGCACCGCCGCCGTGCTCGCCGCCGGTGATGCTCCGGTGACCATTTGGTCACCTGCACCCGTCCATCACACTCACCGCAGCACGTAGATGCGATAGGTGCTACGCACGCATCGCCTAGGCCCCTGCAGCCGCATCTCCACACACGCCCGACGCCGGTCGCCGCCGTCGAGCTTGTTGCCGTCGTCTCCGGCCACCCCAGGTCCGGCGACCACCACCATCCGACGCGCAAGAGCAAGAGCTCTCCAACGCGCCTAGCCGCAGCTCGAGCCGTGCACCGTAGACGTTTTCCGAAGCACGCCGCCGCACTTGGCCTCGCCGGCGTCACGTCGCCGGCGGGTTTGACCTGTTTGACCAGGGGGTTGACTACCCCTGGGTCACTGACGTGTGGCCACCTTCTGCTAATCAGATAGTTTAATTAAGTTTCTGTTAACTTAATTAGTTAATTAGTTTAGTCACTGACCTGTGGGCCCAGGCCCCACTGACAGCTAATTAGTTTTAGTTTAACTCTAATTAACTTAGTTAATTAGCTGTGACACTGACATGCAGAGCCCACATGTCATGTTTGACTTGGACTAGCTCCTGTTGACTGACTGACGTCAGCATGATGTCATGCTGACGCAGTAAAGGTTTTTCTGGGATTTTTAGATTAAAAATAATTCAGGAAATTCCAAAAAATGACTAAACTTCTAAAAATCATATAAAATCAACCATAGCTCAGATGGAAAAGATTTATATATGAAAAATGATCAGAAAAATCCAATCTTTCCAATGGCACTGGTTTCATGCATGTTTGAACAAGTTAACTTGCTGTTTACATCAAAAACATGATAATGCACTTATTTAAATAATAGTTTGAACTCCAATTTGAATCTTTGATTCAAATAGGTTCAAACCCTTCTGGTTTTAGTTGCATTAGCCAACACACATGCATCTTGCCATGTCATGAGCATGCATCATATTGTTGCATTTGTTTGTTAATGATTGTATCGCCAGTATTCCCTATGTTAGGTCCTGCTCCCGAGGATACTGCTGTGTATCCAGTTGAAGAGCAGTACCCGACAACTACCTTGTCAGGCAAGCAATCATTGATCATTCCGATACAAACCCAATCTTCTCGGTCCTGCTCTCTTTTACTGCATTAAGGCAACAGCGTATGAACTGCTACTTGCTGCGGTAGTTGAACCCTATCCCTTGCATGACCTGTCATTGCCACAGTAAATAGTTGAAACCCACTAGCATGTGTAGGAGTTGATTGAGCCATGTGATGTGTGATCCACCATGCTATTTGTTTATGTTGCCTGCTATGCTTAGAGTTGTGTCTGGTCTGGTTCATCTGGGTGATGGATCAGAGTGAAATGATCATACCAATAAAGAGAAGGAAGTGTGGAATACGCTTGGTAAAGGTATCGATGAAAGGCCATGTAGGAGTACATGGTGGGTTGTTTCATTGGAATCGTCCTTAGGACCCGAGATCTGTATGTGTGGTTCAAGTTACAGCTACTACCACACATTGGGATCCTTAATTGACCCTCTCGGCTTATTAATTACCCTTGATCTCTGTCCAGGAGTTGCAACTAGTTTCTGGTGTTTATAGCTTACTGGAGGTCGTGCACAACGTTGACCCTCGGGGTGGGTTGTGATGCGACAGGTACGTGGCACGGTGTACCGGTTGCCCGTTTGGTGACTCGGGAACCCTGTACACATCGTTTGGGGCCGTGACCGACACCCCGGCCGGATCTCCCCACGGATGGAACCCAAATAGGCGATAAACCTGGACAAGAGACTTGAGTAGTTAGTCAGGTCGTGGCCGACACCCCCGCTGGGCTACCGCTTGAAGGCTGCCGAGTACACGCCGAGTAAACGGCGATAAGTGGTGAAAGCGTGTGTGAAGAGGTACACCCCTGCAGGGTTATCAAACTATTCGAATAGCCGTTGTTCGCGGTACGGACTACTTGGTTACTCTTACAGTTCATGGACAAGTTGATGGATACTACTAAAAGCCTCAAGATAAGTGTGAGTGCCGTGGATGGCCCTTCCGTAGGTTGACGGAAGAGGATCCTCGGTAGTGTATTGATGTGGTGAGTAGAGGACTCGTGTTCGTAATAACATCTTGCAGTCTGTTGAAAGTTGTAGTATAGGTTAGCCAAGGTCAAAGCTGGCATTCTGCTATGAACTCCACTACCCCCCTTTGATAATGTTGCATGTATGATAGGTTCTGTGGTAAGACTTGCTGAGTACCTTTGTACTCATGTTTGCTTAATAACTGTTGCAGAGGAGAACCCTGCCCCTGCCGAGGGATTCTACAAAGACGTTGACGTCGACGAGTAGCTTGACACCCAGACGGAGATCTGGAGCTTGTGAAGGGCCTTGTAGATAGTCAGGCTACACCAAGCCTGTTTTATTTTCTAAGTTGTCTATACTCAGACATGTAGCTTCCGCTTGTGCTTGTATGACTGTATGACTTGAGTGTTGGGACATGTGACCCCTACCTGTATGGATATGTTATGTATGACTCTTGGAGCCTTTTAAATAAAGTACTTTGAGTCATAGAGTTCTGTTGTGATGCAATGTTGTATTTGCACATATTGAGCATATTGCGTGTATGTTTGAAATGCTTGGTATGTGTGGGATCCGACATCTAGTTGTTTTCCATTGGTAGCCTACCTTACAGGGAAATGCCTCCTAGTGATTCCAATGAGCCTTGGTAGCTTGCTACTGCTCGGAACACGTAGGCTGGCCGGCATGTGTCCTTCTTCGTTCCTGTGTCTGTCCCTTAGGGGAAATGTCACGCATTGTTCCTTTAAGTCCATGTAGCTTGCTACAACTTGGGTTCATACGTTGATGACCGACACGTTCGTTGCTGGGTCATGGATGCCTGTCTCTGTAATCTAGTGCCACTTTTGGTTTATAACTAGCCATGTCGGCCCGGGTTCTCTGTCATATGGATGCTAGCGACACTGTCATATACGTGTGCCAAAATGCGCAAACGGTCCCGGGCCAGGTAAGGTGGCACCCGTGGGGTTACCGTGCGTGAGGCCGCAAAGTGATATGACTTGTTACAGCTAGATCGGTGTGACTTAGGATCGGGGTACTGACAGCGTTGGCATCAGAGCTGGACTGCCTGTAGGTTTCTCAAGCCAAACTGGTCGATGTTGAGTATAGAAAAATTCTTAGTTATATGTAGGGGAATTGATTGTGGAAGGGAACGTAAGGCTCTTTTTACTCCTTTACCTTATGCCTTCTGATCTGAGTCAGTCTATTCTTTCTACGGGGATTTAGGACTAGGCCTCTTATCCTTACTAGGTTCACGTGTTACTAATCCGTAGACTCTTAGGATTGTTGGTTTCAAGCCTCAGTTCAGTTTCTATCCTTTTTAGTATGATGATTGTTGGACCCGGAACCTTGATATGGAATTGTTGAGTGGCTATGCTATCATTTGTATGATGTCTCAAATCTTTGTTTGAGCATTTACAGTTGTTATGCTGCCCGTTTTCTTCCAGAAACGCTAATGTCTTTGCATTATTCCGTGTTTCAGATGTCTGGCCGCATCCCTCACCAAGTGGTTCGTTTGACTCGGTGCATTAATGTGCCCGATCACACCGCCATGCTAGTCCGTGTGATGACTGAGACTGGTTATCGCTGGTATCCTGAGTACACTGTGGAGGAACAGTACCGGGATTTTAATCAAAGTCAGTATTTCTGCATAGTCCGGATATACCCCTCATATCCTGGAGCTAATGATCCCATCCATTGGTCTTATGGACTTGGGATTACCATCGAGATGGCAGTGCAGGATTCCGCTTATTCGATGATGACCATTCTCCGTGCTAGGCATGCCCTGTTGCTGAACACTGAGTTCTGTTACATGCCAGCCTCACTTCCCGGAGAGGAAGGCTACTACAGTGGTCTGTATATTGATGCTGCTCATGAAGAGCCACTGCTTCAGACTACAGTTCACATGTTGGAGGATAGGGACCGTGAGGTCCGTGCCCTCTGAATGGAGCTGTATAACACTCGAGCTGCTCATTGGACTACATTGACACGGCTTGCACCTACTGTGCACGCCGGATATCTGGACATGCGGGATTTGTACCCCGTGCGGACTCGTCTGCCTGATCGCATGGATTGGCGTGACGTTGGGGGTATTACACCTCCACGTGGGTGTCGGTTACCACCAGCATCGGGACCGAGACCACACCCGTGTCCCTATGGTCCAGAGCCTTCGAGTGCTCGCGAGTTTCAAGATCCGTCTGTTCCACTTCCAGGCTACGGTGGTAATCTTTACGAGGATTACTACGCGAATGTCTGAGCTAGGCCGTGGTTGTAGTAGTATTGTAGTAGTTGTATTTCCACAGTCCTGCGCGTCTTGTGGAATATGACTTAGTGTGTACTGAGTTCCGGAGGTGTAGTTAAATAATGTATAGGAGCTTGGAATGCCTCTGATGGATGTATCGTCTTTCACCGCAGTTGTACTTTAGCCTTGGCTTGTACTAAACTTTGTATGGTGTGTATGACCACTGGTGTATATATAGCAGTTCCTATATTACCATGTCGTACGGATGAACATCTTTGCATTCCGTGTCATCCATTACATACTGCACTTCTATGTCAAATTTTTGCCATCCTTGTCTAAACCGTTGTTTTGTTTTTCTAGGACGGTCAACATTCGCAACACTCCTGCTGCTCAGGAGCAGGGTGAGGCTAGTGGGGCTAGAGATGGGAATCTGCCCCAGCCACCCTCCTTGGCGGAAGTTATGCTCGAAGCAGAATGGAACAAGAGAGAGACCAACAGTCTGCTGGAACGCATAGAGAAGAACACTGGGTTCCGCCAGAGGAATGACCTGGTGTCAATCAATGACTTTATCAAGATGTGTCCCCCGAAGTTCCGTCACTCCACTGAACCTCTGGATGCTGATGACTGGCTGCTTAGTATTACTCACAAGCTACACTCTGCCCGTGTGGCCGAAGCTGACAAGGTTACCTACGCTGCCTACCATCTTGAGGGCCCTGCCAGTCTTTGGTGGGAAAACTTTGAAGCTATGCGTCCTGCTGGCCAAGTCACTACCTGGGTTGAGTTCAGTGAGGTATTCCGTGAACACCACATTCCGGAAGGTCTCATGGATCGCAAGCGGGAGGAATTCTGCAATTTCACCCAGGGCCGTTTAACTGTGGATGGCTATAGTCACGAGTTTGGTAACCTGGCACGCTATGCACCTGAAGAAGTATCCACCGATGCCAAGAAACAGGCGAGGTTCCGCAAGGGACTCAGCCCTGAACTCCGCCGAGATCT
Source organism: Secale cereale (assembly GCA_902687465.1). Taxonomy (NCBI): domain Eukaryota; kingdom Viridiplantae; phylum Streptophyta; class Magnoliopsida; order Poales; family Poaceae; genus Secale; species Secale cereale. The sequence continues at coordinate 821,724,640 of LR738711.1, read as the reverse complement.
ACATCTGCACGAGTGCACTTCCTTCCAGAAGTTGGTTAACAAGGCTATCAGTGCTGAAACAGGCCAGACCGACTTCGAGGCCACCCGCAAGCATACTCGGGACTTTGGTTCCTCATCTGGCTCTGGCTCTCACAAGCGCCGTGTGTGGGTTCCTAACACCGCTCTGCCACCCAAGTACACACCGAGGCCATCCTATGAGACGCCTCGCCCAACTCAACTGTTTGCACCTGCCAAGACCTATGGAGGACCACCTTCCAACTTTGCTCCACGCACTACCACTGTGACATGCTTTAAGTGTGGAGAACCGGGACACTGCATGCGTGATTGTCCCCAGAACCAGCCAGGAAAAACCGTTGGCCGTGGCAAGCCAACCGGCAAGGTGAATTATGTCAAGCCAATTCCCACTGCACGTGGTCATGTCAACTATGTCTCTGCTGAGGAAGCCTATGAGGATCCTAACATCGTCCTTGGTACGCTTCTCGTCAACTGCCATCCGGCATCTGTTCTTTTCGATACTGGAGCATCCCATTCGTTCATATCTGAGAGCTATGCTCGATTGCACAACATGACTTTTTGTGACATGCCTACTTCCATGGTTATTCCAAACTCCTGGTTCAAAGTGGCAAACCTCTAGGGTAAGCCATGGAAATGAAATCCTTGTCGATAGACTTGTTTTCCTTGCTTCTCTAATCGCTCTCAAGTCCTCGGACATAAACATCATCTTGGGTATGGATTGGATGACAACTCATTACGCCAAGATTGATTGCTTTACTAGGACCGTTCAATTTACACACCCATCCGGCAAGATAGTTAATGTCTTGACCCGAATGGCTGAGCATCAGCTCTACTCTCTTAATGCTAGCCCTCTACCAGAACTCGAAGATATCCCGGTAGTCCGTGACTTCCCGGATGTTTTTCCAGAAGAACTGCCAGGAATTCCACCTGACAGAGATGTCGAGTTCGTGATAGATCTTATCCCTGGAAATGTCCCAATCTCTAGGAGACCTTATAAGATGGCACAACTAGAATTAGCTGAGCTAAAGAAACAACTCGATGAGTCCTTGCAAAAAGGTTTCATCCGTCCTAGTTCTTCCCCTTGGGCTTGCCCCGTCCTCTTCGTCAAGAAGAAGGATGGAACGGAGCGGATGGTTGTAGATTACCGACCTGTCAATCTGGTCACCATAAAGAATAAGTATCCGCTCCCCAGGATCAACGACCTGTATGATCAGCTCGCTGGATCCTCAGTCTTCTCTAAGATGGATTTGAGGTTGGGCTACCATCAAATCAAAATCAAGAATGGGGACATTCCTAAAACGGCTTTTGTTACTCGTTATGGCCAATATGAGTACACCGTCATGTCCTTCGGATTAACCAATGCCCAAGCTACCTTTTCTCGGTTAATGAATTCTATATTCATGGAGTATTTGGATAAATTCGTCGTGGTATACCTCGATGATATACTCATCTATTCCAAGAACAAGGAAGATCATGCCGAGCATTTAAGGCTGGTATTGACGAAACTTCGAGAGCACCGCCTTTATGCCAAATTCTCTAAATGTGAATTTTGGTTGCCAGAAGTAACCTATCTAGGTCATGTGATCTCTAGCAAGGGTATTGCTGTCAATCCCGAGCGAGTTCAAGCCGTACTTGATTGGACTACCCCTGAATCGGTCAAGCAAGTTAGGAGTTTTCTTGGCTTAGCGAGCTATTGCCGACGTTTCGTCGAGAACTTCTCCAAGGTTGCTAAACCTCTAACTGAACTCCTCAAGAAAGATAAAAAGTTTGAGTGGACCCCACAGTGCGAGTCTAGTTTTCAGGAACTGAAAAGATGCCTGACATCTGCACCTGTACTGGTACCACCAGATTTTTCCAAGGATTTTATAATCTATTGTGACGCCTCAAGACAAGGACTAGGTTGCATTCTCATGCAAGATCGTCAAGTGATTGCATACGCATCCCGACAGTTGCGTCCACATGAGGATAACTATCCTACTCATGATTTAGAGCTTGCAGCTGTAGTCCATGCACTCAAAACGTGGCGACATTACCTCCTTGGTAATCGCTGTGAAATCTTCACTGATCACCAAAGTTTGAAGTATATCTTCACCCAACCGGATCTAAATCTCAGGCAAAGACGTTGGGTTGAGTTGCTCACTGACTACGACTTAGGAATCACCTACACCCCTGGAAAGGCCAATGTCATGGGTGATGCACTAAGCCGTAAGTCATATTGTAACAACTTAATGTTACAACAAAGTCAACCACTTCTCCACGAGGAATTTCGTAAGCTTAACCTCCACATTGTTCCTCGAGGATTCCTTTCCACCTTGGTGGCGAAACCTACCCTTATGGATCAGGTCATCAAAGCACAGAAGGTTGATCCCGGAATTTCCCGTATTAAGAGGAACATCAAGAAAGGAGTTGCAGGATGTTTCTCAATTGATGATCAAGGAGTCGTATTCTTTAGCAACCGTTTAGTGGTTCCTAAAGTACGAAACCTGAGACGTTTGATCCTTAAGGAGGCTCATGAATCTCCTCTCATGATTCATCGCGATAGTACTAAAATGTATCAGGATCTACGTCAGAGATTCTGGTGGACTAGGATGAAGAGAGAAATCGCTCAATTCATTGCTAACTGCGATGTTTGTCGTCGAGTCAAAGTAGAGCATCAACGGCCTGCTGGCACCCTTCAACCTTTAGCTATTCCTGAATGGAAATAGGATAAAGTCAGTATGGACTTCATTACCGGGTTTCCCAGGTCCAGGAAAGGGAATAATGCTATCTTCGTCGTTATCGACCGCCTCTCTAAAGTAGCTCATTTCCTGCCTGTTCGCGAGAGTATTACCGCTAGCCAGCTAGCAGACTTATATGTCTCTCGAATAGTATCACTTCATGGTGTGTCGTTGGAGATTAACTCGGACCGTGGAAGTCTTTTTACTTCACGATTTTGGGAAAGTTTCCAGAATGCTATGGGAACTCATCTCTCCTTCAGTACCGCCTTCCATCCCCAGTCAAGTGGTCAAGTGGAACGAGTTAATCAAATTCTGGAAGACATGCTTCGAGCCTCTGTCATTTCTTTCGATATGGAATGGGAAAAGTGTCTTCCATTTGCCGAATTCGCTTATAACAATAGTTATCAAGCCAGCTTGGGTAAAGCTCCCTTCGAAGTTCTATATGGACGAAGGTGTCGAACACCTCTTAACTGGTCAGAGACCGGGGAAAGACAATTCTTTGGCCCAGATATGATCCAGGAAGCAGAGGCACAAGTTCGCATCGTTCGTGAGAGATTGAAAACAGCCCAGTCTCGCCAAAAGAGCCAATATGATAGTCATCATAAGGCTGTGACTTTTGAAGTCGGCGACAAGGCTTACCTTCGGGTTACTCCTCTTAAGGGAACCCATCGCTTCGGTATCAAAGGCAAACTGGCCCCTCGTTTCATCGGTCCTTTTCGCATTCTTGCCAAACGAGGAGAAGTTGCCTACCAATTGGAACTACCTCCGCACCTCTCCAGAGTTCATGATGTTTTCCACGCTTCTCAACTCAGGCGTTGCTTCTCGGATCCTATCCGCGAAGTGGACCACGAAACGCTTGATCTCCAGGACAATCTCACATATCGAGAATACCCCGTTCGTATTCTTGATCAAACCGAGCGCACCACTCGACGCCACAATATCAAGTTTCTCAAGGTTCAATGGTCGCATCATTCCGAGAGTGAAGCTACTTGGGAAAGGGAGGATCGTCTTCGACTTGAGTACCCCACCCTCTTTCCGGAGGAACCCGAATCTCGGGATGCGATTCTTTTAAGTGGGGGTGAGTTGTCACATCCCTAGTTAGCACTTGCCTTAGAACCTAGCTAGAGTGTGCATCATGTCTACTTTCAAAGAAACTTGAAATGGGATTAACAGAAACCCCAGCACCCCTCTTCTAACAACTAGGGTTTGCTAAAATATTTTCCAATGTACCCAAAATGCCCTTCAAAAATGTCCATCATTTCTGCCTTGGTCTCAAACCTCTGCCAAAAATGGTGCACAATTTTCTAGGACACTCAAGGGCTTTGGATTAAATCATATGGTATTTGTATTTGGGCATTTAAATACTTTAAAATATTTTAAATGCTCAAATAATCATGAACTATTGTTTCCTACTGTTCATATTATATACAGTGGGCATGACAAGTTTCATGAGTTATAAAAATGTTTAGGCATTTTTATTAATTGAACAAAGCAGCAAAAGAAATGAAACAGAAAAGTAAATAGAAAAAAAAATAGGAAGAAGTAGTTTTACCTGAGCCTACTTACCTGCGGGCCCAGACGGCCCAGCCCACCAGGGGCATCCCCGTCTTCTTCGCCGCGCCAGGGCACGAAGCAGCTCGGTGGCAAGCGCCACCGACGCGCCGGTCACCTCATGCCTGCCTGGCAGGCCCTTCGACCCTCTGGATGGACCTGGACGACGCCACGCAGACCCCTCGACCGTTTCCCCTCTCCCCTGTGTCCTTCCCCCTCCTCTCTCCCTTCCGCCGAGCTCCACCGAGCAAGCTCGTCGCCGTCGATCGCTGCCACCGCGCCCTACGCCACTCCCTCGCCTCCCCGATGCACCACTAGCTCCGCCGCATCGCCCTGAAGCTCCCCACCGACGCACACGACGCCAGAAGCCCCGCAACGCCCTCTCCGCCGTCGTCTTCAACCTTCGGCACCGGAGATCGCCGCCGCCCGTACGGCGCCGTCCGACCTTCCCCGAGCTCGCTTCGACGCCCTCTGCGACCGCTGTGAGCTCACGCTTCGAACCCCCTTCTCCATGGGCTCGATTATGCCGTGTAGCCGCCGCTCTGTTGATCACCGAACGCACCGCCGCCGTGCTCGCCGCCGGTGATGCTCCGGTGACCATTTGGTCATCGGCACCCGTCCATCACACTCACTGCAGCACGTAGATGCAATAGGTGCTACGCACGCATCGCCTAGGCCCCTGCAGCCGCATCTCCACACACGCCCGACGCCGGTCGCCGCCGTCGAGCTTGTTGCCGTCGTCTCCGGCCACCCCAGGTCCGGCGACCACCACCATCCAACGCGCAAGAGCAACAGCTCTCCAACGCGCCTAGCCGCAGCTCGAGCCGTGCACCGTAGACGTTTTCCGAAGCACACCGCCGCACTTGGCCTCGCCGACGTCACGTCGCCGGCGGGTTTGACCTGTTTGACCAAGGTGTTGACTACCCCTGGGTCACTGACGTGTGGGCCACCTTCTGCTAATCAGATAGTTTAATTAAGTTTCTGTTAACTTAATTAGTTAATTAGTTTAGTCACTGACCCGTGGGCCCAGGCCCCACTGACAGCTAATTAGTTTTAGTTTAACTCTAATTAACTTAGTTAATTAGCTGTGACACTAACATGCAGGGCCAACATGTCATGTTTGACTTGGACTAGCTCCTGTTGACTGACTGACGTCAGCATGATGTCATGCTGACGCAGTAAAGGTTTTTCTGGGATTTTTAGATTAAAAATAATTCAGGAAATTCCAGAAAATGCCTAAACTTCTAAAAATCATATAAAATCAACCATAGCTCAGATGGAAAAGATTTATATATGAAAAATGATCAGAAAAATCCAATATTTCCAATGGCACTGGTTTCATGCATGTTTGAACAAGTTAACTTGCTGTTTACATCAAAAACATGATAATGCACTTATTTAAATAATAGTTTGAACTCCAATTTGAATCTTTGATTCAAATAGGTTCAAACCCTTCTGGTTTTAGTTGCATTAGCCAACACACATGCATCTTGCCATGTCATGAGCATGCATCATATTGTTGCATTTGTTTGTTAATGATTGTATCGCCGGTATTCCCTTTGTTAGGTCCTGCTCCCGAGGATACTGCTGCGTATCCAGTTGAAGAGCAGTACCCGACAACTACCTTGTCAGGCAAGCAATCATTGATCATTCCGATACAAACCCAGTCTTCCCGCTCCTGCTCTCTTTTACTGCATTAAGGCAACAGCGTGTGAACTGCTACTTGCTGCGGTAGTTGAACCCTATCCCTTGCATGACCTGTCATTGCCACAGTAAATAGTTGAAACCCACTAGCATGTGTAGGAGTTGACTGAGCCATGTGATGTGTGATCCACCATGCTATTTGTTTATGTTGCCTGCTATGCTTAGAGTTGTGTCTGGTTTGGTTCATCCGGGTGATGGATCAGAGTGAAATGATCATACCGATAAAGAGAAGGAAGTGTGGAATACGCTTGGTAAAGGTATCGATGAAAGGCCATGTAGGAGTATATGGTGGGTTGTTTCATTGGAATCGTCCTTAGGACCCGAGATCTGTATGTGTGGTTCAAGTTACAGCTACTACCACGCATTGGGATCCTTAATTGACCCTCTCGGCTTATTAATTACCCTTGATCTCTGTCCAGGAGTTGCAACTAGTTTCTGGTGTTTATAGCTTACTGGAGGTCGTGCACAACGCTGACCCTCGGGGTGGGTTGTGATGCGACAGGTATGTGGCACGGTGTACCGGTTGCCCGTTTGGTGACTCGGGAACCCTGTACACATCGTTTGGGGCCGTGAGCGACACCCCGGCCGGATCTCCCCACGGATGGAACCCAAATAGGCGATAAACCTGGACGAGAGACTTGAGTAGTTAGTTAGGTCGTGGCCGACACCCCCGCTGGGCTTCCGCTTGAAGGTTGCCGAGTACACGCCGAGTAAACGGCGATAAGTGGTGAAAGCGTGTGTGAAGAGGTACACCCCTGCAGGGTTATCAAACTATTCGAATAGCCGTTGTTCGTGGTACGGACTACTTGGTTACTCTTACAGTTCATAGACAAGTTGATGGATACTACTAAAAGCCTCAAGATAAGTGTGAGTGTCGTGGATGGCCCTTCCGTAGGATGACGGAAGAGGATCCTCGGTAGTGTATTGATGTGGTGAGTAGAGGACTCGTGTTCGTAATAACATCTTGCAGTCTGTTGAAAGTTGTAGTATAGGTTAGCCAAGGTCAAAGTTGGCATTCTACTATGAACTCCACTACCCCCCTTTGATAATGTTGCATGTATGATAGGTTCTGTGGTAAGACTTTCTGAGTACCTTTGTACTCATGTTTGCTTAATAACTGTTGCAGAGGAGAACCCTGCCCCTGCTGAGGGATTCTACATAGACGTTGACGTCGACGAGTAGCTTGACACCCAGACGGAGATCTGGAGCTTGTGAAGGGCCTTGTAGATAGTCAGGCTACACCAAGCCTGTTTTATTTTCTAGGTTGTCTGTACTCAGACATGTAGCTTCCGCTTGTGCTTGTATGACTGTATGACTTGAGTATTGGGTCATGTGAACCCTACCTGTATGGATATGTTATGTATGACTCTTGGAGCCTTTTAAATAAAGTACTTTGAGTCATAGAGTTCTGTTGTGATGCAATGTTGTATTTGCACATATTGAGCATATTGCGTGTATGTTTGAAATGCTTGGTATGTGTGGGATCCGACACCTAGTTGTTTTCCTTTGGTAGCCTACCTTACAGGGAAATGCCTCCTAGTGATTCCAATGAGCCTTGGTAGCTTGCTACTGCTCGGAACACGTAGGCTGGCCGGCATGTGTCCTTCTTCGTTCCTGTGTCTGTCCCTTAGGGGAAATGTCACGCGTTGTTCCTTTAAGTCCATGTAGCTTGCTACGACTTGGGTTCATACGTTGATGACCGACACGTTCGTTGCTGGGTCATGGATGCCTGTCTCTGTAATCTAGTGCCACTTTTGGTTTATAACTAGCCATGTCGGCCCGGGTTCTCTGTCATATGGATGCTAGCGACACTGTCATATACGTGTGCCAAAATGCGCAAACGGTCCCGGGCTAGGTAAGGTGGCACCCGTGGGGTTACCGTGCGTGAGGCCGCAAAGTGATATGACTTGTTACAGCTAGATCGGTGTGACTTAGGATCGGGGTCCTTACAGACATGCTATTAACCATATAAGGACTTTTCACAGTCACATGACAAAAGCTTACTGAGACAATGAATCTGTAGTAACTAAGTTGCCTCATGAGAAAATCACAAAGAACTGAAAGTTTTACAATATGATACTGAAACACTCAATAGATTTGTAGTGAGTATGGTGTGCAAACATGACAAAGTGATATCTCTCTTGCCCCCTTTAGTGAAGCAAAACATAAATGCAGGGGCACCTCCAAGGTTTAAGTGACGACTAGATACAATGATTTCAGAATAAACGATATCATAATCATGCAAAAGACAATGGTACATTGGGACAATGCACATTACACTCAGAATGACAATCATGCTCTCAATAGTTGGTGCTTTAAAGAAGGTGGAGACTCTCGAACCGTGGCTTTTGATGGCAAGGTTGAAAACCCGTGGTCGGAAACAAAAACTAAACATGTACCAGAGCTCTTGGTTTTTAAAACAGAGGTCAAAATTATTTTTGGGGTATGCATATTTCGTCAACGAATGCTAGCAGATAACTCAATTACTTCTCGAGCTGGACAAGTTTCGAGGAACGGCTCCCGCATGAGGACGATCACATCCTCTTAATCTCCTTTGTTTATCACTGCCAAAGTTTTCTGATTTCTCATGAACAAAGCGTGAAGGAGGGTTTGTTTGTTGTATTATTTTTTAATGAGCCGGGCGCACTCTATGCCAGTTCCTTCTCGTATTAGGGGTTTTCACATTAGACATGCAATCCCGGGGTGAAGCTTGTCCAACTTAAAAAGATCATGAATTAAGTACTACTTCCTCATGAGCTAAAACAGAGGCACAAAAGAGAAATGCTTTTTTGAATAATTTCGAGGTGGTACATGAAAGTCTTCGTTAGGAATGGCAGGTAAATACCATTTATAGGAAGGTATGGTGGACTCATATGGCATAACTGGTTTAAAGGATTTTGGATGCACAAGCAGTCAGTCCGCTTAGTACAGGCGAAGGTTAGCAAAAGATTGGGAGCGACCAACTAAGAAAGCAATGGCGGTAATAATCATGCAGAGCGACAAAGCAACATTGAATCGGGCATGGAAGTTATATCGCTACTCAGAAATTAAAGATCATCAAGGCTTGATAGACTTTCTTTACAGTCTTAAATATGCGTGAGCATATGCCAAGTCAATCAAAATAAATTCTCGGAGGAAGATATCACTAAACCATACCACATCATAGGCAAACAAATCATGTTGGTACTTCAATAACACATTGAGAACCCCCCAGCTATTTGAGACTAACCATAAGAAAACATGAACTACTAAGCACCATTATGCACATAGCATTTTTATCATAGACATATCAACCAGTGCAACAGAAGCCAACTCTCTTAACAAGATAAGCATGATAACTAAAGAGAGTTCCAGCGAACATGAAAACTAAGAGCTGAACATGACAGTAGCTATTGAAAGACAAAGAACATACACAGCAAAGATAAACATGAAAATTCTATGTTTTGTTCTAGGTTGAAGTGGAGCGTGTTTCTCTCCCACACAAAGAAAGCTGAGTTCCAACTCGTTATGAAAAGTAAGCAAAGCTAAAGAAAACTAAAAAAGGAAACTAAAAGCGAGACGCTCCAAGCATAGCACATAACACATGAAGTGATTAAAATATAGTGGAACGAAAGACGAACTGATAATGTTGATGGAGAAGGGGATGCACGGGGGCATCCCCAAGCTTAGACGCTTGAGTCTTCTTGAATATTTCTTGAGGGTGCATGGGGGCATCCCCAAGCTTGAGCGTTTGACACTCCTGAATTTTTTTATCATCTTCCCTCGCACACTTGAAAACTCCCTTCATACATAACTCATCATAATCTGATTAGCGAGGTTAGTACCCATAATAAAATATTTTTTCCTTGCTGGAAATAAGGATATTCTTGAAGGTCTACTGTTTCTCAAGATTGCCAAAAGGTTTTTGCAAAGAAAAAGCAAGCTCAAGGTTTGCAAAACGAAGGAAAGGCAAAACAGGACAGAATCTGTAAAAAACAGACCAGCAGGTAGTAAATAATTTTTTCGGGGCACTTCTGCAACTCAAATCAAAAAACTCAGAACAGACGCCCGAAAGCCAATTGTATAGAGCACGCTGTCGAAAGAATTCAGACAAAAAAGATGATCTGGTGATTTTATACGAATTTTTTTGTACAAGGACAGAATCTGTTTCCTGGACAGCACGTCACAACTTTTGAACTTTCTTGCAATCAGAGGCTAAACTTGACACAAATCTAAAAAGTAAAGATACAATGATGATGCTACTGTAGTAACAACATCAAGACACAACAAAAGCAAAAAAATAAAATTTTATTCATTGTGGGCTGCCTCCCAAAAGCGCTTTCTTTTATGCCTTTAAGCTAGGCATAATGCAAAGAGGAATCAATAATCATCATAGTAATCGGAGTTACAAATTGCTTCAAATGGTTCCTCAACAAGTTCACTCTTGTTCCTTCTAGGAAAGGGGTACACACCTTTTGCCTTCCCGCGTAAGCAGATTTGTCCCTTACCTATATCGATGAAGCCTTTTACAGCTCGGAGGAAGTCCCTTCCAAGCACTATATTTCCTTGGTTAGGCTTCATGATGAAGAAATCAACCATTGCAATCCCTTTAAGGAATGTAACTGGCACGTCTTTTATTCTTCCCTGGATCTCAGAAATATCTCCATTAGTGTGTTCATGATAATATGATAATCTATCCATGTAAAATTTTAAAGAATCATGAACAATTTTTGGCATAGTAGAAACCACAGATCCAATATCACAATAAGCAAGGAAGTCTTGATTAGATATGCTAATCCTAACAAAAGGCTCCCAATCATTGTCTATTTCCAAAATATCTCTCTTATTGGGTTTGGGTTTCTCTACCTTCATCAAGTCTAGAGCATCCATTATTTTCTCAATAGTAGCAAGTCTATCTATGACAGTATCAAAACCATGATCATAAACAAAGTAACTAGATAGACCATGTATAATTTCAAGAGCTCTAGCTTCATCACATTCTAGGAAATCTCCTTCAGCTATAATATCAACAGAGTGTTTACACCATTTAAAAAGACCATGGTAAAAATTTCTAAGCACAATTTTTATAGGTATCCAAGGCATAATTCTCCTATGTGCATAAGAAATTCTGTCCCATGCCTTCTTCATATTTTCTCCATCCTTTTGATGGAAATCTAGAACTTCTGATTCCCTCAAAGCACCAAATCCTAACATGCTTGACTAAAGAGAAAGGACTACTAACAGAGAAGCAAATAAATTTTTTGTGATTTTTGATAAAGGACACTAAAGCAAAACTGAAAGGTAAACTAACAAGACTAAAAAGCAAAGGTAAAAGATAGCGTGCAACTCCCCTATCTTGAAGAGTGGAGTCCCCGGCAACGGCGCCAGAAAACTTTGCTTGATAGCTTCTCGCCCCTCGTTGGTTACCCCAAGTGGAAGGTTTGAGATGCAGTGTAGCGGTAGTTTTCCCTTGGCAAAGATACCAAGGATCGAATTCCCCTGAGACTCCAAGGTTCAACAAGAAGGTGTCAACTGCTAACGGCGCCAGATGCTTAGAAATTGACTGGACCTGCACACAGATACAAATAACTTTGCTCCCAACGAGTACAGAGAGGTTGTCAATCCCTCCGGCCTTGTCGTTTACAAAGGATCAAACACAAGAGATAATAATGATAGGTATGACTGCAACTAGTAAGTAAGAACAGAAGTAAATAGCGGATGTGATCAGTGATGGTAATATGGACCGGGGTCCCATGATGTTCACTAGTGATGTATCTCTCCCAAAAGACGATAAAACAGCTAAGCGAGGTAAACAAATTACAGCTGGGCAATTGACAGGATTATGTGCGCAAACCAATGCTAACTATGCTACAAGAAAGGTAGAGGCTCAAAAGCATGGGCGGTACGCCAAGGCAAGTAGACCGAAATCCATCTGCATCTACTACTAATCATCCACCTTGAGATATCTATTCAGAACATCTCGCTGGTATTAAGTTGCGAGTCCCACCCATAGTGTAAACTCAAAGCAACATACAACTGCATTAAATGAACTTTGCGTAAAGTAAACAATCCTTGCACCCGCAAGTACAAGCATCGTTGTTTTCCCCCTTGTGGCAACAACACATCCCCTAGACTCATGTTTCTGTCACTCAAGCTAGTCATCGAGGGGCATGAACCCACAATCAAGCATAACGTTCCCTCTTGGAGTTACTACCTACTACTTGGCCAAAGCAATAAACAGCAACGGAGAACATGCAAGAATTACTCAAGAACATAAATATAAAAGAGGTAATTCAAATATATTACTCACACAAAATCTGAACATAATCTCATAATCCATCGGATCCCAGCAAACTCATCATAGCAACAGCATAAGGATTACATATGTGCCTCGATCATGTATGGCAGCTCACGAGGTCTAATCGGTGAAGAACAAAGAGGGGAGGAGAACATCACATAGCTACTGGTCATGGACCCATGGTCCAAGGGAGACTACTCACAACTCATCCGGGAGGCGTCCATGGTGGTGGAGAGGCTCCCGGTGGTGATCCTCCCCTCCGGCAGGGTGCCGGGAAGAGTTCTCCTGGTGCTCCCGATCTTGGAAGCGCGGCGGCGGCGGAACAGAGATGAGATCGCGAAAAAGGGTTCCGTCCTCGAGGGTTTCGGGATGCGGTGTAAATATATGCCAAAGGGGGGCGTCAGAGGAGGCCTGGGGGGCCCAGGCGCCCTGGCGGCGCGGCCAGGAGGGGGGGCGCGCCCTCTGGCCGCCTGGAGCCCTGGTGGCCCCCCTCCGGCCCTACTTTGGCCGCATGGAAGCTTCCGGAACGCTGATTTTTTATATATTTTTGCCAGAATTTTTCTGGCAGTTTTAGTAATGGGAAAACCTGAAATACAAAAATAGCAGAAAACAGAAACTGGCACTGGGGTGCACTGAGTTAATAGGTTAGTCCAAATATGATCAAAAGTGTATGGAAGTGCATAAATAACATAGCAATATCACGCAAAAGAGGCATGGAGCAAGCAGAAATTATAGATACGTTTTGGACGTATCACGCGACTACTATCAGGGTGTCGGCACTCCAGGAGGTCTTGCTGGACTTGTTTTTCCATTGTCGAAATGTCTTGTGCACTAGGAATTCCGAGTCTGATCGGGTCTTCCCTAAGATAAGGGGTAATATCATTATTACTTCTGCTGATCGTGAGAGCTTGTGAAAGGCTAAGTTGGGACACCCCTGCAGGGTTATAATTTTTCGAAAGCCATGCCTGCGATTATGTGGCAGATTGGAATTTGTTAATGTCCGGTTGTAGAAAACTTGACAAAGGATCCGAAGTAAAACACACAACTGTGGGAGTAACCGTGACTGTCTCTTTTCACTTTGAGAAGAGAACACGGTGGGGTTATGTTTGGACTCATAGGTAGTTCAGGATCTTTAGCGATCACTACTAGTTTGCGACCGTTTGCGTAGATGCTCATCTTATTCTTGTATTCGTATGTTAGCCACCATATATTGCTTAGTCGCTGCTGCAACCTCACCACTTTACCTCTTCCTACCCGTTAAGCTTTGCTAGTCTTGTTACCCATGGTTATGGAATTGCTGAGTCCTCGTGGCTCACAGATACTACAACAACAGTTGTAGGTGCAGGTTTCTGATGACTTGACATGAGAGCGATGTCCTTAGTGTTGGAGTTCTTCTTCTTCTTCTTCGTCGGTCTTGGGTTAGGTTCCGGGTCGGCAGCCTGGGATAGCAGATGGATGTCGTTGTGCTTTTCATGTTTGTATCCGTAGTCGGATGCCTTGTATTGATGTTGTTGTAACCATGTGTCTTGTATGAATTGTTGTATCACCCATGTATGTATGTAATGGTACGATGTAATGATATCCATCTTGCTAAGCGCCCGAAATGCTGTTGTGCCCCAATCATGTAAGTATCACATGATCGGGATAGAGTCGTATCTTGGGCCTGACACCTGCCTTCACCAATAATGTAAGTTTGTCCTTCTCAAGCCTTCAAACTTTGTTGTGTATATTTGGTTAGGCATGACTGCAACAACTGTTTATTTTTGGTGTTTGCATTAAATTGCATGTTTAAAGTTTATTATGTGGTTCATAAACAAAAGTTTGTCCTTCTCAATTTAAGTTTTCAGTTGTACAACCAAGTTCCTTCTTCATACCATGTAAATTAAACTATACAGAGCAAGTGATCTTCATTTGCACTGAATGTATGCTTCTGTTCTTGATCTGTAATCCAGTCAAATTCTGCAATGTCTTAACTATGAACAATGTCATATCATTCTACTATTGTTTAAACTGTCTCTTTATGTGCCAATCTAAAATGGGATAAATTGACAGCATACTAACCACTGGTACTTATGAGTTCTTGGTCTGTAATTGAGTGGCGTCGTGAAGCTGCCAGTTCCTTCACAATGTCATTTCCTGCCATGTCTTGACCTGAACAATACCATATTGTGTTAATGCAATTTTAAACTGTGTCACTTTATTCGTTAGTAAGAAATGTGATGAATTGTCAGCACTAAAACTTTTATGTGCAAAACCTGTCATCTGTCTGCTTGTTTATCTTTCAGAGTGAGGAGGATATAAGTGTTAAACAAGCGCAGTCTCACCAGCTTGCTCAGCTGCTTGCGCTGCAGCTCCCTAGCAAGGCTAACCTTTCTTGAACTCTATTGAAGTGCTTTCGGTTTTGTATACTATTTTGTCAGCGTCTTTCGGTGCACCGGTGGCGATCTTTGATGCCCCGCGTATGTAATCTGCTGTCTGCTTGTGCTTTATTATCATAGTGGCGAACTTTGATTCCCAGTGGATGTAATATGCCGTAATTTCTTTATTGTATAGTCTAGGTTTTTTCTTATTCACGATGCTACAGTTATTTTACTATATATATATCATGTCTTCGCAGTAAACCGGCCAAACCGTAAAATTACGGTACATAATCGGGTCGTCATGCAATCACGATGTATTATCCGCATCATGGGCCTCGTCATCTTGGTCCATTAGAAGGCCTAAATGTAAATTGGCCCACTAGTAGATTCGGGCCTTTAATAGGCCGAGTAAACCGCTGACCCTCTTTTCGCAAGAAAACTCAATGGGCTTTTAGGAGGCTGAGAAATAGGTTGGGCCTGAAGTGTCGAACAGCTCACGGGCCGGCAAAAGCCCAAAATGGAGCCCGGCCCATGATTGTGCCAATCAAATCACGGGCTTTTAACAGGCCAAAATTGTCTCGTCCCATGTTTGGCCCAATCAGATTATCGGCTGCGAGCAGGCCGGATGCAAACCGGGCCATAGTTAGGCCCAACTATATGACAGGCTTTTAACAGGCCGAAATTAATATAGGGCCGAAATGTTAAACGGCCCTTAATAGGCCGAAACTAATATCAGGCCGAATTACTAAATGGGACTTTAGCAAGTGGGCCCAAAAGCATAGCGTCCTGTTGACGGGCCGAATCTGATATGGGCCATAATTTAGCCCAAAGCCTCTTAAAGGGTCGGACCTGATCTGGGCAGTAATTTGGCCTAGAACGTGGTAGGCTTTTAACGGGCCGGATCTCATATGGGCCATTGTTAGGCCCGGAACGTGGCAGTCCATTAATGGACCGGATCAAATATGGGCCGGTATTTGGCCCAAAACATGGCAGCCAGTTAATGGGTCGACCTACTAGGGTCCTCAAAATCTTGTGGGCCTACAACTGGGCCGGCCCATTAATGTCGGCGAAATCTCGTGGGCCTTTGGTTGGGCCGGCCCGTTATGGTCCACAAAAATCTTGTGGGCCTTCACATGGGCCGGCCCATTATGGCCCGCAAAACTCTTGTGGGCCTTTACCTGGGCCGGCCCATTATGGCCCGCAAAATCTTGTGGGCCTTTAGCTGGGCCAGCCCATTATGGTCCGCAAAATCTCGTGGGCCTTTAGCTAGGCCGGTAGTCCACAAAATCTTGCGGGACATTAGTTGGGCCGGCCCATTTAAACTTTATGGGCCACTTTTGGGCCGGTCGACGTGTCAACATATCATAGGCGCATCTCACCCATTGGATGAGTGACACCTGTGCCAACGCGGAGCTGACACATGTTTCCGTCAGCCAATCAGAATTTTACACACGGAAAATCCCCATTGGTTCGGGCTGTTAACGGGTTATCGGATCCAAAACCGGACCTGATAGCTTAACGGCGTCCATTACAGTGGATGCGACGTTTCGGTCACCCTTGACGAAAGCACTTATGTGACACGAGATTTATCGTCATGGAAGTGGACACTTCCGTGATGATAATTTTGGTAATGTCATGGAACACTTCTACGACAGCACATGTATGGCTATCTTGATTCTGTCATAAAATTGTCATGGATGTACATGCATGACAGAAAACATGACCTACTGTGACAAACATGTATCATCACGGAAGTGTATTTTTTTGTAGTGTCAAGAAGAGCTCGGGAATCATTTTCGTCATCCCTTGCATATTATAGTTCATCACAAAGTTTCGGTAACTTGGTGATAATGACTAGAGAACTCTGTCAATCACTATCTTATCTGGAAGATTAACTCCCACTTGATTCAAGTGATTGTAGTACTCAGACATTCTGAGCACATGCTCATTGGTTGAGCTATTCTCCTCCGCCTTGTAGGCAAAGTACTGTCAGAGGTCTCATACCTCTCGACACAGGCATGAGTATGAAATATTAGTTTCAACTCTTGAAACATCTTATATGCTCCGTGGCGTTCAAAACATTTTTGAAGTCCCTGTTATAAGCCGTAAAGCATGGTGCACTAAACTATTAAGTACACATCATTTTGAGCTATGCCAAATGTTCATAACGTTTGCATCTGCTCCTGCAATAGATCTGTCACCTAGCGGTGCATCAAGGACATAATACTTCTATGCAGCAATGAGGATAATCCTCAGATCACGGACCTAGTCCACATCATTGCTACTATCATCTTTCAACTTATATTTCTCTAGGAACAAATAAAAATAAACGGGGAGCTACATCGCGAGCTATTGATCTACAACATAGATATGCCAATACTACCAGGACTAAGTTCATGATAAATTAAAGTTTAACTAATCATATTACTAAAGAACTCCCACTTAGATAGACATCCCTGTAGTCATCTAAATGATCACGTGATCCAAATCAACTAAACCATGTCCGATCATCACGTGAGATGGAGTAGTTTTCAATGGTGAACATCTTATGTTGATCATATCTACTATATGATTCACGCTCGACCTTTCGGTCTCTAGTCTTCCGAGGCCATGTCTGTACATGCTAGGCTCGTCAAGTTTAACCCGAGTATTCTGCATGTGCAAAACTGGCTTACACCCGTTGTATTTGAACGTAGAGGTTATCACACCCGATCATCACGTGGTGTCTCGGCACGACGAACTTTCGCAATGGTGCATACTCAGGGAGAACACTTGTACCTTGAAAGTTTGTAAGGGATCATCTTATAATGCTACCACCATACTAAACAAAATAAGAAGCATAATAAGATAAACATCACATGCAATCAAAATATGTGACATGATATGGCCATCATCATCTTGTGCTTTTTGATCTCCATCTCCAAAGCGTCGTCATGATCTTCATTGTCACCGTCTTGACACCATGATCTTCATCGTAGCGTCGTGGTCATCTCGCCAACTATTTCTACTACTACTATCGCTAACTCATAGTGATAAAGAAAAGCAATTACATGGATTTCACAATTCATACAATAAATAGACAACCATAAGGCTCCTGACGGTTGCCGATAACTTTACAAAACATGATCATCTCATACAATAACGTATAAATCATCACGTCTTAACCATATCACATCACAACATGCCCTACAAAAACAAGTTAGACATCCTCTACTTTTTTTGTTACATGTTTAACGTGGCTGCTACAGGCTTAGCAAGAATCGTTTTTACCTACGCATAAAAAATCACAACTATTTTTTGGCAAGTGTGCTTTTTTAACCTTCACAAGGATCGGACATAGCCACACTAGATTCAACTAAAGTGAGAGAGACAGACACTGGCCAGTCACCTTTAAGAAACGAGTGACGTAGCGGTGAAACCAGTCTCGCGTAAGCATACACGTAATGTCGGTCTGGGCCGCTTCATCTCACAATACCGCTGAATCAAAGTATGACATGCTGGTAAGCAGTATGACAATTATCGGCCACAACTCATTGTGTTCTACTCATGCATATCATCTACACATAGACCTGGTTCATGATGCCACTGTTGGGGAACGTAGTATTTCAAAAAAATCCTACGATCACACAAGATCTATCTACTAGAAGCATAACAACGAGAGGGGAGAGTGTGTCTATGTACCCTCGTAGACCGAAAGTGGAAGCGTCTAGTGACGCGGTTGATGTAGTCGAACGTCTTCACGATCCAATCGATCGAAGCACCGAACATAGGGCACCTCCGCGTTCAGCACACGTTTAGCTCGATGACGTCCCACGAGCTCTTGATCGAGTTGAGCGTCACGGGAGAGTTTCGTCAGCACGACGGCGTGGTGACAGTGATGATGAAGTTACCGGCGTAGGGCTTCGCATAAGCACTGCAACGATATGACCGAGGTGTGTTTCTATGGAGGAGGGCACCGCACACGGCTAAAACAATGTTGCTTGTGTGTCCTTGGATGCCCCCTGCCCCCGTATATAAAGGAGCAAGAGGGAGGCCGGCCGGCCCTATAGGACGCGCCAAGGAGTAGGTTTCCTACTCCTAGTAGGAGAGGAATCCCCTTTCATATTCCTTCTAGGAGTAGGAAAGGAGGAAGAAGGGGAGAATGAAGGAGAGGGGCGCCTCCCCCCCACTCCTAGTCCAACTAGGATTCCCTTGGGGGGGCGGCCAGCCCTAGTGGGATGCCTCTCTCTTTCCCTCATGGCCCACTATGGCCCATACTCCCCTAGGGGGGTTCCGGTAACCCCTCCGGCACTCCGGTTTTCTCTGATAACACCCGGAATACTTCCGGTGTCCGAATATTGTCGTCCAATATATCAATCTTTATGTCTCGGACATTCCGAGACTCCTCGTCGTGTCCATGATCTCATTCGGGACTCCGAACTACCTTCGGTACATCAAAACTCATAAACTCATAATACCGATCGTCATCGAACGTTAAGCGTGCGGACCCTACGGGTTCGAGAACTATGTAGACATGACCAAGACTCATCTCCGGTCAATAACCAATAGAGAAACCTGGATGCTCATATTGGCTCCTACATATTCTACGAAGATCTTTATCGGTCAAACTGCATAATGATACGTCTCCAACGTATCTATAATTTTTTATTGTTCCATGCTATTATTTATGAAGTCTTGGATGTTTATTGGGCTTTATCATACACT
This sequence comes from Secale cereale, assembly GCA_902687465.1. Taxonomy (NCBI): domain Eukaryota; kingdom Viridiplantae; phylum Streptophyta; class Magnoliopsida; order Poales; family Poaceae; genus Secale; species Secale cereale. The sequence goes on along the minus strand of LR738711.1, from coordinate 821,705,312 downwards.
TTTATATCATTTTTGGGACTAACCTACTAACCCAAAGGCCCTGTCCAGATTGTTGTTTTTTGCCTGTTTTAGGGTTTTGCAGAAAAAAATATCAAACGGAGTCCAAACGGAATGAAACCTTCGCGAGAGATATTTTTGGAGAAAATCACGCACGGGGGACTTGAGAACCACGTCAGGGGATCAAGGGGTGGCCCACGAGGGTGGGTGCTACCTCTTGAGCTTGCGTTGTATTCCCTCGAAGAGGAAAGGGAGATGCTGCAAAATAGCGTAAGTATTTCCCTAAATTTTTGGGAACCAAGGTATCAATCCAGTAGGAGACCACGCGCCAGTCCATTGCATCTGGACGAACAAATAAGAACTTCGCAGCCAATGCGATAAGGGGTTGTCAATCCCTTTACGGTCACTTATGAGAGTGAGATCTGATAGAGATGATAGTTTATATTTTTGGTATTTTTGGTTTAATAAAACAGCAAATAAAAGCGGTAAAAGTAAAGTGGATGTAGATGGATATGTTGAGAATAGACCCGGGGTCCATAGTTTTCCCTAGTGGCTTCTCTCATGACAGCGATATTCTACGGCGGGTAAACAAATGACTGTCGAGCAATTGATAGAAAAGCGAATAATTATGAGACTATCTATGCATGATCATTGTATATAGGCATCACGTCCAAGACAAGTAGACCGACTCCTGCCTGCATCTACTACTATTACTACACACATCGACCGCTATCCAGCATGCATCTAGTGTATTGAGTTCATACGAACAGAGTAACGCCTTAAGCAAGATGACATGATGTAGAGGGATAAACTCAAGCAATATGATGTAAACCGCATCTTTTTATCCTCGATGGCAACAATACAATACGTGCCTTGCTGCCCCTACTGTCACTGGGAAAGGACACCGCAAGATTGAACCCAAAGCCAAGCACTTCTCCCATTGCAAGAACTATAGATCTAGTAGGCCAAACCAAACCAATAATTCGAAGAGACTTGCAAGGATATTATGAGAACACATAAAAAGTTGAGATAAGAACCAAATATCTTTCACCGATAACCTTGATCATAAACTCACAAATCATCGGATCTCGACAAACACACCGCAATAAGAGATTACATCGAATAGATCTCCTCGAAGACCGAGGAGAACTTTGTATTGAGATCAATAGAGAGAGAGAGAAGAAGCCATCTAGATACTAGCTATGGACCCAAAGGTCTGTGGTAAACTACTCACAACTCATGGTGAGGGCGATGATGATGATGATGAAGGCCTCCGTGATGGATCCCCCTCCGATGGAGCTCCGGAACAGGCTCCAAGATGGGATCTCCATGGGAACAAAAGCTACGGCGGTGGAATTAGGGTTTTCTCTTTGTGTATGGAGTTTCTGGGGTACGTGGATATATATATAGGAAGAAGGAGGACACCGGGGGCCACACGAGGGAGCCTCGAGGCAGGGGGCGCGCCCTGGGAAGGGGGGCGTGCCCCCCACCCTCGAGGGCAGCCCCTCTGTCCCCTGACTTGGTCCTGAAGTTTCAAGTGCGTGATTTCCTCCAAAAATATCTCTCGCGAAGGTTTCATTCCGTTTGGACTCCGTTTGATATTCTTTTTCTGCAAAACCCTAAAATAGGAAAAAACAGCAATCTGGACTGGGCCTTTGGGTTAGTAGGTTAGTCCCAAAAATGATATAAAAGTGGATGATAAAGCCCATTAAACATCCAAGACTTCATAAATAATAGCATGGAACAATCAAAAATTATAGATACGTTGGAGATGTATCAAGCATCCCCAAGCTTAATTCATGCTCGTCCTCGAGTAGGTAAATCATAAAGATAGAATTTTTGGTGTGGAATGGTAACCAACATAGTTTTTCAATGTAATTCTCTTAATTGTGGCATGAATGTTCAAATATGAAAGATTCAAGATAAAAGTTTATATTGACATAAGAAATAACAATACTTCAAGCAATACTAACAAAGCAATCATGTCTTCTCAAAATACCATGGCTAAAGAAAGTTATCCCTACAAAATCATATAGTGTTGGCTATGCTCCCTCGTTATCACACAAAAATATTCAAATCATGCACAACTTCGATTTCAGCCATGCATTTGTTTTCATACTCTATCTTTTCAAACCTTTCAACTTTCACGCAATCCATGAGCGTGAGCCATGGATATAGCACTATGGGTGGAATAGAGGTGGTTGTGGAGAAGACAAAAAGGAGGAGATGGTCTCACATCGGCTAGGTGTATCAACGGGCTATGGAGATGCCCATCAATAGATATCAATGTGAGTGAGTAGGGATTGCCATGCAACGGATGCACTAGAGCTAAATATGAATGAAAGCTCAACAGGAGAAACTAGTGGGTGTGCAGCCAACTTTCTTGCTCACGAAGACCTAGGGCATTTGAGGAAGCCCATCGTTGGAATATACAAGCCAAATTCTATAATGAAAATTTGCACTAGTATATGAAAGTGACTAAACATGAGACTCTCTACAATGAAGAACATGGTGCTACTTTGAAGCACAAGTGTGGAAAAAGACAGTAGCAATTGTCCCTTTTTTCTTTTCTTTTCCTTTTTATTCTCTTTTTTTTGGGCCTTTCTTTTTTTTCTTTGGCCTTTTTTTGCGGAGGGGCTTTATAGATTTAACCTTTCCTCCCATGAGACAATGCTCTAATAATGATGATCATCACACTTTCATTACAACTTGATATTACAACTCGATACTACAACAACAAAGTATGACTCTATATGAATGCCTCCGGCGATGTACCGATATGTGCAATGAAACAAGAGTGACATGTATGAAAGAATATGCATGGTGGCTTTGACACAAATACGATGTCAACTACATGATCATGCAATGGCAATATGACAATATGATGCGTGTCATAAGAACGGAACGGTGGAAAGTTGCATGGCAATATATCTCGGAATGGCTATGAAAATGCCATGATAGGTAGGTATGGTGGCTGATTTGAGGAACATATGGTGGCTGTTTTGAGTAAGGATATATAGTGGGTTTATGGCACCAGCAAAAGTTGCGCGATACAAGAGAGGCTAGCAATGGTGGAAGGGTGAGAATGCGTATAATCCATGGACTCAACATTAGTCATAAGAAATCATATACTTATTGCAAAAAATCTACGAGTCATCAAAACAAAGCAATCAACGCATGCCCCTAGGGGGATGTTGGTAGGAGTTAACCATCGCACGCCCCCGACCTCCACACAAAGGTTGACACTCTACAAATACCTCATGCTTTAACTTAGTCACACAACGGTTCACCATACGTGCATGATACGGGAATCACTAACCTTAACACAAGTATTTCTCAATTTCATAATGACTCCACTAGCATGACTCTTATATCACTATCCTCATGTCTCAAAACAATTATCAAGCATCCAACATCTCATTCTATTCAATGCATTTGGTGTGAAATTTTTTACGACATTGACATTGGATGTTTATCATGTGAAGACTAGTTTCTTTAGCCTAAACACTTTTCCATGCTGTTTTAGTAGACTCTAAAATATATATAAGTGAAGCATGAGATTTCAACAATTTCTACAAAATATTACCACCACCATGCTCTAAATGATATAAGTGAAGCGATAGAATAAAAACTATTCAACTCAAAAGATATAAGTGAAGCACATAGAGTGTTCTAACAATTCCTAGGGCATATTTAACTCTATCAAATAGGTGTGTCCAGCAAGGATGATTGTGGAAAACTAATAAGAAAATACTCAAATTATACAAGACGCTCCAAGCAAAACACATATCATGTTGCGAATAAAATTATAGCTCCAAGTATAGTTACCGATGGATGAAGACGAAAGAGGGGATGCCTTCCCGGGGCATCCCCAAGCTTAGGCTTTTGATTATCTTGAATTCCTTGGGGTTCCATGGGCATCCCCAAGCTTATGCCTTTTCTACTCCTTGTTCCATAGTCCATCAAGGCAATACTCAAAACTTGAAAACTTCACAACACAAAACTTAGACAAAAATTCTCGTGAGCTCCGTTAGTATAAGAAAGCAAACCACTACTCAAAGGTGCAGCAATGAATTCATTATTTGTTTACATTGGTGTTAAACCTACTGTACACCAACTTCTCGATGGTTCATATCCTTCAATATTACTCATAGATGCATCGGAATAAGCAAACAACACACGAAAAACAGAATCTGTCAAAGACAGAACAGTCTGTAGTAATCTGCAGGGTACGCCTACTTCTGGAACTCCAAAAAATTCAAAATAAATTGGTAAATTTGTGAAATTTGTCTACCAATCAGCAGCAAAAAGAATCAACTAAAAAGCACGCTCCAGGAAAATCCCACAACTACTTTAGCTAGTGATAACGATTCTGTTTTTCACAGCAAGATCATATAAACTTCACACAAGTCTTCCCAAAGGTTCTACTTGGCACAAACACTAAACAAAACATGAAAACACATCTAAACAGAGGCTAGATGAAATATTTATTCCCTAAAAGCAACAAAAACAAAAATATTAAAATTGGGTTGCCTCCCAACAAGCGCTATCGTTTTACGCCCCTAGCTAGGCACGATTTTAGTGATGCTCTCATGAAAGACAAGAATTGAAGCACAATGAGAGCATCATAAAGCACATGGAAAACACATCTAAGTCTAACATACTTACTATGCATAGGCATTTTATAGGAAAACAAATTAGCAAGACAAGCAAGATCTAGCCTATGCAAGGAAGAAGAAAGAAACAATAGCAATCTCAACATAACGAGAGTAATTTAGTAACATGAAAATTTCTACAACCATATTTTCCTCTCTCATAATAATTGCATGAAGGATCATAAGAAAATTAAACAATATATTTATCACAAAACATATTCTCAACATGATCCACGTGCATACGAAGTTGACACTCTTCCAAAATAGTGGGGGCAATATTAACTAAAGTCATGACCTCTCCAAACCCACTTTTATCAAACAATTCATAAGATTGATCATACTCCAAATATGTGGGATCTAAAGTTGACAATCTTCCAAACCCACTTTCAATATTATTGCAAACATTATTATCAATCTTACATTCATCATGGGGATTTTTTTTTTTTTCAAGATCATAAGAAGAATCACCCTAATCATGATCATTGCAACAAATAGTGGTCATAGCAAAACTAGCATCCCCAAGCTTAGGGTTTTGCATATCATTAGCACAATTGACATTAATAGAATCTACAATAACATCATTGCAATCATGATTTTTATTTAACAAGCTATCATGAATCACTTTTTCTTTTAACAATTCCTCACAATTTTCAGATTCATAAATTCGAGCAAAACCTCATAAAGATAATCTAGTGCACGCAGTTCACTAGCAATAGGTTCAACATAACTGGATCTCTTAAAGAGATTAGCAAGTGGATGAGGATCCATACTCTAGCAAGCGAAGATGCAAGATAATTGAGGTCACATAGCAACACAAGCAAACAGAAAGGTGAACGGTAAACACACGACAGGAGAAGGGCGAATAAAACGACAAAAGGTGAAGTGGGGGAGAGGAAAATGAGAGGCAAATAAATGTAATGCGAACGATAAGGGTTTATGATAGGTACTTGGTATATGACTTTTGCGTAAGCCTCCCCGGCAACGGCGCCAAAAATTCTTCTTGCTACCTCTTGAGCTTGCGTTGTATTCCCTCGAAGAGGAAAGGGAGATGCAGCAAAGTAGCGTAAGTATTTCCCTCAGTTTTTGAGAACCAAGGTATCAATCTGGTAGGAGACCACGCGCCAGTCCCTCGCACCTGCACAAACAAATAAGAACTTCGCAGCCAACGCGATAAGGGGTTGTCAATCCCTTTACGGTCACTTACGAGAGTGAGATCTGATAGAGATGATAGTTTATATTTTTGGTATTTTTGGTTTAATAAAACAGCAAATAAAAGCGGTAAAAGTAAAGTAGATGTAGATTGATATGTTGAGAATAGACCCGGGGGCCATAGTTCTCTAGTGGCTTCTCTCATGATAGCGATATTCTACGGCGGGTAAACAAATTACTGTCGAGCAATTGATAGAAAATCGAATAATTATGAGACTATCTAGGCATGATCATTGTATATAGGCATCACGTCCAAGACAAGTAGACCGACTCCTGCCTGCATCTACTACTATTACTCCACACATCGACCGCTATCCAGCATGCATCTAGTGTATTGAATTCATACGAACAGAGTAACGCCTTAAGCAAGATGACATGATGTAGAGGGATAAACTCAAGCAATATGATATAAACCCCATCTTTTTATCCTCGATGGCAACAATACAATACGTGCCTTGCTGCCCCTACTGTCACTGGGAAAGGACACCGCAAGATTGAACCCAAAGCCAAGCACTTCTCCCATTGCAAGAACTATAGATCTAGTAGGCCAAACCAAACCAATAATTCGAAGAGACTTGCAAGGATATTATGAGCACACATAAAAAGTTTAGAGAAGAACCAAATATCTTTCATAGATAACCTTGATCATAAACTCACAAATCATCGGATCTCGACAAACACACCGCAAAAAGAGATTACATAAAATAGATCTCCTCTAAGACCGAGGAGAACTTTGTATTGAGATCCAGAGAGAGAAGAAGCCATCTAGATACTAGCTATGGACCCAAAGGTCTGTGGTAAACTACTCACAACTCATGGTGAGGGCGATGATGATGATGATGATGAAGGCCTCCAAGATGGACCCCCTCCGGTGGAGCTCCGGAATAGGCTCCAAGATGGCAACTCCACGGGAACAGAAGCTACGGTGGTGGAATTAGGGTTTTCTCTCAGCATATGGAGTTTCTAGGGTACGTGGATATATGTAGGAAGAACGAGGGCACGAGGGGCCACACGAGGGAGCCTCGAGGCAGGGGCGTGCGCCTTGGGAAGGGGGGCGCGCCCCCACCCTCAAGGGCAGCCCCTCTGTCCCCTGACTTGGTCCTGAAGTTTCCTGTGCGTGATTTCCTCCAGAAATATCTCCCGCGAAGGTTTCGTTCCGTTTGGACTCCGTTTGATATTCTTTTTCTGCAAAACCCTGAAATAGGCAAAAACAGCAATCTAGACTGGCCCTTTGGGTTAGTAAGTTAGTCCCAAAAATAATATAAAAGTGGATGATAAAGCCCATTAAACATCCAAGACTTCTTAAATAATAGCATGGAACAATCAAAAATTCTAGATACGTTGGAGATGTATGAGTGGGGGCGTGCCCCCCCTTCCCAAGGCACGCCCCTTGCCTCGTGGGGCCCTCGAGCACCCCCCCCCCCGGTGTCCTCTTTCCTCCAATATAAGTATACATACCCCGAAACCTTCGACAACAGAAAGAAAACCCTAATTCTACCGCCGTAACCTTCTGTTCCCGTGAGATCCCATCTTGGAGCCTGTTCCGGAGCTCCACCGGAGGGGGATCCATAACAGAGTTCATCATCATCATCATCATCGCCCTCACCATGAGTTGTGGGTAGTTTACCACAGACCTTCGGGTCCATAGCTAGTATCTAGATGGCTTCTTCTCTCTCTCTAGATCTCAATACAAAGTTCTCCTCGGTCTTCGAGGGGATCTATTTGATGTAATCTCCTTTTGCGGTGTGTTTGTCGAGATCCAATGAATTGTGAGTTTATGATCAAGGTTATCTATGAAAGATATTTGGTTCTTCTCTGAAATTTTTAGGTGTGCTCATAATATCCTTGCAAGTCTCTTCGAATTATTGGTTTGGTTTGGCCTACTAGATCTATAGTTCTTACAATGGGAGAAGTGCTTGGCTTTGGGTTCAATCTCGTGGTGTCCTTTCCCAGTGACAGTAGGGGTAGCAAGGCACGTATTGTATTGTTTCCATTGAGGATAAAAAGATGGGGTTTATATCATATTTCTTGAGTTCATCCCTCTACATCATGTCATCTTGCTTAAGGCGTTACTCTGTTCTTATGAACTCAATACACTAGATGCATGCTGGATAGCGGTCGATGTGTGGAGTAATAGTAGTAGATGCAGGCAGGAGTCGGTCTACTTGTTGCGGACGTGGTGCCTATATACAATGATCATGCCTAGATAGTCTCATAATTATTCGCTTGTCTATCAATTGCTCGACAGTAATTTGTTTACCCGCCGTAGAATATCGCTATCATGAGAAAAGCCACTAGACTACACTATGGCCCCCGGGTCTATTCTCAACATATCAATCTACATCTACTTTACTTTATTGCTTTTATTTGCTATTCTTATAAACCAAAAATATCAAAAATATAAACTATCATCTCTATCAGATCTCACTTTTGTAAGTGACCGTAAAGGGATTGGCAACCCCTTATCGCGTTGGCTGCGAAGTTCTTATTTGTTTGTGCAGGTGCGAGGGACTCGCGCATGGTCTCCTACTGGATTGATACCTTAGTTCTCAAAAACTGAGGGAAATACTTATGCTACTCTGCTGCATCTCACTTTCCTCTTCGAGGGAATACAACGCAAGCTCGAGAAGTTGCAAGAAGAATTTCTGGCGCCGTTGCCGGGGAGGCTTACGCAAAAGTCATATACCAAGTACCAATCACAAACCCTTATCCTTCGCATTACATTTATTTGCCTCTCGTTTTCCTCTCCCCCACTTCATCCTTGCCATTTTATTTGCCCTTCTTCCGCCGTGTGTTTATCATTCGCTTGCTTCTTGTTTGCTTGTGTGTGTTGGATTGCTTGCTTGTCACTATGGCTCAGAACAATACCCAATTGTGTGACTTCTCCAATACCAACAACAATAATTTTATTAGCACTCCAATTGCTCCTATTACCGATGTTGAATCTTATGAGATCAATGCTGCTTTGTTAAATCTTGTCATGAAAGATCAATTCTCCGGCCTTCCTAGTGAAGATGCCACTACCCATCTAAACAACTTTGTTGATTTGTGTGATATGCACAAGAAAAGGGATACGGATAACGATATTTTTAAATTGAAGTTATTTCCGTTTTCACTTAGAGATCATGCTAAAACTTGGTTTTCCTCTTTGCCTAGAAATATTATTGATTCGTGGAATAAGTGCAAAGATGCTTTTATCTCTAAGTATTTCCCTCCTGCTAAGATCATCTCTCTTAGAAACGATATTATGAATTTTAAGCAACTAGATCATGAGCATGTTGCACAAGCTTGGGAGAGAATGAAATTGATGATACGTAATTGCCCTACGCATGGTTTCAATCTATGGATGATTATTCAGAACTTTTATGCTGGCTTGAATTTTTCTTCTAGAAATCTTTTAGACTCGGCCGCCGGAGGCACTTTCATGGAAACCACCTTAGGAAAAGCTACCAAACTCCTAGATAATATTATGGTTAATTATTCTCAACGGCACACCGAAAGATCTACTAGTAAAAAAGTGCATGCTATTGAAGAAATTAGTGTTTTGAATGGAAAGATGGATGAACTTATGAAATTATTTTCTGCTAAGAGTGCTTCTTCTGATCCTAATGATATGCCTTTGTCCACTTTGATTGAAAATAACAATGAATCTTTGGATGTGAATTTTGTTGGTAGGAATAATTTTGGTAACAATGCTTATAGAGGTAATTTTAATCCTAGGCCTTTTCCTAGTAATTCCTCTAATAATTATGGTAATTCCTACAACAATTCTTATGGAAAGATGCCTTCTGAATTTGAAACTAGTGATAAGGAGTTTATGATCTCGCAAAGGAATTTCAATGCTATGCTTGAAGAGAAATTGCTTAAGGTTGATGAATTGGCTAGAAGTGTGGATAGAATTACTCTTGATGTTGATTCTTTGAAACTTAGATCTATCCCACCTAAGCATGATATCAATGAGTCTCTCAAAGCAATGAGAATTTCTATTGATGAATGCAAAGAAAGAACCGCTAGGATGCGTGCTGAAAGAGAGGATTATATTAAAGCGTGTTCTTCTAGTTATCATGAAAATAAAGATGAAGATCTGAAAGTTATTGATGTGTCTCCTATTAGATCCTTGTTTTCTAGTATAAATTTTGATGAAGATAGGATTGGATATGATTCTGCTTTAAAGTGTCCCAATGATTCGGAGTTTCTAGACCTTGATGCTAAAATTACTAAAAGTGGGAGTGATGAGATTAAAGCTTTGCACAGTGATGAGCCCACTACTTTGGATTTAAAGGGATTCAATTATGATAATTTCTCTTTGATTGATTGTATTTCCTTGTTGCAATCCGTACTAATTTCTCCGCATGCTTATAGTCAAAATAAAGTTTTCACCAAACACATAGTTGATGCTTTGATGCAATCTCATGAAGAAAAACTTGAGTTGGAAGTTTCTCTCCCTAGAAACCTTTATGATGAGTGGAAACCTACTATCAAAATAAAAATAAAAGATCATGAATGCTATGCTTTGTGTGATTTGGGTGCAAGTGTCTCTACTATCCGAAAAACTTTGTGTGATTTGCTAGGGTTCCATGAGCTTGATGATTGTTCTTTAAATTTGCATCTTGCGGATTCCACTAGTAAGAAACCTATGGGAAGAATTAATGATGTTATTATTGTTGCCAATAGGAATTATGTGCCTGTAGATTTCATTGTTCTTGATATAGATTGCAATCCTTCATGTCCTATTATTCTTGGTAGACCTTTCCTTAGAATGATTGGTGCAATTATTGATATGAAGGAAGGAAATATTAGATTCCAATTTCTTTTAAGGAAAGGCATGGAACACTTTCTTAGAAATAAAATCAAATTACCATATGAATATATTATGAGATCCACTTATAGATTGCCTTCCAAAGATGGCAATGCCTAGATTTATCTTGTATCGTGCCTAGCTAGGGGCGTAAAACGATAGCGCTTGTTGGGAGGCAACCCAATTTTTTTTGTTGCTGTAAGGGAATAAATATTGCATCTAGCCTCTTATTAGATATGGTTTCATGTTTTGTTTAGTGTTTGTGCCAAGTAGAACCTTTGGGAAGACTTGTGTGAAGTTTATGTGATCTTGTTGTGAAAAAGAGAATCATTAGTGCTCGCTAAATTGTTCTTCAGATTTTACTGGATCGTGATATTTAGTTGATTATTTTTGAAGATGATTGGTAGATAAATTCCGCAAATTTAACAATTTAGTTTCAATTTTTTGGAATTCCATAAGTAGGCTAAACCTGCAGATTACTACAGACTGTTCTGTTTTTGACAGATTCTGTTTTTCGTGTGTTGTTTGCTTATTTCAATGCTTCTATGAGTAGTATTGGAGGATATGAACCATAGAGAAGTTGGAATACAGTAGGTTTAACACCAATATAAACAAAGAATAAATTCATTGCTGCACCTTTGAGTAGTGGTTTGCTTTCTTATACTAACGGAGGTCACGAGAATTATTGTCTAAGTTTTGTGTTGTGAAGTTTTCAAGTTTTTAGTATTGCTTTGATGGACTATGGAACAAGGAGTAGCAAAGGCCTAAGCTTGGGGATTCCCATGACACCCCAAGTAAATTCAAGATAAACAATAGCCTATGCTTGGGGATGCCCCGGGAAGGCATCCCCTCTTTCGTCTTCATCCATCGGTAACTATACTTGGAGCTATATTTTTATTCGCAACATGGTATGTGTTTTGCTTGGAGCGTCTTGTATAATTTGAGTCTTTGCTTATTATTTAGTCACAATTATCCTTTCCGGACACACCTATTTGAGAGAGTTAAATATGGCCTAGGAATTGTTAGAACACGGTGGTGGTAATATTTTGTATAAATTGTTGAATAGTTTTTGCTCTAGTGCTTCATTTATATCTTTAGAGCACGGTGGTGGTAATATTTTGTATAAATTTTTGAACTCTCATGCTTCACTTATATTTATTTGAGAGTATATTAAAATAGCACGGTAATGTGTTTAGGCTAAAGAAACTATTCTTCACATGATAGACATCCAATGTCAATGTAGTAAAAAAATTCACACCAAGTGCATTGAATAGAATGAGATGTTGGATGCTTGATAATTGTTTTGAGACATGAGGATAGTGATATTAGAGTCATGCTAGTGGAGTTATTATGAAATTGAAAAATACTTGTGTTAAGGTTAGTGATTCCCGTAGCATGCACATATGGTGAACCGCTGTGTGACGAAGTTAGAGCATGACGTATTTGTAGAGTGCCAACGTTTGTGTGGAGGTCGGGGGCGCGCGATGGTTAACTCCTACCAACCTTCCCCCTAGGAGCATGCGTTGATTGCTTTGTTTTGATGACTCGTAGATTTTTGCAATAAGTATATGAGTTCTTATGACTAATGTTGAGTCCATGGATTATACGCACTCTCACCCTTCCACCATTGCTAGCCTCTCTTGTATCGCGCAACTTTCGCCGGTGCCATAAACCCACTATATATCCTTCCTCAAAACAGCTACCATATATTTCCGCAAAACAACCACCATACCTACCTATCATGGCATTTCCATAGCCATTCCGAGATATATTGACATGCAACTTTCCACCGTTCCATTCATATGACACGCATCATATTGTCATATTGCCATTGCATGATCATGTAGTTGACATCATATTTGTGGCAAGGCCACCATGCATAATTTTTCATACATGTCACTCTTGATTCATTGCACATACCGGTACACCACCGGAGGCATTCATATAGAGTCATATCTACTTGTTGTAGTATCAAGTTGTAATATCGAATTGTAATGAAAGTGTGATGATCATCATTATTAGAGCATTGTCCCATGGGAGGAAAGGATAAATCTCTAAAGCCCCTCCCCAAAAAAAAGGAGCAAGGCCAAAGAAAAAAAGAAAGGCCCAAAAAAAAGGAAAAGAAAAATGGGACAATTTCTACTATATTTTTTCCACACTTGTGCTTCAAAGTAGCACCATGTTCTTCATTGTAGAGAGTCTCGTGTTTAGTCACTTTCATATTCTAGTGGGAATTTTCATTATAGAATTTGGCTTGTATATTCCAACGATTGGCTTCCTAAAATTCCCTAGGTCTTCGTGAGCCAGCATGTTGGATGCACACCCACTAGTTTCTTTTGTTGAGCTTTCATTCATATTTAGCTCTAGTGCATCCGTTGCATGGCAATCCCTACTCACTCACATTGATATCTAATGATGGGCATCTCCATAGCCCGTTGATACGCCTAGTCGATGTGAGACTATCTTCCTCCTTTTTGTCTTCTCCACAACCACCTCTATTCCACCCATAGTGCTATGTCCATGGCTCACACTCATGTATTGCGTGAAAATTGAAAGGTTTGAAAAGATGGAGTATGAAAACAAGTGCTTGGCTGAAATCGGGGTTGTGCATGATATGAATATTTTGTGTGATGAAGAGGGAGCATAGCCAGACTATATGATTTTGTAGGGATAACTTTCCTTAGCCATAGTATTTTGAGAAGACATGATTGCTTTGTTAGTATGCTTGAAGTATTGTTATTTCTTATGTCAATATAGACTTTTATCTTGAATCTTTCAGATCTGAACATTCATGCCACAATTAAGAGAATTACATTGAAAAACTATATTGGTTAGCATTCCACATAAAAAATTCTTTCTTTACCATGAACCTACTCAAGGACGAGCGGGAATTAAGCTTGGGGATGCTTGATACGTCTCCAACATATCTATAATTTTTTATTGTTCCATGCTATAATTTATGAAGTCTTGGATATTTATTGGGCTTTATCATACACTTTTATATCATTTTTGTGACTAACCTACTAACCCAAAGGCCCAGTCCAGATTGTTGTTTTTTGCCTGTTCAGGGTTTTGCAGAAAAAGAATATCAAACGGAGTCCAAACGGAATGAAACCTTCGCGAGAGATAATTTTTGGAGAAAATCACGCACGGGGGACTTGAGAACCATATCAGGGGATCATGGGGTGGCCCACGAGGGTGGGGGCGCGCCCCTGCCCCCGAGCACCCCCCCGGTGTCTCCTTCCTCCTATATAAGTCTACGTACCCCGAAACCTTCGACAACAGAGAGAAAACCCTAATTCCACTGCCGTAACCTTCTCTTCCCGTGAGATCCCATCTTGGAGCCTGCTCCGGAGCTCCACCGAAGGGGGATCCATCACGGAGTTCTTCATCATCATCATCATCGCCCTCACCATGAGTTGTGAGTAGTTTACCACAAACCTTCGGGTCCATAGCTAGTATCTAGATGGCTTCTTCTCTCTCTCTGGATCTTAATACAAAGTTCTCCTCGGTCTTCGAGGAGATCTATTCGATGTAACATCTTTTTGCGGTGTGTTTGTCGAGATCCGATAAATTGTGAGTTTATGCTCAAGGTTATCTATGAAAGATATTTGGTTCTTCTCTGAACTTTTTATGTGTGCTCGTAATATCCTTGATTATTGGTTTGGTTTGGCCTACTAGATCTATAGTTTTTGCAATGGGAGAAGTGCTTGGCTTTGGGTTCAATCTTGCGGTGTCCTTTCCCAGTGATAGTAGGGGCAGCAAGGCACGTATTGTATTGTTTCCATCGAGGATAAAAAGATGGGGTTTATATCATATTGCTTGAGTTTATCCCTCTACATCATGTCATCTTGCTTAAGGTGTTACTCCGTTCTTATGAACTCAATAGACTAGATGCATCTTGGATAGCGATCGATGTGTGGACTAATAGTAGTAGATGCAGGCAGGAGTCGGTCTATTTGTTGCGGACGTGATGCCTATATACAATGATCATGCCTACATAGTCTCATAATTATTCGCTTTTCTATCAATTGCTCGACAGTAATTTGTTTACCCGTCGTAGAATATCGCTATCATGAGAGAAGCCACTAGAGAACACTATGGCCCCCAGGTCTATTCTCAACATATCAATCAAAATCAACTTTACTTTTATTGCTTTTATTTGCTGTTCTTATAAACTGATACGTCCAAAACGTATCTATAATTTCTGCTTGCTCCATGCCTCTTTTGTGTGATATTGCTATGATATTTATGCACTTCCATACACTTTTGATCATATTTGGACTAACCTATTAACTCAGTGCACCCCAGTGCCAGTTTCTGTTTTCTGCTGTTTTTGTATTTCAGGTTTTCCCATTACGTAAACTGCCAGAAAAATTCCGGGAAACATATATAAAAAAAATCAGCGTTCCGGAAGCTTCCATGCGGCCAAAGTAGGGCCGGAGGGGGGCCACCAGGGCTCCAGGCGCCCTGGGGGCGCGGCCCCCCTCCTGGCCGCGCCGGGGGGGCGCCTGGGCCCCCCAGGCCTCCGCTGATGCCCCTCTTTGGCATATATTTACACCGCGTCCCGAAACCCTCGAGGACGGAACCCTTTTTCGCGATCTTATCTCTGTTCCGCCGCCGCCGCGCTTCCAAGATCGGGAGCACCAGGAGAACTCTTCCCGGCACCCTGCCGGAGGGGAGGATCACCACCGGGAGCCTCTCCACCACCATGGACGCCTCCCGGATGAGTTGTGAGTAGTCTCCCTTGGACCATGGGTCCATGACCAGTAGCTATGTGATGTTCTCCTCCCCTCTTTGTTCTTCACTAATTAGACCTCGTGAGCTGCCCTACATGATCGAGGCACATATGTAATCCTTATGCTGTTGCTATGATGAGTTTGCTGGGATCCGATGGATTATGAGATTATGTTCAGATTGTGTTTGAATAATATATTTGATTTACCTCTTTTATATTTATGTTCTTGAGTAATTCTTGCATGTTCTCCGTTGCTGTTTATTGCTTTGGCCAAGTAGTAGGTAGTAACTCCAAGAGGGAACGTTATGCTTGATTGTGGGTTCATGCCCCTCGATGACTAGCTTGAGTGACAGAAACATGAGTCTAGGGGATGTTCTGTTGCCATAAGGGGGAAAACAACGGTGCTTGTACTCGCGGGTGCAAGGATTGTTTACTTTACGCAAAGTTCTTTTAATGCAGTTGTCTGTTGCTTTGAGTTTACACTATGGGTGGGACTCGCAACTTAATACCAGCGAGATGTTCTGGATAGATATCTCAAGGTGGATGATTAGTAGTAGATGCAGATGGATTTGGGTCTACTTGCCTTAGCGTACCGCCCATGCTTTTGAGCCTCTACCTTTCTTGCAACATAGTTAGCATTGGTTTGCGCACATAATCCTGTCAATTGCCCAGCTGTAATTCGTTTACCTCACATAGCTGTTTTATCTTCTTTTGGGAGAGAGACATCACTAGTGAACATCATGTGACCCCGGTCCATATTACCATCACTGATCACATCCGCTATTTACTTCCTGTTCTTACTTACTAGTTGCAGTTATACCTATCTCTATTATCTCTTGCGTTTG
The DNA here is from genome assembly GCA_902687465.1 of Secale cereale. Classification (NCBI taxonomy): domain Eukaryota; kingdom Viridiplantae; phylum Streptophyta; class Magnoliopsida; order Poales; family Poaceae; genus Secale; species Secale cereale. The sequence goes on along the minus strand of LR738711.1, from coordinate 821,689,070 downwards.
ATCCTTTGTAAACGACAAGGCCGGAGGGATTGACAACCTCTCTGTACTCGTTGGGAGCAAAGTTATTTGTATCTGTGTGCAGGTCCAGTCGATTGCTAAGTATCTGGCGCCGTTAGCAGTTGACACCTTCTTGTTGAACCTTGGAGTCTAAGGGGAATTCGATCCTTGGTATCTTTGCCAAGGGAAAACTACCGCTACACTGCATCTCAAACCTTCCACTTGGGGTAACCAACGAGGGGCGAGAAGCCATCAAGCAAAGTTTTCTGGCGCCATCGCCGGGGACTCCACTCTTCAAGATAGGGGAGTTGCACGCTATCTTTTACCTTTGGTTTTTAGTCTTGTTAGTTTACCTTTCAGTTTTTGCTTTAGTGTCTTCTATCAAAAATTACAAAAAAAATATTTGCTTTTCTGTTAGTAGTTCTTTCTGTTTAGACATGCATGTTGGGATTCGGTGCTTTGAGGGAATCAGAAGTTCTAGATTTCCATCAAAGGGATGGAGAAAATATGAAGAAGGCATGGGATAGAATTTCTGATGCACATAGGAGAATAATGCCATGGATACCTATAAAAATTGTGCTTAGAAATTTTTACCATGATATTTTTAAATGGTGTAAACAGTCTCTTGATATTATTGCTAAAGGAGATTTCCTAGAGTGTGATGAAGCTAGAGCTCTTGAAATTATACATGGTCTATCTAGTTACTTTGTTTATGATCATAATTTTGATACTGTCATAGATAGACTTGCTACTATTGAGAAAATAATGGATGCTCTAGACTTGATGAAGGTAGAGAAACCCAAACCCAATAAGAGAGATATTTTGGAAATAGACAATGATTGGGAGCCTTTTGTTAGGATTAGCATCTCTAATCAAGACTTCCTTTCTTATTGTGATATTGGATCTATGGTTTCTACTATGCCAAAAATTGTTCATGATTCTTTAAAATTTAACATGGATAGATTATCATCTTATCATGAACACACTAATGGAGATATTTCTGAGATCCAGGGAAGAATAAAAGATGTGCCAGTTACATTCCTTAAAGGGATTACAATGGTTGATTTCTTCATCATGAAGCCAAACCAAGGAAATATAGTGCTTGGAAGGGACTTCCTCCGAGCAGTAAAAGGCTTCATCGATATAGGTAAGGGACAAATCCGCTTACGCGTGAAGGCAAAAGGTGTGTACCCCTTTCCTAGAAGGAACAAGAGTGAACTTGTTGAGGAACCATTTGAAGCAATTTATAACTCCGATTATTATGATGATTATTGATTCCTCTTTGCATTATGCCTAGCTTAAAGGCATAAAAGAAAGCGCTTTTGGGAGGCAGCCCACAATGAATAAATTTTTATTTTGCTTTTATTATGTCTTGATGTTGTTACTACAGTAGCATCATCATTTTATCTTTACTTTTCAGCTTTGTGCCAAGTTTAGCCTCTGATTGCAAGAAAGTTCAAAAGTTGTGACGTGCTGTCCAGGAAACAGATTCTGTCCTTGGACAGAAAAATTCGTATAAAATCACCAGATCATATTTTTGGTCTTAATTTTTTCGAAAGCGTGCTCTATACAATTGTCTTTCGGGCGTCTGTTCTGAGTTTTTTTATTTGAGTTGCAGAAGTGCCCCGAAAAAATCATTTACTACCTGCTGGTCTGTTTTTCACAGATTTTGTCCTGTTTTGCCTTTTCTTCGTTTTGCAAACCTTGAGCTTGCTTTTTCTTTGCAAAAACCTTTTGGCAATCTTGAAAAACAGTAGACCTTCAAGAATATCCTTATTTCCAGCAAGGAACAATTATTTTATTATGGGTACTAACCTCGCTAATCAGATTATGATGAGTTATGTATGAAGGGTGTTTTCAAGTGTGCGAGGGAAGATGATAAAAAGATTCAGGAGTGTCAAACGCTCAAGCTTGGGGATGCCCCCATGCACCCCCAAGAAATATTCAAGAAGACTCAAGCGTCTAAGCTTGGGGATGCCCCCGTGCATCCCCTTCTCCATCAACAATTATCAGTTCGTCTTTCGTTCCACTATATTTTTATCACTTCATGTGTTATGTGCTATGCTTGGAGCGTCTTGCTTTTAGTTTCCTTTTTAGTTTTCTTTAGCTTTGCTTGCTTTTCATAACGAGTTGGAACTCAGCTTTCTTTGTGTGGGAGAGAAACATGCTCCACTTCAACCTAGAACACAACATAGGATTTTCATGTTTATCTTTGCTGTGTATGGTCTTGGTCTTTCAATAGCTACTGTCATGTTTAGCTCTTAGTTTTCATGCTTTTCTTTTTAAAGAGCTTTTGTTTAGTTGGTCGCTGGAACTCTCTTTAGTTATCATGCTTATCTTGTTAAGAGAGTTGGCTTCTGTTGCATTAGTTGATATGTCTATGATAAAAATGCTATGTGCATAATGGTGCTTAGTAGTTCATGTTTTCTTATGGTTAGTCTCAAATAGCTGGGGGGTTCCCAATGTGTTATTGGAGTACCAACATGATTTGTTTGCCTATAATGTGGTATGGTTTAGTGGTATCTTCCTCAAAGTATTTATTTTGATTGACTTGGCGTATGCTCATGCATATTTAAGACTGTACAGAAAGTCTATCAAGCCTTGATGATCTTTAATTTCTGAGTAGCGATATAACTTCCATGCCCGATTCAATGTTGCTTTGTCGCTCTGCATGATTATGACCGTCATTGCTCTTTTAGTTGGTCGCTCCCAGTCTTTTGCTAACCTTCGCCTGTACTAAGCGGACTGACTGCTTGTGCATCCAAAATCCTTTAAACCAGTTATGCCATATGAGTCCACCATACCTTCCTATACATGGTATTTACCTGCCATTCCTAACGAAGACTTTCATGTACCATCTCGAAATTATTCAAAAAAGCATTTCTCTTTTGTGCCTCTGTTTTAGCTCATGAGGAAGTAGTAGTTAATTCATGATCTTTTTAAGTTGGACAAGCTTCACCCCGGGATTGCATGTCTAATGTGCAAACCCATAATACGAGAAGGAACTGGCATAGAGTGCGCCCGGCTCATTAAAAATTATACAACAAACAAACCCTCCTTCACGCTTTGTTCATGAGAAATCAGAAAACTTTGGCAGTGATAAACAAAGGAGATTATGAGGATGTGATCGTCCTCATTCGGGAGCCGTTCCTCGAAACTTGTCTAGCTCAAGAAGTGATTGAGTTATCTGCTAGCATTCGTTGACGAAACATGCATATCTAAAATAATAATTATTACCTCTGTTTTTAAAACCAAGAGCTCTGGTACATGTTTAGTTTTTGTTTCCGACCACGGGTTTTCAACCTTGCCAACAAAAGCCACGGTTTGAGAGTCTCCACCTTCTTTAAAGCACCAACTATTAAGAGCATGATTGTTATTCTGAGTGTAATGTGCATTGTCCCAAAGTACCATTGTCTTTTGCATGATTATGATATCGTTTATTCTGAAATCATTGTATCTAGTCATCACTTAAACTTTGGAGGTACCCCTGCATTTATGTTTTGCTTCACTAAAGGGGGCACGCGAGATATCACTTTGTCATATTTGCACACCATGCTCATTGCAAATCTATTGAGTGTTTCAGTATCATATTGTAAAACTTTCAGTTCTTTGTGATTTTCTCATGAGGCAACTTAATTACTACAGATTCATTGTCTCAGTAAGCATTTGTCATGTGACTACGAAAAGTTCTTATATGGTTAATAGCATGTCACCACAGAAATTATGCTTGTTATCATTTACCTACCCGAGGACGAGCAGGAATTAAGCTTGGGGATGTTGATACGTCCAAAACGTATCTATAATTTCTGCTTGCTCCATGCCTCTTTTGTGTGATATTGCTATGATATTTATGCACTTCCATACACTTTTGATCATATTTGGACTAACCTATTAACTCAGTGCACCCCAGTGCCAGTTTCTGTTTTCTGCTGTTTTTGTATTTCAGGTTTTCCCATTACGTAAACTGCCAGAAAAATTCCGAGAAAAATATATAAAAAAATCAGCGTTCCGAAAGCTTCCATGCGGCCAAAGTAGGGCCGGAGGGGGGCCACCAGGGCTCCAGGCGCCCAGGGGGCGCGGCCCCCCTCCTGGCCGCGCCGGTGGGCGACTGGGCCCCCCAGGCCTCCGCTGATGCCCCCCTTTGGCATATATTTACACCGCGTCCCGAAACCCTCTAGGACGGAACCCTTTTTCGCGATCTCATCTCTGTTCCTCCGCCGCGCTTCCAAGATCGGGAGCACCAGGAGAACTCTTCCCGGCACCCTGCCGGAGGGGAGGATCACCACCGGGAGCCTCCCCACCACCATGGACGCCTCCCGGATGAGTTGTGAGTAGTCTCCCTTGGACCATGGGTCCATGACCAGTAGCTATGTGATGTTCTCCTCCCCTCATTGTTCTTCACTAATTAGACCTCGTGAGCTGCCCTACATGATCGAGGCACATATGTAATCCTTATGCTGTTGCTATGATGAGTTTGCTGGGATCCGATGGATTATGAGATTATGTTCAGATTGTGTTTGAGTAATATATTTGATTTACCTCTTTTATATTTATGTTCTTGAGTAATTCTTGCATGTTCTCCGTTGCTGTTTATTGCTTTGGCCAAGTAGTAGGTAGTAACTCCAAGAGGGAACGTTATGCTTGATTGTGGGTTCATGCCCCTCGATGACTAGCTTGAGTGACAGAAACATGAGTCTAGGGGATGTGCTGTTGCCACAAGGGGGAAAACAACGGTGCTTGTACTCGCGGGTGCAAGGATTGTTTACTTTACGCAAAGTTCTTTTAATGCTGTTGTCTGTTGTTTTGAGTTTACACTATGGGTGGGACTCGCAACTTAATACCAGCGAGATGTTCTGGATAGATATCTCAAGGTGGATGATTAGTAGTAGATGCAGATGGATTTCGGTCTACTTGCCTTGGCGTACCGCCCATGCTTTTGAGCCTCTACCTTTCTTGCAACATAGTTAGCATTGGTTTGCGCACATAATCCTGTCAATTGCCCAGCTGTAATTCGTTTACCTCACATAGCTGTTTTATCGGCTTTTGGGAGAGAGACATCACTAGTGAACATCATGTGACCCCGGTCCATATTACCATGACTGATCACATCCGCTATTTACTTCCTGTTCTTACTTACTAGTTGTAGTTATACCTATCACTATTATCTCTAGCGTTTGATCCTTTGTAAACGACAAGACCGGAGGGATTGACAACCTCTCTGTACTCGTTGGGAGCAAAGTTATTTGTATCTGTGTGCAGGTCCAGTCGATTGCTAAGTATCTGGCGCCGTTAGCAGTTGACACCTTCTTGTTGAACCTTGGAGTCTCAAGGGAATTCGATCCTTGGTATCTTTGCCAAGGGAAAACTACCGCTACACTGCATCTCAAACCTTCCACTTGGGGTAACCAATGAGGGGCGAGAAGCCATCATAAACCAAAAATATAAAAAATATATAAACTATCATCTCTATCAGATCTCACTTTCATAAGTGACCGTAAAGGGATTGACAACCCCGTATCGTGTTGGCTGCGAAGTTCTTATTTGTTTGTGCAGGTGCGAGGGACTCGCGCGTGGTCTCCTACTGGATTGAAACCTAGGTTCTCAAAAACTAAGGGAAATACTTATGCTACTGTGCTGCATCTCCTTTTCCTCTTCGAGGGAATACAACGCAAGCTCGAGAAGTAGCACATAACAACATACGTTGTTCCTTTTGTCATCGGTATGTTACTTGCCCGAGATTCGATCGTCGGTATCACTATACCTAGTTAATCTCGTTAACGGCAAGTCTCTTTACTCGTTCCATAATACATCATCTCATGAGAAACTCAATAGTCATTTGTTTGCAAGGCTTATTATGATGTGGATTACCGAGAGGGCCCAAATATACCTCTCCGACAATCGGAGTGACAAATCCTAATCTCGATCTATGGCAACTCAATAAACACCATCGGAGACACCTGTAGAGCATCTTTATAATCACCCAGTTACGTTGTGACATTTGATAGCACACAAAGTGTTCCTCTGGTATTCGGGAGTTGCATAATCTCATAGTCATAGGAACATGTATAAGTGATGAAGAAAGCAATAGCAACATACTAAATGATCAAGTGCTAAGCTAACGGAATGGGTCAAGTCAATCACATCATTCTCTAATGATGTGATCCCGTTCATCAAATGACAACTCATGTTTATGGCTAGGAAACTTAACCATCTTTGATTAACGAGCTAGTCAAGTAGAGGCATACTAGTGACACTCTGTTTGTCTATATATTCACACATGTACTAAGTTTCCGGTTAATACAATTCTAGCATGAAAATAAACATTTATCATGATATAAGGAAATAAATAATAACTTTATTATTGCCTCTAGGGCATATTTCCTTCACTAAAACATGGTTTAATTCTCTTGATCCTGGTTGTGTGCGTAGTCCTCGAGATATGATTTATTACTTCTTTGCTAAATATTTTCCCGCTCGTAAGAAACAAGCTGCCTTAAGGGAAATATATAATTTTGTGCAAATTGAAGAAGAGAGTCACCCACAAGCTTGGGGGAGGCTTCTCCGATTACTTAATGCTTTGCCTAACCATCCTCTTAAAAAAAGAAATACTTGATATCTTTTATAATGGACCAACCAATGTTTCCAGAGACCATCTGGATAGTTGTGCTGGTTGTGTTATCAGGGAAAGAACTGTCGATCAAACTGAATTGCTATTGAATAATATGTTGAGTAATGAAAACAATTGGACACTTCCTGAACCAACTCCTAAGCCAACTCCGAAGAAAAGGGGTATGCTATTTCTCAGTCCTGAAGATATGCAAGAGGCAAAGAAATCTATGAAAGAAAAAAGTATTAAAGCTGAAGATGTTAAGAATTTACCACCTATTGAATAAATACACGGTCTTGATAACCCGATACAGGTAATAAAGGTAAATTCTCTGTATAGATTTGATGAAGGTGACATTCCTTGTTATAAGTCTGCTAGCCAGTGTTTAGATGAGTTTGATAACTTTACTGTTAAACAAGAAAACTTCAATGCTTATGTTAGTAGACAATTGCAACGTAATGCTTATATGACTGAACACTTGAGTGATTATATGTCTAGAGTTAAAGGTGAACTTAAACTCATTAGTAAACATCCTTCTATGGTCACCACTCAAGTAGAACAAGTACTTAAAGCACAAAATGATTTGCTCAGTGAATTAAATAGAAAGAAAAATGATAATGCTGTTAGAGTTGTGACTAGAGGGGGTAGAATGACTCAGGAACCTCTGTATCCTGAGGGCCACCCCAAGATAATTGAACAAGATTCTTAGAGAACTAATGTGGATGCACCTAGTCCTTCTAAGAAGAAGAAAAAGAAAAATGATAGGACTTTGCATGCTTCTAGTGAACCTGTTATCGACACACGTGATAATCCCAATGATATTTCTATCTCTGATGCTGAAACACAATTTGTCAATGAACATGAACCTAGTGATAATGTTAATGATGATGCTCAACCTAGCAATAACAATTATGTAGAGATTGAACCTGCTGTTGATATTGATAACCCACAATCAAAGAATCAACGTATGATAAGAGAGACTTTGTTGTTAGGAAGCACGGCAAGGAAAGAGAACCATGGGTTCAGAAACCTATGCCTTTTCCTCCTAAACCATCCAAGAAAAAGGATGATGAGGATTTTGAGCGCTTTGCTGAAATGATTAGACCTATCTTTTTGCGTATGCGTTTGACTGATATGCTTAAAACAAATCCTTATGCTAAGTATATGAAAGATATTATTCCAAATAAAAGAAAGATACCGGAAGTTAAAATTTCCACCATGCTTGCCAATTATACTTTTAAAGGTGGAATGCCAAAGAAACTAGGAGATCCAGGAGTACCAACTATACCATGCTCCATTAAAAGAAACTATGTCAAAACTGCTTTGTGTGATCTTGGAGACGGTGTTAGTGTTATGCCTCTCTCTTTGTATCGTAGACTTGATTTGAATAAGTTGACACCTACTAAAATATCTTTGCAAATGGCCGATAAATAAACTGCTATACCTGTCGGTATTTGTGAGGATGTGTCTGTTGTGGTTGCAAACATTACTATTCTAACGGACTTTGTTATCCTTGATATTCTCGAGGACGATAGTATGTCGATTATCCTTGGTAGACCCTTTTTGAATACTGCATGGGCTATTATTGATTGCAACAAAGGCAATGTCACTTTTCATGTCAATGGTAATGAACATACGGTAAACTTTCCGATGAAACAACCTCAGGTCCACAGTATCAATTCTAGCGGAAAAATTTCAATGATTACTATTGGAGGTTTTGAATTTGCTCTTCCTACTATCAAGAAGAAATATGATATCCTTATTGTTGGGGATATACATATCCCCATTGAGGTAACCTAGTGTTATTCGTAAATTCTCTGGTTTCATGTTATTCGGAAAGAGTTTGTTAACAAGACTTGATCAACCTTGTTAATGAATTCCTCTTGATGAGCATGAGATGGATGAATTTAAAAAGCACAACTCTCTGTACCCTCCTTTTACTTTCTGTTATTTAAATTAAATAAAGCAAAAATAGTATTTTCGGTCTGTTTTCTGAGTTATCCTTGCAAAAAAAATACCCCGAAAATAAAAGTTCTCCAAAGGTAAAATGAAATATGATTTTTTCTTGAATATTTAAGAATATTTGGCACTCAGAACACATCAGGGAGCCACAACACCTGGCCATGAGGGTACAGGACGCGCCCATCCCTCTGGGCGCGCCGCCCTGTCTTGTGGGCCCCACGTGGCCCCCCTCCACTTATTCCAGCACCCACACACTTCATCTTCCTCCAGAAAAAAAATCCTCCCACAGCTCAAACTCGTGTTCTAGCTCATCGTGCTGCCATTTTCGATCTTCTTGCTCAAAGCTCCATTCACAAAACTGTTTGGGGAGATTGTTCTTCGGTATGTGACTCCTCCAATGGTCCAATTAGTTTTTGTTCTAGTGCTTTATTTATTGCAAATTTTTGCTGCTAAGGTGACCCTGTTCTTGAGCTTGCATGTCAAATTTATGTGGCCCCAAGTAGTTCTAATGCATGATATGGTCTCTGGCACTTTTGGGAGTAGTTGCTATCAATCTTGTTGAGTTTGGTCCACTTTTATTTTGAGGCACTAAAATTTTTTTTGAAATTTTTCAGAAAAAATGCATAGGAAAATCTACCAAGGAGGTTCTTCAAGGAAGCAAGGACCAAGGCTCGCGATACGTGAGCTAGACGATGACCTACCAAGGGAAGCTCAAGTGCGGCCTTGTGAATGGCCGTCGGAGGAGTTTATGGTCTAGGCGGGCATCAAGGAAGAATTTGACATGTATATGCGTAATGCTGATCTTGAGGACTTCATGTCAGATAAGTGTCCACAGTACCACTACTTAACTGATTCCTTGGTGAGAAGGTTTAAATTTACATCTTCACGCAATTCTCGCAGTGTCTTGTTTGATCTATATGATAAATCTTATACTATGGACCTAGAAGATTTTAATGAGGCTTGTAAACTCCCACAATGGGGTAATGTTGGTGAACCTCGCAAATCTGAATATAAGGACTTTTTAGCTAGTATCACTGTGGGGGAATCTAGAGAAATCACACAAGCTACCATAGGGAGCATTCATTCTCCTTCCATACATTATTTTTCTCTCTTCATTGGTAGAAGCATTAACGGTAAAGATGAGGCTTGCCACATGTGCGTTCCAGATCTTAGTGTCCTCAAAAGTGCGGTACTGGGTGATAAACAATATAATTTGGGGGCCATTGTTGCACGAAGGGTACATCTTAATGGTTTAAATGGAGATTTGTTTGGTGGAATTTATGCAACTCGCTTGGCTAATTATCTTCACGTACACATACACAAGAACAATGTGAAGTTGCCTCCTGCTTATCTCGATTATAATGCTATGGTTCGCCATCAGTTCGTTGAGAGGGATGAACAATCCCTCTAGTACCGACTAATCTTTGACAAGTGTCGCACTGTCCATATTACTCTCCCTGCTCCTACTTTCTTTGACTTTCAGGCAAAAAGGAGATATATTATAACCAGGGAGGAGGCTAACGAGTATGAGGAAAGGACAGAGGCAGCTCGTCTCCAAGTTGCAGCTCATCAGGCAATAGCCACTGCATCTCAGTACAACCCCAACCACGACATTGGATATCCTTCAGGCCAGTACTAGCAATAAACCAACTTAGGCCAAAAGCCTAAGCTTGGGGAGTACGTATTTCTCACTGACATTACATTCATGTTCACACACTCATTTCAGTTGTCAGTGTTCTTACTTTTTCGTTGTAATATCCATGATAGTTTATTTTATTTCCTAAGTCTTTTTCTTGTGTGTTAGAAAAACCTTAAGAAAAACAAAAAAAAATTAGTTGTAGCTTTTAGCTAGTTTACTTTCCATGCATGTAGTAGTAGTAGTAATTAAAAGAAAACCCAAAAAGATTTCTCGTTCTTCTTTTGCATGTTGGGAGCTTTCCCGTGTAAATAGTTTATTTTCTTTTCTTTGGGGGTCAAGAGAGAAGACCATGATGAAGATGTTTTAGTGGCTCATATATGCAGTACTATTGATTTAACCAAGAGCCATATTGCTTTGTCTTCTCCCTTGTATTGAATGCTTGCAGATTCCAGCTTAGTCCAATGCACGTGCACTATTATTATTATCCGCACCGTTCGGTCATGCGAGTGAAAGGCAATAATGCCGATATACGATGAACTGATTGAGATGAGAGAAGCTGGTATGAACTGGACCTACCTTGTTTTGTAAATATGAATAGTTCATCATTCCTGATTCAGCTTATTATGAATGAAACATGCTTGCAATGACAATGAGAGATTATAGTTGCTCATGCCATGCTTAATTAGCTAGGAGTTTATAATGGTCTTCCTTGCGTGCCAACATGATATTAAAATGGTTGTGATGTGGTATGATAGGGTGGTATCCTCCTTTGAACGATTCAAGTGGTTTGACTTGGCACGTGTTCACGCATTTAGTTGAAACAAAATCAACATAGCCTACATGATATTTATGTTCATGGTGATTTATATCCTACTCATGCTTGCACTCATTGTTGATTAATTTTAATGCATGTTCATGACTGTTGTCGTTATCTAGCTGGTCGCTTCCCAGTCTCTTTCTAGCCTTCACTTGTACTAAGGGGGAATACTGTTTGTGCATCCACTTCCATAAACCCCAAAGTTATTCCATATGAGTCCACTATACCTTCCTATATGCGGTATCTACCTGCCATTCCAAGTAAATTTGTATGTGCCAAACTCTAAACCTTCAAATGAAATTCTGTTTTGTATGCTCGAACAGCTCATGTATCAACTAGGGTTGTCTATATCTTCCATGCTAGGTGGGTTATTCTCACGACGAGTGGACTCCACTCATCATTCACGAGAAAATGGCCGGTAACCGGGATGCCCAGTCCCATGCTCAAATCGAATCAAAATAATTAAACAAAACTCCCCCAGGGCTGTTGCTGGTATGGATGGTACCCCGTGGATTCGGATGGCTGTGGAGTGTGCTTGTTGGTGGTTGGGGGAGTATAAACTTTACCATTATGTTTGGGTACCACATATAATGTGTGTAGCATGGAAGATATCAGGAACTCTTGGTTGTTATGTTGACAATGAAAGTATACCGCTCAACATATTATTCATCTCTATTTCAAAACTCGAGCTCTGGCACCTCTGCAAATCCCCGCTTCTCTCTGCAAAGGGTCTAGATATTTACTTTTATGTTGAGTCATCATCCTCTTATTAAAAAGCACCATTCGGAGAGCACCGCTGTCATTTGCATACATTGCTATTAATTTACATTTAGAATGATTGTGACTGGATCTCTTTTACCGTAAATTACAATGTCTAGTTAGTCCTTGATCTTCAAAGGTTCTCTGCATTTATATTTTGCGGTCTCAGAAAGGGCTAGCGAGATACCATCTTGTTATATTATATTATGATTGTTTTGAGAAAGTGTTGTCATCCGAGGTTTATTATTATTGCTTGCTAGTTGATTATGTCATTGATATGAGTAAACATGAGACCTGAAAGTTATTGTGAATGTGGTTAGTTCATAATGTTTGCTGAAAACTTGAATGCTGGCTTTACATATTTGCAACAACAAGAGCAAACAAAGTTTGTCAAAGTTTTTCTTTATCACTTTCAGTTTGTCAAATGAATTGCTTGAGGACAAGCAAAGTTTTAAGCTTGGGGAGTTGATACGTCTCCAACGTATCTACGCTTACAAACACTTTTGCCCTTGTTTAGGACTTTAACTTGCATGATTTGAATGGAACTAACCCAGACTAACGCTGTTTTCAGCAGAACTGCCATGGTGTTATTTTTGTGCATAAATAAAAGTTCTCAGAATGACCTGAAAATCAACGAAGAATTATATTGGAATATATAAAAAATACTAGCGAAAGAATCAAGACCAGGGGCCCCACACCCTGTCCACGAGGGTGGGGGCACTCCCTCTGGGCCCGCCCCCTGTCTCATGGGCCCCCTGACGCTCCACCGACCTCAGCTCCGACTCCATATATTCACGTTCGGGGAGAAAAAAATAAGAGAGAAGGATTCATCGCGTTTTACGATACGAAGCCGCCGCCAAGCCCTAATCTCTCTTGAGAGGGCTGATCCGGAGTCCGTTCGGGGCTCCGGAGAGTGGAGATCGTCGCCGTCATCATCATCAACCTTTGTCGGGGGAAACTGTCCTCCCACGAGCACCTATGGGACCGGAGGCCCTTCTATGTTACGGTAACGGAGCGGAGGGAGCACGGAGAGCAGATCGAGGAGCGCACGCGGGCAGTTTACCCAGGTTCGGGCCGCGCGGACGCGTAAAACCCTACTCCTGCCTTGGATGTATTGAGCTCGGGAGCTTGAAGAGCTACAGTACTTGCTACACCGAGCGAGAGAGTTGCTTAGGTTTCGAACCCTTTCTACGTTGTGCATGGGCCTCCTTTTATAGCTCAAGGGGTCACCGATAGGTGTCAACGTAGAGGAGGGCAAAAATGTAATTTTGGTGGTAGTTGTAATAGTGCGGGAATAGTGCGTGAACAGTGGCTGAACAGTGGTCTTCACCTAACTTTGACCGTGGGGGACAAGGGCATTAAATGCCCGTCACCGTCGACCCCAAAAGTGTCCGTCCATGCTTCTCCGTCCGCCACGGCGGTAGCCTCGTCACCGTGGCTTGCCACCGTGTGCCCCAGGCTGCACAGCCTTCCGCCACGCGTCCCTGGAAGGGCCCCAGGGCGACGCGTGGGCAGATGAGCTGGAGCGCGGGCACACAGCATAAGTTTCCCCCGGCAAGCACCTTGCCGGGGCCGTGACCTTGCCGGGCCCGGAAGCTTGTCGCTCTCCGGGTCTTGTCCGGGCGCATGATGCGCCGAGGCATTTCTTGAGGTGTGCATTCCTTGGCCTTCCTGGCAAGCTCCTCTTGCCAGGGTCTTGTGCTATCGTGATAATCTTGAGCCTGGTGCAGCCTTCCCGGCAAGCTCCTCTTGTCGGGGTCTTGATCTTCTGACTTGTATACTTTGTTCTTGAATGGCTTCATAGGGACCAGAAAAAGGTTTCCGGCGAGCACATGGTAAACCCTGCCGCGGGAAGCTGCTACTGCCCGTGCACAAGTTGGGGTACTAAGGTACCCCTATCTTAGTACACCGACAGGAGCCCCCGGGCCTGGGCCACACACGGTGCCGAGCGCTGTTGGGCCAGGCCCAAAACAGTGCACGGGCACGCGCGGCCCACGGCAAGCCGTATCCCCTTCCGCATCCGCTGCATCCCTCCCTAACGGCACGCGTCGATTGCGGCGTCGTGGGAGAGATCGTGGCCTGTTCTTTAATGGGAAATGCGGAGCGTCCCCCACTTCCCCCTTAAAAGTAGAGGAAGCAGGGGCAGTTCCCTCCTTCGTCTTCATTGCGTCTTGACTCTCCAGAAACCCCCGCTGCTCCTTGCCTCCACCCCTCCTCCACCGTCTCTCGCATCCGCGGCGCCGTCGAGCTCCTCGCCTCTTCCCTCACCACCTCCGCCATGGCTCCGAAGAGCGACAAGGCGAAAGCGGACAAGGCCAAGAAGGAGAAGTCTGAGCAGGCGGCGAAGCTGGCCGCCCTGTGGAAGAGGAGCGTGGTCTTCGCGCCGAGGCTGGGCGCGAAGGAGCTGCGGAACAAGTATTATCTGTTCTGGTCGGGGCAGACCAAAGCTCATCCCCGCACCAGAGCCTTCCCCGCCGTCGCCAAAGATATGTTCCCCGGTGGGTACTTCTTCTTCGCTGCTTTTTTCCACTGTGGATTGTGCCCTCCGTTCTCGGAGTTCTTTTGTGATATTATGAACACATATGGCCTCCACCTCCTAGACTTTACCCCCAACGCCATCCTTACGATGGCCGTTTTCGTACATCTATGCGAAAACTATGTTGGGATCCATCCGAACGTAGCCCTTTTTCGCCATTTCTTCATGCCTAGAGTAGAGGCTGGCGCTCCCCTTTCCGGCGGCATCTCCTGGATCTTCCGGCTGAAGAAGAAGGATTCATACCTGAAGGGAGAACTCCGCGGCAAGTGGGAGGAGTGGCGTGCAGATTGGTGTTGGGTAATGGAGGATAAGCCAGAGCCCTTCATCGCGCCGCGCACAACTGCCATAGTGCGCGGCAGAGATTGGAGTGAATTGGCCCCGGAGGACAACAAGCTCAGCATTGCCCTCATCAGGATTATTCGTCTCCGGGTAGCCAATCTGACCATCGGAGAGGTTGGGGCAGATTTCCTCCGCCGCCGCATCGCCCCTCTACAAGAGAGGAAGAGGGCCGCATGGGAATTTGGCAATGCGGCGGATATCATGAGGCTGCGCCCTGGATTGAACTTCAATTTCACTGCTTTGGAGCTGAAGGGGATGGTTCGAGAGCTCTTCAAGCATGACCCGGCCCATCCGGAGTGGTTCAAACCTTCCCGGGGAGTGGTGCCGCTGTGTAACAGCACTGCCCGGGATTCCTTGCGTGCGATGATGCCTGCGTGTGACTCCCACGGCGTCGAACCCACTTGGATAGAGCCTCCGCCGGATACGGTGCTGTCCTTCTTTGACAACTTGGTCGAGACGCCCAAGAACACCGAGGAGAACAGGGGCCTCACCCGGGCCACTACGTCTCGGGATATAGCCTACATCGCTTCTAGGATGGAGGAGGCCGCTGCAGCTACGGCGGCGGGTGATTTTGGATACACCGTGGACGAGGCGCAGGCTGCGGACGAGGTGTGCCAAGCAGAGGAGGCACAAATCCTCAAGCTGCTCAAGCTTCCGCCCGAAGAGTTTGCCGGGGTGCCTTCCCTGAGGTTTTCCGGGATAGCCGGGGTTGCCGGGGTGAGCGAGGCCGCCGGAGGGAGCGAGGTCGCCGGAGGGAGCGGAGCCGCCGGAGGGAGCGAGGCCGCCGGGCATGGTGCTGGGCCCAGCGGTCCTGCCGGGGAGGAGGAGGAGGACGTCGAGGCTGATGAAGACACCGGTGGATCTCTAGGACTTGACGACGATGCCTCCTCGTCCTCAGAGAACTCCCCGCCTCCGGCAAGTCCTACACAACCACTGAGGAAGCGCCTCCGCAAGGCGGCTACAGCGACGAGGCCGCAGGCGCCTCGACAGCAGCCTGCGCGCCGGGCGACGCGCGCCACCAGGGCGAGCAAAGTCGTGGAGGAGGCGCCCCGCGCGCCAGCGCCAAGCGGAGGGGGATCCTCCCGGAGCAGAACGGCCGCTCCTCCTGCTCCTCGGGCCTCGGCGTCAACGGAGGCTGGGTCTTCGCAGCCCACAGCCCCGGAGACCGCCAAGCACCCGAGGGAGCCTTCTCCTCCTGCTCCTCGCGCGGGAGCATCTCAGGTGGAGTTCGACTTCTCCGCCCTCAGCTCCGACGACGAGGAAGAGGAGTAAGTACTTGCAACTTGTAATTTCTTTGGCTTCGTCTTGATCATCCTTGATGATTCTGATCTTGTTTTTGTTTTGCTTTCAGGACCCTGGCACAGCGGATGGCGAAGAGGGCCAAGATCCCTGTGGTTGAGGTTGAAGACGACTCGCCCGCCGCGGCGACCGGAGACGCGCCAGCGGCAAACTTGCCGGATCAACCCGCTGCTCCGAGGAGCAGCCCCCAGCGCAGCCCCCAGCGTAAGTCTGGTAGTTATTCTTTTCTGATTGACGGGCGCGCTTGAGGTGGTTGCTTGAACTGATATTTTGTTGTCTTGTTTGTCTTGTGCAGAAGTGGAGCCGCAGCCGCAGGAGCGCCCGGAGACTGCCCCCGACGAGCTACTTGCTCCACCCTCCCCGCCAAGGGTGAACTCCCCGGCGAGGGAGAACGCTCCGCCAAGGATGGGCAACCCGCCAAGGGTGAGCAGCCCGACAAGGGTGACCACCCCGCCAAGGGAGGGCGCGGGCGGCCCTCCGCCAGCAGGGGCCACTGCTCCACCGCCAAGGGAGGGCGCGGGCGGCCCTCCGCCAGCAGGGGCCACTACTCCACCGCCAAGGAAGAACTCCCCGGCGAGGGAGCCTGTCGTTGAAGAAGTCCGCGAAGGTGAGTCTTGTAGCTTCTTCTTCTTGGACTCTTCTTTTTTGGATATTTGCTTGACTTTTTCTTTTCTTTTTCTTCTGCTAGATCCTCCTGTACCGGAGCATATGGAGACGGAGACCGCCGCGAGGAGGGCGTGCACGGCGACGGCGGCAACGCCACTGCCGCTGAGGGCATGGCTGGAGCCGACGAGCCTGCTGCTGAGGAGACCACCCCGACCGCAGACGCCGCGGCTGGGGAGGGGACCGGCGACCACACTGCTGGCCCAGAGGCAGCAGGAGTGTCAAGCGCTGCACCAGCCGCTGACCCCTCCGCCTCCACGAAGCGGTCAGGCGTCTATCTCGAGGCCCCCAACGGGGTCTTTATACAAGTCCCGTGGGGGTCCTCGTCGCGAGCCCCCGTGGAGGGAGAGACCTACGACGGAGAGGTCCTCGCCTCCGCGGGGTTGAAGGTCGTTGAAGCGCCCGGCGATGGTGACGAGCCCGAGGAGGAGAAGCTCCTTCGCGGGCTCCTGGCCCTTTACCGGGCCAGGCAGGCGAAACTGGAGTCTCGGGAAGCTCTCACCGCCAAGGCTGGAGCTGATTTGGAGAAGCGCGCCGCGGAGCTCCGCGCCGCCAACCAGGCAGCCCTCCGCAACTTGGCGGAGGAGCGTGAAGGGCTTGCCGAGGAGCAGCAAGCCTTCCTCCTGGAGAAGGCCGAGGCAGAAGAGCGGCAGCGGCTGGCCGCCGAGGAGTTGTCTCAGCGGGAGGGGGCGCTCAACCAGCGGAAGGTCGAGCTCGACGCCCATGACGACGAACTCACCGCCCGGGTGCAGTCCATTGGCGGGGCCCTGAAGAAGGCAAAGGATGCCGCAGCCGCCGCGGAAACCGCCAAGAGGGACCTGGAGCTTAAGGTGGATCAGCTGGAGCGGTACCTGAAGGCAAGCGAGGACAGAGTCACCGCGCTCAATGTGGAGCGGGAGAAAGATGCCCACACCAACTCTGACTTGCAGGTACGTCTCTCCAAGAAAGGCGACGAGCTCACTGCCGCCAAGGATTCAATCGCTGACTTAGAGTTGAAGGTCTCCACTTTGACTGATTCGCTCGACGCCGCCCGGGACCGCGAGACGAAGCTGAAGGACGAGCTCCGCAAGGAGCGGAACTTGGTGGAGAGCGCCGCCGTCTCAGCGAACAACTTCAGCCGGGCGGTGGAGCAATGGACCGACGAGCTGGTCACCTCCGCTGCCAGCATTGACAAGGAGATGATGGCGCTGAGGGCGGAGCACCTCATGTACTCTCCCGACGAGGACCTCCCCCACAGCGCCAAGTTAAGTCTCTTCTTCAGGGGAATCGCGCCGGCGCTTGCACGGCTGCGGGAGAAGCTCCCCGCGCAGTTGGCCGACGAATCGCGTCGGCTCTGCGCGGGCACTCTGGAGCGCGTCTTGACGAAGATCGTCTACCGCAACCCCGGCATCAACCTTGTGAACGTCCTCCGCAGCTTGCCGGACGATGCAGATCAGGAGGCATTGAAGGCGCAGGTCGCCCACATCGTCGCCAAGGTGAACAAGGTCACAAGGCATGAAGGCGATCGCGTAGATTAGATTTCTTTCTTTCTGTTTCCTTTGCTGCTGCAAAGTATGTCATGGACATGAATCAATTAGTTATTGCGACAAGTTATCTCTGTAATATACTATCTTATTTTTGAGCAATTAATGCGCTATTATCTCCCTTGCTTTTGGTCCTCCACTTTGTATGCTTTTTGCCCTACGCTTTTAGGGAACTTGCCGGCAAGGGGCCCTTGTCGCGAGCGCTGAGTGCTGGACTCTTAGCAGCCTGCTGGCAAAGGCCTTACCGGCAAGAAACCTTGCCGCAGCTAGTCGCAGCGCACTTAGCTTGCTGAGCGAACTCGAAAACGAAGTAAGGGCGCGACACTTGTCGCAGCTCACTTAAGTCGTTGAGCGTGCTCGAAAACAAAGTAAGGGCGCGGCTAGCCACGGGTAGGTTCCTCCGCGCACAGGTTTTCCATACAAAGTGCGGTTGTTCAAGGAAGATAACTAAAATTTGAAAATTTGAACTGCTCAAATTTTGGTGACTTAGCTTTCATAAATTGCTTGTTCCCCGATAAGGCCTTCTCTTTCTTGAACGGCACTTGGTTCATACCTCCATCTCCTTCCCCCCCGGCAAACTTGTGCGCGAGGAATACTCCTTCTGCTTAAGAGGGAAAGGAAAAAGAGGAGGAAAAACAAGTATAGGGCTTCGCGGCTTGCTAATGCTTACCGGGGATGTGCATTGCACAAGGTGCCAAACAATGTATGCAAATAACAAAGAAAAGCATGGAAATGGCAAATAATGCGAAGCACAAAAACTTTACTGATGCACGGGATCTGCGCCCGGCTTTGTATAAAGGTTTACATGCAACAGCGGCAATACTTGTACAAAAGGTGGTTGCCGGAGCGGATCACGGCAACCGCGCCTCATGGGTGAAACTTGCGAAGATGCTCTATGTTCCAGGAGTTGCTCACCGGTAAGCCTTCTTCGGTCTCAAGGCGGACAGCGCCGGGCCTTGTGACTTGTCTCACCCGATAAGGGCCTTCCCACTTCGGCGTCAACTTGTTGGAATTCTTGGCGGACTGAACACGCCGAAGAACAAGATCGCCTTCCTCGAGACTCCTGGCCTTGACCTTGCGGCTATGGTAGCGACGCAAAGCTTGCTGATATCGAGCAGCTTGTACAGCAGCCTCGAGACGTTCCTCCTCGAGGAGCAATGCATCATCTTGTCGCAGTTGCTCTTGCTCGAGCTCATCATAAGCGAGCACTCGAGGAGATCCGTATACGAGTTCCGTGGGGAGAACTGCCTCTGCTTCATAGACAAGAGCAAAGGGTGTCTGTCCGGTGGCTCGACTTGGTGTCGTCCTGATTGACCAAAGAGCCGTCGGCAACTCCTCTATCCAGTTTTTTCCGCACTTGCGCAGCCTGTCGAAGGTTCTTGTCTTGAGTCCGCGCAGCACATCAGCATTGGCCCTCTCCGCTTGACCATTGCTCCTCGGGTGAGCAACAGAAGCGAAGCAGACCTTGGCGCCAAGGTCTTGGACGTACTGCATGAAGGTGCGACTTGTGAATTGTGTGCCGTTGTCGGTGATAATCCTGTTAGGGATTCCGAAACGGCAAACAATTGACCTGAAGAACCTGACTGCTGATTGTGTTATCACCTTTCTCACCGGTTCCACTTCCGGCCACTTTGTGAACTTGTCGATTGCAACGTACAAGTACTCAAAGCCCCCGACAGCACGGGGGAAGGGGCCGAGGATATCGAGCCCCCAGACCGAGAAGGGCCAGGACAAAGGGATCGTCTGGAGAGCTTGAGCTGGCTGATGAATTTGCTTGGCATGGAACTGGCACGCTTCACACTTGGTTACTTGTGCAGTTGCATCTTGGAGGGCTTCTTGCTAGAAGAACCCTTGCCGGAATGCCTTCCCGGCAAGTGCCCTTGCGCCAATGTGGTGGCCACATATGCCTCCATGTATCTCTGCCAACAGCTTCTGTCCATCTTCCCTGGAAATGCACTTCAACCTGACACTGTTGAGTCTTCTTCTGTACAGTTCATTGTCAACGAACTGGTACATACTTGACTGCCTAGTTATCTTCTCTATCTCTTCTGGGTCGTCGGGAAGTTCTCCAGTTTGCAGAAAACGGACGATCTGCTGTGGCCATGCTGGAGCCCGAGGTTCAACAGCAAGGACTAAAGGCATAAGGGCTGTTGCGGGAACCTCAGCTTCTACGGCAAGAACCTGCGGCTCTGCCGGAGCTGATGGTCCCCCGGCAAGCCTGCCGGGGCAAGGCTTGTCGGGAACGTTTGCTTCAACTATACAGACCCTTGGATCTGCAGGAGCAAACTGTTCCTCAGCATCTTGGTTGTTGATCTTGGGGACCTTGGCGGCGGCTTCTGGAAGATCCGCCGGCAAGTAGTCGCCGGAGACCAACTTTCTCTTCTTACTTTGCCCAACTGATAGTGTAACGGATGGTTGAGTTAGCTTGAGCAGGAAGGTCCCTGGTTCCATAGGTAACTTCATTGCAGCACACTTTGAGAGGCCATCTGCAATATCATTCTGAGCTCTTGGGACGTGCTCCATTTGCAGACCTTCAAAGTGTTCTTCAAGCTTCCTCACTTCATCGACATAAGCTTCCATCAAAGGGCTCTGGTAACTCTTGTTCACTTGCCGGACCACCAACTGTGAATCTCCCCGCACAATCAACTTCTTGATCCCAAGTTCGGCCGCAATTCTGAGGCCGGCAAGCAAACCTTCATACTCAGCAGTATTGTTTGTCGCTTGTTCCTTGGGAAAGTGCATCTGGACAACATACTTGAGGTGCTCTCCGGTGGGCGCTATGAGTACCACGCCGGCACCGGCGCCTTGCAGCGAGAAAGCACCATCGAAGTACATTACTCATTCGATGTTTGCTTCTTGCACGGGGACGCTTGTCTCTGGGACCTCTTCATCTGGCGTTGGGGTCCATTCAGCTATGAATTCTGCCAAAGCTCTGCTCTGTATGGTTGAAGTACTCTCGAACTTGAGACCAAAGCTTGACAGCTCCAGTGCCCACTCGACGATCCTGCCTGTTGCTTCTGGATTCTGCAATATCCTCTTCAACGGAAAGCGAGTGACCACTGTTATCTCGTGTGCTTGGAAGTAATGGCGCAGCTTTCTCGAGGCCATAAGGAGGCCGAAAAGCAACTTCTGCACCCCAGAGTATCTTGATCTATCCCCCTGCAAGAGGGAACTTACAAAATACACTGGGCGCTGCACCATCTTCCTTCGCACTTCTCCTTGTTCCTGCACAGACTTGTCCTTGTCGGGGCCAGAGCTTGTCGGGGAAGCCCCCTGCTTGTCGCTGGATTCGCTTGCCGGTGGTGTAGATTCCTCATCCGCCTCCCTCTCCGCTACTAACGCAGCACTAACCACTTGATTGGTTGCTGCTAGGTACAGCAGCAACTTTTCTTGTGGCCTAGGTGCGACAAGTATTGGAGTGGAGGACAGGTATCCTTTCAAGTCTTGCAGCGCTGCCTCCGCTTCCGGAGTCCATTTCATAGGGCCTGTGTGACGCCCGAGACCGACGTCCCAGAAGATTCCAGAAGATTCCAGATGTTCCGGGTTGCCCGTGTGTTTTATTTTGCTTGTGTTATTTTATTTTTGCATTGCATCATGTCATCATGCCTTCATGTCATTTTATTTTGCATCTCAACTTAAATAAATCGTGTGGGCCATCGGTCCATTTAAATCGAGGGAAGGTGACTTCTCTTTATAACTTATAAAAGCCTCTCTATATTTAGGGAGCTATATAATAAATATTCCATTGCTCCGGAATCACCATAACACACTTGCATAATTTCCCCATGTCTTTTCACTTCGAGTTTCACCTTCAAAATCTTGCCGATAATTTTCTTTCCGTTGTTTCGAGGCTCCTCCAAAAATCTAAACTCCTTTTGTTTGCAAGCTAAATGTTTTAGTTTGCACTTCCTTTGTGTTGGAACTATTTTTGTTGGGTTGGTAATATCCCGTAAAGCCTTATAAAAATGTTCCATATTTTATTTTCTGTTCCTGGCCTCTTTTTATTAATTTTTGGATCCCTCTCTATTTTATTTCTGCTAAGAAATAAACTTAGTAGAGCCCAGGCCTCTTTTTCCTCCCTGGCCCAAACCTCCCTCTTGGCCCGATCCAACTCCCTCTCCTCCCACCGGCTCAGGCCCAGCTGGCCCATCTGTCCGAGGCCCGCAGCTTCCCCTAACCCTAACCCCCCGAGTGCTCGCCTTCTGTCCCGCAGCTCTCCCTCAGTCCCCCCGTTCCTAGCGCCGCCGCCACCCCTCTGGCTCGCTAGATCGAGCCTCATCCCGTTTCCCTCGACCCCGCTCACCCCTTCGCTCGTTCCCGTTCCCTCGATATCCTCGTCGCCGTTCCCTCCTCGAGCGCCCTTCCAGCCAGGCCGAAGCACGGCGCCCCGATGCCCTTCCTTCCCCGCATCGCCAGACAACGGGCGCCCCTCCGCGACCAGCGCCTCGGTCGACCTCGACCATCCCGGCCGGCCAGGCGTCTCCAGCGCCGGGAGCCTCCTCGCCTCTCCGTCAGCTCCCTGCGCCGTCCTGGCCAGGAGCCCGATCGCCCCAGCACCGCAGCGCGAGCCCGGCGCCCCTCCTGCTTCCTCCTCGCCGCGCCCAAGGCCAGCCAGCAGCGCCGGGCCTCTTCCTCCCCGGCTCCCTCTGTCCAGGGCACCGCTCCCTCGAGATCGCCCGCAGGCCCAGCAGCGCGGCGTCCTCCCCGAGCTTCCCCTTGAAGCTGCGAGCAGGCCTCCGGCTCCGTTCCTCCCGGGCGACCCCGGATCCCGCGGCCGTCGCCTCGCGTGCTGCTGCCGTGGCCTCGTGCAGCCCCTTGTCCTGCTGCTGTAGTTTGTTTTGTTTTTGTTTTGTTGCCGTGCTGTAATGTTTGGACAGGAGACCCGTGTACTCTTTTGGAGATGTGAACAACTACACGACGCGCAAGTACCCTACATGACACGACCAAGTACCCCTACACGTCGATACGGCGGACGCGACAAGTACCTCTTCGGAAACGGAAACGCCCCGTGTACGACTACCGACGCCCGGAAAACGACCAAGTTCCACTACTTCCCACGACGGCCACGTGTACAACTACGTTGCCAAGACGGCCCCGACAAGTACCACGACGACCCGAACGACTACCGATGACCGTGAACAACTACCGCCGTCGTGGAACCGCCAAGACGAACGGAACAACTACTTCCTCTACGAGTTGCGGAACGACTTCTTCCTCTTCGGCCGTGTACCACTACTTCCACTACTATGGCTACTTCCACTATGAACTCGAACCGTCCCGAAACGAGTGTTTCGAAGGTATAACCCCGAGACGTGACCCGTGTGATGCATGCTTGCTTGTGTTGTATGAAATGTCTTCCGTGTGTGCTTCGTGCCCGTTCCACCTTTTGTCATGTTCCTCGGTTGCCTCGTCGCCGACCCGTGGGAACCCGGCAACGGGATCACCCCATCATCTCGTTTGACTCGCTTCGTCACCTTTTGCACCGGTCTCTTAACGAGATACCGGAACCGATATGATGCGTTGCATCATTTTCGGATCATGCCGTGGCACCCTTTCGTTCCACCACGGTGACAAATGCTTCATGTCTCTTTTAAGTCAACCTTTTAATAAACTTGCATAAACTTGATCATGTCATCCGCATCATGTTAACAACATTAATATATGTTAAATTGTTGTTTGCTTATAATTATTATACATGCTCATGGGGATTTTCCGGATATGTTGTTGTTATTCTCCGGCCTCATTTAAAATGTCTAAATAGTGTAGTTTCTTTATGCTTCACCTCTTGCCATGTTAAAAACATTTAATCTTGTCTTGTAAATAATGAGAGTCAACTAAATAATTAATATGTGGTGTTTCGTCAATATGCAACTCGTTGCATATTGATCTCCACTTAACTTGTAGTATTTGTTTGTGCACTTTGCCATGTCATGCATAATTAAACCGGACATGCATCATACTTGGATGTGCATCTTATGCCTTGTTGATGCTTGTGTGTTTACCGTGTTGTTTCTTTCTTTCCGGTTGCTTCTCTTGTTAGCTTCAGTTTCGTTCCGGAGTTGTGAGGCTTCTTCTCCGTCTTCTTCTTGGATCCGTTCTTCTCCCTTGTGGAATCCCAGGCAAGATGACCGAACCCGGATATCATTACTATCTTTGCCTATTGCTAGTAGTTCCGCTCTTTAGTTTTGCCTCGATGCCCATGTTCTTCTTGTCAGCCTCCTACTTGTAACCATTGCCATGTTTAACCAACCTACCTACGCAGACCGTTGCTTGGCTAAGTACGCTTCGCTCAGCCCCTCTTATAGCATTGTTAGTTGCAGGTGAAGATTGAAGATGCTTGCTTCATGTTGAAGTTTGGTTGGGTTATATCACACTATATAAATGCTTAAAAATGAAATCATCTATATACTGGCAGGGTGGAAGGCTAAGCCTTTTGCTTGGTGTTTTGTTCCACTCATGCCATTAGGAACCGTATAAACCGGTGTTATGTTCCTTGATTTTGCGTTCCTAACACGGTTGGGGTGTATGGGACCCCCTTGATAAACCGCTAAGTGCTAAGTCTTTTCCAGCAAGTCCCAACATTTGGTACTATTTGCCTCATAATAACAACTCAATTAAATAATTAAATTTGCATAGGGGGTCGCTCCCTCGAGGATTCTTAATTCTACATAGCAGGGGGGGCCAGTGCCGATGGTGTTGGTCCCAAACGGGGAGTCTGCAGGGCCGCCTTGGGGCAACCCAAGGTATCTGGTATACCTGTAGAATCGCCCATCCGGTCGTGTCCTGAGACTTAGATACGCGCGGCTACTATCAGGGTGTCGACACGCCGGGAGGATTTGCTGGATTAGCCTTACCTTAGTTCGGTTTAACTTGAGCACGGGATTCCGAGAATACTCGGGTCTTCCCACCTATGGAGTTGCGACTCCGCGGATCGTGGGCTTGTGATGGGCCAAGTTGGAACACCCCTGCAGGGTTTGAACTTTCGAAAGCCGTGCCCGCGGTTATGTGGCAGATGGGAGCTTGTTAATTCCGGTTGTAGATAACTTGACACAATGATTCAATACACTACCAGCGTGTGTACCGTGACTGTCAATTTCCGAATAGGGATTCGGGAGTTGAACACGGTGGGGTTATGTTTGACCGGCTTTAGTTAGGATCACTTCGTGATCATCTTTCGACCGACGCACTTCTCTTCTCGCTCTCTATTACGTAAGTTAGTGCTAGTTGCTGCTGCAGACTCTTGTTTTGTTTCCTTCACCTCTCGTTCTTTCTTCAGCCTTATCCTCACCCAAGGCTTAAATAGTCTTGTTACCCGGGAACGGGATTGCTGAGTCCTCTGTGGCTCACAGTTACTTCACCACACCAGATGCAGGTTCAGCCGAGTTTGAGGCAGGAGCTGGTTCAGTGCTTCACCAGGAGCTTGTTGAAGAGTTTGACCGTTTGCTTGTGACGTTTCGATGTTCAGTAGTGGTTTCTACTAGGATTCGATCCTGACCTGTGGCTTTTGTTGTTTTGGTATCTTTCTTTTGGATCTTACCCTTAGATGGGCTGTGATGTTCTGAATGATGATTGCTTATGTAATGTATTGTGTGAAGTGGCGAGTGTAAGCCAACTATCTCCTTTTGCTTTTTAATCCCTCTTTTACATGAGTTGTGCAAAGATACCAAACTTGAGATCATTCTAGGATGGGCTTATACCTTTAAGTCGTGCCTCAACACGTAGGAGGTATAGTCCCATCCTGGGCATTACAAGTTGGTATCAGAGCCTTCTCCGACCTAGAAGCCCCCACTGATTGATCGAATCGTTGACGGTTGAGTCTAGGCACACACTGAAAACTTTTTGAGTCCTATATATATATCGGAGAGTAGGTTTTCTTTTGCTTCTCTTCCCCTTTCTCTCTGGTGAGGACTCCTGACGATTACTCTTTTCTCTTCTACTTTCAAAAATTGCACCAAATTTTTTTTTAGGATCCCGCGAGTATTCTAGGATTGTTTCGATGTTCTTGTGACAAGGATATTGTTCTCGATGCCTCCTGTTACCGAGGAGTTGAGCTTCGAGGTATCATTGTAACAAGCATATCGCGACAGTACTAAATACTTAAGACGGCCGACATCGAAAATCTCTCCTATACGGCCAGTGGCAAGATAACCCCGACATCACCCAGTACTGGGGAGGTAGTTCGAGAGTATTGCCATAGCTTGTTATAGTGGATGCTTTTCGAAGGTCCGAGGTAAACAGTTTCCGAGAAAGACTGGTTATGTGTTGAAGGATGGATACACCTGGATGTAGGTTTAGTGTTGATTGCGCGGTGCTTCCCGTGTATCCCCAACACCTGATTGCATAACTGGGAACTTTCGGAAATTAATAGGTGGGTTCATCAAGTAGTTCTAGGCATTCTTCCAACGGATGCTCGATATGAAGTTCGGGGTTTTACATTGAGTGAAGTGGTTTTATGGACTTGTTCTGATCGGGAGTTGCATCTTAAAGGGTCCTTGGCTATGCTGATCCGGGGATTGCAAAACCATTTTGTAACATGTTCCATGAGCTTTCAGCACGAAGATGTCGAACGAAACTTCTATCTTGTATTTGTTCTTCTGCACCTTGTTCCTTTTATTTACTTTTTGTTCTCTAAGTGGCTTCTCGTCAAGTCGATGTACCTACGGAATTTATTCGTTCAATATCTACCCTTTGTTTTTGTTTTGATTCTGGTATTCGAGTTGCTTCGATGTCAAATGTTGATTCCATACCTTTCCTAATCGGTGTTCTCATATTTCTATGGGAATGCTAGTCCTTCTTAACCATCGAGATCTTAATGTTAATCCTTTTTCAACCGGTGTGCCTTCTCTTCAAGTTATTCCATACGGACACCGTTGGGAAATCTAACGATTTGTCTGTTTCATTCATCCCAAGTTGTCCTTGTTTTCCCCACCCTCCCACCCTTCTTCTTCTCGGGGTCAGAAATTCTCAGAGGAAGTATCCATTTTATTCTAGTGATGTTTCTTCTTTCTTTCCCTTCAATGTTCTTATCCGGTGATTTATCGTGAAGATGCTCAAGAGCTTCAAGTTCATCATTCTTTTGTTCTCTAATTCTTCCGGTGGATGTAATTCAAGAATTCGGTGTTGATCTTATCCTTTTCCTCATTTCACAATGCTTTTTGTTCCGGTGCACCAATTAATCATTCTCCTCTTGTTATTCATATCCGGAGTGCTGAAGATTCATAATTCCATTCTTAATCCGTTCAAGCTATTTTGAGGTTATCATCTTATTCAAGCCATTTAATTCAACCGGTGCAATATCTCTTAAGCAATCTTTTCAACGGTGATTTCTTTGAGTGGGCCTTAACCCACAGGTCTTTTCCAAGGATCTTACCTGACTCTTCTAATTTTCTAGAGTTATTCTCAAATTCTTTCAAAGTGTGACGTAAGAATGATCTCCATCAGTCACATGCCTTCTCCAAGATCGCTTTCAAATTCTTTTTCATCTTTGGTTCAACCTTTTTTAATTCTTCATTCCGGAGTGCTCAACAATTCTTATGGCATTTCTCGTCTTCATTCTCAACTTTTGAAGACCGGAGAAGTGTTTCTCTTAAATCTTGGCCCGTCTTCTTGAAGATTCGTGTTTCTAGCTTCATGCCATCCTCATTATTGTTTTGATTGTGAGGAATTCTTTTCATACCCATCCGAAGCATTCTTGAATTCTTTCCTTGTGTTCCTCCGAAGGCCATCATCTCAGAATATTTCTTCGTTCTCAGTTCTCAACTTCGTTCTCCAAATATTCTTCATTGATGTCTCTTCGTTCGTCTCTATATTCTTACGGTGGTTCTTTCAAGTTTACTCTTCCGTTGTTATCGTTTTAATTCTTTGTTCTTTTCATAATCCTACCGGTGGTTCGTTGAATAATTATCCGAGCTTGTGCTAGATCCCTCTTTAATTCCTTTCCAACGAGAATAAGTAGTATGCCAAATCCTTTGGTTGTCATCAATTTAAATTGGTAAAGGAGATGCATAACATAACTCTTATTCTTGTTCCTTTAGGTGATTTAATTTTCTTGTCTGGAGCTTGTTCATCATATCATATTCTCGCTTCTAAGTTGTTCATCTTGTTTTCCGGAGCTTCATGTTATTTCAATTATCATTTCAAGCTCCATCTAACTCATCGCAGGCCTTGAATCTTTTTCTTTTCATCTTCCACTTCTCATTCTTTCATTACTGGAGTTTTCATGGTGGTTCGTCATGTTTTAATTCATCCTTGAAGTCTTCATCAAGATTCTTGTTGGAGCTCAAGCATTCTTCTTCATGCTTTCCAATTGCAATTCTTTCTACCTTGTCTTTTCAGGTGGTGTTATGTCATTCTTGATAATTTTCCTCCATGTTTCATGATTCACAAGTTGTCAAGATTGAGATATTTAAAACCATCATTTTTATTTGTTCAATAGATCTTTCCAACCCTTCAATTTATTTATTGGAGTTACCTTGGGTTGTTTTTCACCTAAAAGCTTTCCCTAAGGATTTTGCTAATTATGGTGCTTATAAATGAACCAAGTTCTTCATTTATCAGTCCGGTGAAATAAGCTTTTCATATCCTTGTTGATCTCAATCAAATCAATTGTTTAAGTTAGTGGCTGGTTGTCACCTCATAATTTTGAGATGTTTTCCATAAGCCCACATCAAGCTTATTCTTTTCGTTGTTGATTTTTTTTTCCACAACTCCATTCAACCCTTCTTCGTAAGGATGCTCTTTCAATTCATTTGTCGGAGAAGTTGTCTTTTCTTCTCCATTCTTTTCTTTCGTTGATCTATACGCTATTCTTTCATTCCGGAGGCTTTGTGATATTGCTCTCGTTAACCATCATCTCGTTTTTATCGGGACCATGTTCTTTCCCTTGCTTATCATTTAACCGGAGTGTTGTATTCTTCATTCCAGTTCCCTCATCTTATCAAGTTTTTTCCTCTCTTTTAACCGGAGTGCTGTCTGAAATCTTTCTTACCCCTTGTGCCATTCTCTTAATTGTTCCGGAGGCTATATGTTGTTGTTTTTCATCAAGTATCACTCCATCTTCTCTAGTTCGTGCTCAATTCCTTCCATTTTCAGACGGAGTGCTGCCTGAATTCCGTCATTCTTATTCCTTGGCTATACCATTGCAGTTCATATCCTTTTGGTCCGTAAGCTCTTGCTTCATGTCTTTCAACCTACAAGGTTCTCATAATGCTCCTTGTCCCTCTTTTCTAACGGAGTTTTCATATTCGTTCATTTCCATTCTAATCTTCTTTCATTTTGGTCAACCTCTCAGGGTTCTTTGGTTTCACTCGTCTGTCAAAGAAGCAACTTTGTTTTACCTCTTCCTCTTCCGTTTTACCCGGTGATATCTCTAGGATCTCGGGTCGAGATCCTCTGTTAGTGTGGGAGAGTTGTGACGCCCGAGACCGACGTCCCAGAAGATTCCAGAAGATTCCAGATGTTCCGGGTTGCCCGTGTGTTTTATTTTGCTTGTGTTATTTTATTTTTGCATTGCATCATGTCATCATGCCTTCATGTCATTTTATTTTGCATCTCAACTTAAATAAATCGTGTGGGCCTTCGGTCCATTTAAATCGAGGGAAGGTGACTTCTCTTTATAACATATAAAAGCCTCTCTATATTTAGGGAGCTATATAATAAATATTCCATTGCTCCGGAATCACCATAACACACTTGCATAATTTCCCCATGTCTTTTCACTTCGAGTTTCACCTTCAAAATCTTGCCGATAATTTTCTTTCCGTTGTTTCGAGGCTCCTCCAAAAATCTAAACTCCTTTTGTTTGCAAGCTAAATGTTTTAGTTTGCACTTCCTTTGTGTTGGAACTATTTTTGTTGGGTTGGTAATATCCCGTAAAGCCTTATAAAAATGTTCCATATTTTATTTTCTGTTCCTGACCTCTTTTTCTTAATTTTTGGATCCCTCTCTATTTTATTTCTGCTAAGAAATAAACTTAGTAGAGCCCAGGCCTCTTTTTCCTCCCTGGCCCAAACCTCCCTCTTGGCCCGATCCAACTCCCTCTCCTCCCACCGGCTCAGGCCCAGCTGGCCCATCTGTCCGAGGCCCGCAGCTTCCCCTAACCCTAACCCCCCGAGCGCTCGCCTTCTGTCCCGCAGCTCTCCCTCAGTCCCCCCGTTCCTAGCGCCGCCGCCACCCCTCTGGCTCGCTAGATCGAGCCTCATCCCGTTTCCCTCGACCCCGCTCACCCCTTCGCTCGTTCCCGTTCCCTCGATATCCTCGTCGCCGTTCCCTCCTCGAGCGCCCTTCCAGCCAGGCCGAAGCACGGCGCCCCGATGCCCTTCCTTCCCCGCATCGCCAGACAACGGGCGCCCCTCCGCGACCAGCGCCTCGGTCGACCTCGACCATCCCGGCCGGCCAGGCGTCTCCAGCGCCGGGAGCCTCCTCGCCTCTCCGTCAGCTCCCTGCGCCATCCTGGCCAGGAGCCCGATCGCCCCAGCACCGCAGCGCGAGCCCGGCGCCCCTCCTGCTTCCTCCTCGCCGCGCCCAAGGCCAGCCAGCAGCGCCGGGCCTCTTCCTCCCCGGCTCCCTCCGTCCAGGGCACCGCTCCCTCGAGATCGCCCGCAGGCCCAGCAGCGCGGCGTCCTCCCCGAGCTTCCCCTTGAAGCCGCGAGCAGGCCTCCGGCTCCGTTCCTCCCGGGCGACCCCGGATCCCGCGGCCGTCGCCTCGCGTGCTGCTGCCGTGGCCTCGTGCAGCCCCTTGTCCTGCTGCTGTAGTTTGTTTTGTTTTTGTTTTGTTGCCGTGCTGTAATGTTTGGACAGGAGACCCGTGTACTCTTTTGGAGATGTGAACAACTACACGACGCGCAAGTACCCTACATGACACGACCAAGTACCCCTACACGTCGATACGGCGGACGCGGCAAGTACCTCTTCGGAAACGGAAACGCCCCGTGTACGACTACCGACGCCCGGAAAATGACCAAGTTCCACTACTTCCCACGACGGCCACGTGTACAACTACGTTGCCAAGACGGCCCCGACAAGTACCACGACGACCCGAACGACTACCGATGACCGTGAACAACTACCGCCGTCGTGGAACCGCCAAGACGAACGGAACAACTACTTCCTCTACGAGTTGCGGAACGACTTCTTCCTCTTCGGCCGTGTACCACTACTTCCACTACTACGGCTACTTCCACTACGAACTCGAACCGTCCCGAAACGAGTGTTTCGAAGGTATAACCCCGAGACGTGACCCGTGTGATGCATGCTTGCTTGTGTTGTATGAAATGTCTTCCGTGTGTGCTTCGTGCCCGTTCCACCTTTTGTCATGTTCCTCGGTTGCCTCGTCGCCGACCCGTGGGAACCCGGCAACGGGATCACCCCATCATCTCGTTTGACTCGCTTCGTCACCTTTTGCACCGGTCTCTTAACGAGATACCGGAACCGATATGATGCGTTGCATCATTTTCGGATCATGCCGTGGCACCCTTTCGTTCCACCACGGTGACAAATGCTTCATGTCTCTTTTAAGTCAACCTTTTAATAAACTTGCATAAACTTGATCATGTCATCCGCATCATGTTAACAACATTAATATATGTTAAATTGTTGTTTGCTTATAATTATTATACATGCTCATGGGGATTTACCGGATATGTTGTTGTTATTCTCCGGCCTCATTTAAAATGTCTAAATAGTGTAGTTTCTTTATGCTTCACCTCTTGCCATGTTAAAAACATTTAATCTTATCTTGTAAATAATGAGAGTCAACTAAATAATTAATATGTGGTGTTTCGTCAATATGCAACTCGTTGCATATTGATCTCCACTTAACTTGTAGTATTTGTTTGTGCACTTTGCCATGTCATGCATAATTAAACCGGACATGCATCATACTTGGATGTGCATCCTATGCCTTGTTGATGCTTGTGTGTTTACCATGTTGTTTCTTTCTTTCCGGTTGCTTCTCTTGTTAGCTTCAGTTTCGTTCCGGAGTTGTGAGGCTTCTTCTCCGTCTTCTTCTTGGATCCGTTCTTCTCCCTTGTGGAATCCCAGGCAAGATGACCGAACCCGGATATCATTACTATCTTTGCCTATTGCTAGTAGTTCCGCTCTTTAGTTTTGCCTCGATGCCCATGTTCTTCTTG
The DNA here is from genome assembly GCA_902687465.1 of Secale cereale. Taxonomy (NCBI): domain Eukaryota; kingdom Viridiplantae; phylum Streptophyta; class Magnoliopsida; order Poales; family Poaceae; genus Secale; species Secale cereale. Next base: position 821,656,797 of record LR738711.1, on the reverse strand, counting down.
TCAGCCTCCTACTTGTAACCATTGCCATGTTTAACCAACCTACCTACGCAAACCGTTGCTTGGCTAAGTACGCTTCGCTCAGCCCCTCTTATAGCATTGTTAGTTGCAGGTGAAGATTGAAGATGCTTGCTTCATGTTGAAGTTTGGTTGGGTTATATCACACTATATAAATGCTTAAAAATGAAATCATCTATATACTGGCAGGGTGGAAGGCTAAGCCTTTTGCTTGGTGTTTTGTTCCACTCATGCCGTTAGGAACCGTATAAACCGGTGTTATGTTCCTTGATTTTGCGTTCCTAACACGGTTGGGGTGTATGGGACCCCCTTGATAAACCGCTAAGTGCTAAGTCTTTTCCAGCAAGTCCCAACATTTGGTACTATTTGCCTCATAATAACAACTTAATTAAATAATTAAATTTGCATAGGGGGTCGCTCCCTCGAGGATTCTTAATTCTACATAGCAGGGGGGGCCAGTGCCGATGGTGTTGGTCCCAAACGGGGAGTCTGCAGGGCCGCCTTGGGGCAACCCAAGGTATCTGGTATACCTGTAGAATCGCCCATCCGGTCGTGTCCTGAGACTTAGATACGCGCGGCTACTATCAGGGTGTCGACACGCCGGGAGGATTTGCTGGATTAGCCTTACCTTAGTTCGGTTTAACTTGAGCACGGGATTCCAAGAATACTCGGGTCTTCCCACCTATGGAGTTGCGACTCCGCGGATCGTGGGCTTGTGATGGGCCAAGTTGGAACACCCCTGCAGGGTTTGAACTTTCGAAAGCCGTGCCCGCGGTTATGTGGCAGATGGGAGCTTGTTAATTCCGGTTGTAGATAACTTGACACAATGATTCAATACACTACCAGCGTGTGTACCGCGACTGTCAATTTCCGAATAGGGATTCGGGAGTTGAACACGGTGGGGTTATGTTTGACCGGCTTTAGTTAGGATCACTTCGTGATCATCTTTCGACCGACGCACTTCTCTTCTCGCTCTCTATTACTTAAGTTAGTGCTAGTTGCTGCTGCAGACTCTTGTTTTGTTTCCTTCACCTCTCGTTCTTTCTTCAGCCTTATCCTCACCCAAGGCTTAAATAGTCTTGTTACCCGGGAACGGGATTGCTGAGTCCTCTGTGGCTCACAGTTACTTCACCACACCAGATGCAGGTTCAGCCGAGTTTGAGGCAGGAGCTGGTTCAGTGCTTCACCAGGAGCTTGTTGAAGAGTTTGACCGTTTGCTTGTGACGTTTCGATGTTCAGTAGTGGTTTCTACTAGGATTCGATCCTGACCTGTGGCTTTTGTTGTTTTGGTATCTTTCTTTTGGATCTTACCCTTAGATGGGCTGTGATGTTCTGAATGATGATTGCTTATGTAATGTATTGTGTGAAGTGGCGAGTGTAAGCCAACTATCTCCTTTTGCTTTTTAGTCCCTCTTTTACATGAGTTGTGCAAAGATACCAAACTTGAGATCATTCTAGGATGGACTTATACCTTTAAGTCGTGCCTCGACACGTAGGAGGTATAGTCCCATCCTGGGCATTACAGCCTGCCTTTTTCAAAATCTTGAAGAAAGGCAGGGCACGCTCTGCAGACTTTGAAATGAACCTACTGAGGGCAGCCACACAACCAGCAAGTCTCCTTACGTCCTTGACGCGCTTCGGGGCCTCAATCTGCTCGATGGCTTTTATCTTATCGGGATTGGCTTCAATCCCCCTCTGGGACACAAAGAACCCGAGAAGCTTGCCGGAGGGGACTCCGAAGACGCACTTCTCGGGGTTCAACTTGAGCTGGATCTTGCGCAGATTCTCAAAGCTTTCCTCCAAGTCTTGGATCAGGGTATCTTTGCTCTTGCTCTTGACCACTATGTCATCCATGTAAGCTTCTACATTTCTGTGGATCTGTGGCTCAAAAGCAGTGTGCACCACCCTTGCAAACGTCGAACCTGCATTCTTCAATCCAAAGGGCATGCGTATGAAGCAATATGTGCCGCATGGAGTAATGAATGCAGTCTTCTCTTTGTCTTCCTTGGCCATAAAAATCTGGTGGTAACCTGAGTATGCATCAAGGAAGGAAAGCAGCTCACATCCGGCAGTGGAGTCGACAATCTGGTCAATACGCGGCAAGGGAAATGGATCCTTGGGACATGCTTTATTCACATCAGTGAAGTCTATACAAAGTCTCCACTTCCCGTTGGCCTTACGTACGACAACTGGATTGGCTAACCACGTGGGATGGATCACGCCTCTAACCAGGCCTGCTGCTTCCAACTTCTTTATCTCTTCGGCGATGAATTCTTGGCGCTCCACGGCTTGCTTTCTGACCTTCTGCTTGACGGGCCGCGCATGAGGACAAACAGCAAGCTTGTGCTCAATTACCTTCCTGGGAACGCCGGGGATGTCAGATGGTTGCCACGCAAACACATCGACATTCGCCCGCAGGAAGGCAACGAGCGCGCTTTCCTATTTGTTGTCGAGCGTAGCACTGATGGTGAAGGTACCACCAGTGCCGTCCTCCTTGGCGGACACCTTCTTGGTTGCCGGTGGAGCGGCCATTCCTTTCTTGCACTTGCCGGTGGAGCTCGATGGTGCGTCCTCGACGGCAGCGCAGCACTCCGAAGAGGTGCGTTTGCCGGAGTGGGCCCCAGAGCTCTTGCCGGACTTGATCTTGGTCTTCCCCCCAGGAGCTTCAGCGGCAAGTGTGTTGCTTTCTGCTGCGGCTGTTGCATCCCGGTATATCTTGTCGGCACAGATAAGCGCGTCCTTCTTGTCGCCAGGGACAGAGATGACGCTTATCGGCCCCGGCATCTTGAGTACGTTGTAGGCATAATGGGAAGCTGCCATGAACTTGGCGAGGGCAGGACGTCCAAGTATCCCATTGTATGGCAATGGGATATCGGCAACATCAAAGGTTATCCTCTCCGTCCTGAAGTTGAGCTCCCCGCCAAAGGTCACGGGCAGAGTAATCTTCCCCTTCGGCTTGCTCCTTCCCGGGTTTATTCCTTGGAACGACCCGGTTTCTTCAAGCTCGCCGTCTGGGATCTGGAGTTTCTTGATCACAGCTGAGGAGATCAAGTTCAGGCCGGCCCCGCCGTCAACCAACATTTTGGTGACCTTGAGGTTGCGGATAGTTGGTGAGACCAACATCGGCAAGCACCCGACCGCCGTTGTGCGGTCAGGGTGATCCTTAAGGTCAAAAATGATGGGCGTGCTGGACCATTTCAGCAGCCTGCGCGACTCGACGGGCGGCTCAGCTGCGTTTACTTCCCGCACCCACTGCTTGAGTTGGCGGTGGGAAGTGTGCAGAGAGGCGCCTCCGTCGACACACAGAACTTCTGTGGCCTTCTGGAACTCCTGCTCGCTGTTATCTCCTTCCTCTATGTCATCGTCGTCGTCTTCCTCCTCATCCTTGTCGCGGCCTCGGGGAGGTCGATCACCTTGCCGCTGCTTGGCCTTGCCGCGGCGTCCTCCCCGCCCATTGAACGGCCGCTTCTTGCTGGGCTCTCCTCCGCCTCCTTGGGCCTTCTCCTTGTCCCGACGCTCGTATTCAGCCTTTTGCTGTTCTACGAGGTACTCGACTCGCTTACAGTTCGAAAGATCGTGGCCCTTGGTGCGGTGAATCTTGCAGTATTGCTTGTCGGAGCCGTCCTGCTTGTCGGCTACCGCTACAGGGGCAGGCTCCTTGCCGGAACCGCCAGCCTGTGTCTTCTTGGCGGGAGCCTCCTTGCCGGACTGCTCGACAACTAGCACCTCCTTGCTCTTCTTCTTTCTGTTGTGCCGCCGCCGGCTCTTCCTTGCCGGGGCGGCATCCTCGCTGTCGCTTCCTCCTGCGCCAGTATCCTCTCCGGGGAGTCTCCTCCCCTCTTCTGCACGCGCGCACTTATCAGCCAGAGCGTAGAGCTCGCTGACATCCCGAATCTTGGTCATGGCCATCTCTTCCCTCATGCGGCGGTTACGCACGTTCTGGTGGAACGCGCGGATGACCGCGGCAGGGTGGACGTCGGGAATGTTGTGCTGCACGCGGCTGAATCGTTGAATGTACTTGCGCAGGTATTCTCCCTCCTTCTGGGCCAAGATGTGGAGATCGCTCTCCTGGCCGTGGGGTTTGTGGCCGCCCGTGAAGGCGCCAACAAATTGATGGCACAGATCTGCCCACGAAGAAATGGAGTTCTCCGGCAAGTGCATAAGCCAAGAACGGACGTTTGGCTTAAGCACTAGCGGGAAGTAGTTCTCTAGTATCTTCTCGTCGCGTCCCCCGGCAGCCTGCACCGCGATGGTGTAGATGCTGAGGAACTCCGAGGGGTGCGTCTTGCCGTCGTACTTCTCGGGTACGTCGGGCTTGAAGTTTTTCATGCTGGGCCACTGGACTCGCCGCAGCTCACGGGTGAACGCAGGGCAACCTGCCGCGTACGACAAGTCGCCTGGTTCACCGGGCGCGTACGTGTCGACAGCGGTCCCAGCGCGCTGATCCGATTGTCGCCGGGCTTCTCATCGGCGCTCGATGCGCGTCCGAGCGTCTTCTTGCCGCCGGTCGTCGAGGACTTGGCGCTGGTCCCGACGAGCCCGCGGATCCGACGACGTCGTGGAGTCATCGTCGACGTTTATCCGGCGGGGTGGCGTCTTTTGCTTCCGCGGCGGGGAGTGCACGGTGGTTGCACCCCCGGCGGTCTTGTCGCCATCGGCCTTCGTCTGGTCGACTTGCCGTGGCCGCGACGTCGCCGGCTGCTGCGGCGTGTCGTTGTTGGCGAAGGCGATGAGACTCTGGATCGTCGCCCTCCAGTCTTCGGCCTTGTCCGCCGCTGGAGGGAAATCGAGGAGCAGTTGCGCTCTTGCTAGAGCTTCTGCTGGAGAAGAGGGGAGCGGCGGCGAGCGGTGCGAGGAGCGAGATATGCTCGGACTTCTAACAGGGTTAGAAGGAGCAGTTTCTCGCCCCGGCGACCGCGCCTTGCTCGTGCCAGGACGATGGCCTTGAGCATCCCGCGAGCCTCCGGCTTGTCCTTGCCCCAGCAAGCGTATGGTACCTCCTGTACCACGGCGCTGCTGGCCTGTCGTCTGCTGAGAGGGACGTGGTGCGTCTACGGACACCGAGGCTTTGGAATTCGCCCGGTCTTCCGTCTGTCCTTGGACTTGGTGGCGCCGTGAGTTTCCTCGCTGGCGACCACCCTTCCGCCGGCGTCTCCTCCACCAACCATTGGTTCTGGTGGCGGTGGGATCGACGCAGACGGGCCTGCGACCTCCGAAGCCTTCTTCTTCGGAGGCATGTCGGTGCTGCTGATGAAGTTAATGAAGCTGGAGAAGAATGCGCCCGCGTGAGCGCCGGATCAGGTTCGCACAACCTCGACGCCCCCTACCCGGCGCGCCAAAGATGTCGGGGGAAACTGTCCTCCCACGAGCACCTATGGGACCGGAGCCCCTTCTATGTTACGGTAAGGGAGCGGAGGGAGCACGGAGAGCAGATCGAGGAGCGCACGCGGGCAGTTTACCCAGGTTCGGGCCGCGCGGACGCGTAAAACCCTACTCCTGCCTTGGATGTATTGAGCTCGGGAGCTTGAAGAGCTACAATACTTGCTACACCGAGCGAGAGAGTTGCTTAGGTTTCGAACCTTTTCTACGTTGTGCATGGGCCTCCTTTTATAGCTCAAGGGGTCACCGATAGGTGTCAACGTAGAGGAGGGCAAAAATGTAATTTTGGTGGTAGTTGTAATAGTGCGGGAATAGTGCGTGAACAGTGGCTGAACAGTGGTCTTCACCTAACTTTGACTGTGGGGGACAAGGGCATTAAATGCCCGTCACCGTCGACCCCAAAAGTGTCCGTCCATGCTTCTCCGTCCGCCACGGCGGTAGCCTCGTCACCGTGGCTTGCCACCGTGTGCCCCAGGCTGCACAGCCTTCCGCCACGCGTCCCTGGAAGGGCCCCAGGGCGACGCGTGGGCAGATGAGCAGGAGCGCGGGCACACAGCATAGGTTTTCCCCGGCAAGCACCTTGCCGGGGCCGTGACCTTGCCGGGCCCGGAAGCTTGTCGCTCTCCGGGTCTTGTCCGGGCGCATGATGCGCCGAGGCATTTCTTGAGGTGTGCATTCCTTGGCATTCTTGGCAAGCTCCTCTTGCCAGGGTCTTGTGCTATCGTGATAATCTTGAGCCTGGTGCAGCCTTCCCGGCAAGCTCCTCTTGCCGGGGTCTTGATCTTCTGACTTGTATACTTTGTTCTTGAATGGCTTCATAGGGACCAGAAAAAGGTTTTCGGCGAGCACGTGGTAAACCCTGCCGCGGGAAGCTGCTACTGCCCGTGCACAAGTTGGGGTACTAAGGTACCCCTATCTTAGTACACCGACAACCTTCCTCCATCACCAATTCCATGATGCTCACCGCCGTGCGTGAGTAATCCCATCGTAGGCTTGCTAGACGGTGATGGGTTGGATGAGATTTACCATGTAATCGAGTTAGTTTTGTTAGGATTTGATCCCTAGTATCCATTGTGTTCTAAGATTGATGTTGATATGACTTTGTCATGCTTAATGCTTGTCACTAGGGCCCGAGTGCCATGATTTCAGATCTGAACCTATTATGTTTTCATGAATATATGTGAATTCTTGATCCTATCTTGCAAGTCAATAGTCACCTACTATGTGTTATGATCCGACAACCCCAAAGTGACAATAATCAGGACCACTCCCGATGATGACCGTAGTTTGAGGAGTTCATGTATTCACTATGTGTTAATGCTTTGGTCCGGTACTCTATTAAAAGGAGGCCTTAATATCCCTTAGTTTCCAATAGGACCCCGCTGCCACGGGAGGGTAGGACAAAAGATGTCATGCAAGTTCTTTTCCATAAGCACGTATGACTATATTTGGAATACATGCCTGCATTACATTGATGAACTGGAGCTAGTTCTATGTCACCCTATGTTATAACTATTACATGAGGAATCACATTCGACATAATTATCCATCACTGATCCATTTCTTATGAGCTTTTCACATATTGTTCCTTGCTTAGTTACTTTTCTGCTGCCACTGTTACAATCACTACAAAACTGCTAATGTTACTTTTGCCACTGTTAATGTTACTTCCATACTATTTTGCTACCAAATACTTTGCTACAGATATTAAGTCTTTCAGGTGTAGTTGAATTGACAACTCAACTTCTAATACTTGAGAATATTCTTTGGCTCCCCTTGTGTCGAATCAATAAATTTGGGTTGAATACTCTACACTCGAAAACTGTTGCGATCCCCTATATTTGTGGGTTATCACCAGGCTACGTGACGTGGGCCGGACTGATGGGCCCTGAAGATACAGGACAAATGACTTTCCCCCGTGTCCGGATGGGACTCTCCTTGGCGTGGAAGGCAAGCTTGGCGTGCGAATATGAAGATTCATTTATCTGTAAACCGGCTCTGTATAATCCTAGCCCTCTCCGGTGTCTATATAAATCGGAGGGTTTAGTCCGTAGAGCAATCACAATCATTCAGGCTAGACATCTAGGGTTTAGCCATTACGATCTCGAGGTAGATCAATTCTTGTAACCCCTATACTCATCAAAGTTAATCAAGCAGGAAGTAGGGTATTACCTCCATCAAGACGGCCCAAACCTGGGTAAACATCGCGTCCCCTGCCTCCTGTTACCTTCGATCCTTAGACGCATTGTTCGGGACCCCCTACTCGAGATCTACCGGTTTTGACACCGACAGTGATGACGATGGCTTCGATTTCCCCCTCCCAGTGGGAAGTGTCCCCGGCAGAACAGCCCTACCGAAGCTCTAGACTGGTTTCGCCCAGGTTCCGCCTCAAGATGGCGGTGCTTTATCCCGAAAACCTCCTTATCTTTTTTTCCAGGTCAAAACACGTGATATAGCAAAAGATGGGAGCCGGAGGCCTGCCAGGGGCCCACAAGGACGGGGGGCGCGCCCAGGGGGTAGGGCGCGCCCTCCACCCTCGTGGCTAGCTGGTGGTCCCACTTTGGTGCTTTCTTCGCCCAATACTTTTTATATATTCCAAAAACATTCTCCGTGAAGTTTCAGGACTTTTGGTGTTGTGCAGAAGAGGTCTCCATAAAATAAGAGGGAAAATGCATAAGTATTGTGATATAATGTGTAATCACAGCCCATAGTGCAATAAATATCAATATAAAAGCATGATGCAAAATGGACGTATCAGTGAACATTTCCTACTAGCATCAAAGAAGGAAAATTTATCTATATATGAATGTATGCTCAGTTCTAAACACCCTTAAGAGATCACTGGCCATGTAGCCAATACTATCTACACCACAATATGTACATTTCTGCATAAGAAATTCAATCAAGACTACTGGTTGACTTATTCACACCTTAGGAGATCTCTGGGAAGTTGTGACATGGAGAGTGGCTCTCACCAGGGTTCTCGGATAACATCACGACAGTCAAGATGGTACCGCCATAGCTACCGAGGTGTAGATTGATGATGAGTGGGTCAGCCTCCTGTAGCTGCCTGCTCGAACGCACATGATGATGGCGTGGGGCTGGTCGTCGATGACACAGACGTGGCTCAGAGGAATTTTCTTGTTTAAAGGGGTTGGTAAGGCTGGAAACTAACGTCGTACTCCAAGATGCGTGTAAGAAGCAGTTTTAAATTTCCGTTCATCAAAAATAAAATACTACAGTAAACATGGCCAGTGGTGAAGGTGAGCATACAATAGTAAGATGGCATCACTAAGATATAGCAAGGTGAATGTTTTATAAATCAGAACGGTAGTATTTCCTTGCGCCTTTTTTACCACTAATCACCTTGGGTGGAATAATAATAACAGAGGAAGCACTTTGTTCCTTCTCCTGAGGTGAATGGATGGATGGATGCCAATGGACTGGTGCTAGCTACTCTACTGCTGCTCAAAAGAATGGAGCTTGCTCCTTGTTTATATTTCCACATATGAACGAACAAAAAGTCTATAACAGGGAGATAAACAAGAAAGACGTCGTCTATAGCAGTGACATCGATCACTCAAGAATTCATTGCATTGCAAATTCCATCCAGAAAGCTCGGTTGGGGACAACACATAAGAAAGGAGTGATTGACATCAATCAATTCCAGAAGGTACCTCATGAATTAAGTACAATTGGGAAGGAAACAAAACCACCTTGAGGAAAGTGACCGCATCAGGGAAGGGAAGGGCGAAATAGAATACAAAACAAACAGAGGGGGAGAGACAAGTCACCTTGGTGGATATCCATCCTAGCCAGATAGGAGAATCTTGTCGATGGGCAGAAGATAGACCAACCATCAGCCATTTGCAAAACTGCACAACGTTTAAGGATCATGAGATAATAAGAGCAATCAGTCCTTACTTATGGAAACATGGACATGGCATAGATTCATAGAATGCAAGTTTTGAAGTTCCACCGAATGAAATTAGACTCGAATTTAATATATATTGGCACATAAGCAAGCACATGAGAAGCAAGGCAAAATTTGGGGCCATGGATGTCCTGATCATGCAATTGAGTGCTTTATACACCATCAGTTCATTAGCACATTGCAGAAACAACTTGTGGAATCAACCCACAAAACTTGAGTTCCTGAAGCTTAGTACGACTTTGTACTAACGTTCGTACAAAGTTGAGACACTTATTTTGGGATGGATGGAGTAAAAAGGATGATCCAAACCATCGTCAAGCTCTGAAGCATCATTTACAACATGAGCACACACCCAGAAGTACACCCATCTCAAAACTGATAGGAAATCGAATCATTTAGTAACTGACATGAAGGGCATGGCCTAGAGCTATGTGGCACCTACTCTTGTTGCTGGCAGCAACAAGCTGTTGATGGCACAAACTCCACAGGGACCATAGCAACCATGGAATTTCATCCGAGCCAAAAATAAAATCCTACATGCAAACAAAGAGGTACCGAGACAAGCTAATTCCCATTGGACATGGACAATATATATAGTCCAAGATGATTCCCTGTGACTTATCTAAAATACATAATAAAACGTGTCACTCCAGAGTTGAGTATGGAAGAAGCGACAGTGCATGAAATTAAAAGGAAGGAAGGAAGCTCAAATCAAATCAAAACTAGAAATCTTACATTGGAATAATAAATAAAAGGCAATCCATGAGTTCATATAGAATCACATTGCAGAAACAAGTTGTGTAATTAATCCACATCACTCTAGGCAAACTATCAAGAAACTAGCATAAGGAACAAGTAGGTAGGGAGTGAAGCGGCCGAATCGAAACCTTGATGAGCTCCAGGCCGGCTTTCCATGGCGGCTGTTGCTGACCTCCATGGAAAAGAAGCGCACAGGGCAGACTTACATGGCTATTGGTGCACGAGATCAGCCTTGAATTTGGGGAGTTCTCAAAACTGCATAAGGTTTATCAATCATGAGTTAACAAAATCAATCAATCATTCATGTTGGAAACAAATAACATGGACAAAGCACAAATCCACAAAATGCATGCACCCAAATGAAATGACTAACTCAAATTTACTATGTATTTGCACATAAGCAAGCAGATGAGAAGCAATTCAAAATTTGGAGCTATGGATTTCCTGATCATGCAAATGAGTGCTTTATCCACAAAGCACAAGGCACTAATAACACACGAGGGAGGTATTGCAAGCCTAACACGGCATTGAGGTTCCCACCTCATGAATCCTAGGTAGACAAGAGTTCACCACAATAATGCATTCATCATTTTTTTATTCCTTACTGTGGTAAGTAGCACATACATACATACATACATACATACATACATACACCCATATTTCTCCCTGAATGCAAATGCATACAAACCAAACCAAAAAAAAATACTTTGGCACACACCAGATGCAGAGATGAAGAAAACCGGAAGAAGGGAGGGGAGGAGGGATGCATACATAGCCTTGGTTACGGTCCTGTTCTTTGGGAGGAGGGTGATGCACATGAAACTATGCTCAGTAAACATGGCCGTAGCCTAGGATTTCTGGCGTGAGGAGTGAGGGAGGGAGCACTTTGGAGGTTGCACGCGAGCGCCAAAGTTGCGGCGAGGGGGTGGGAGGAGGACTCCTCTGTCGGCGGTGGTAAGTTGTGGAGGAGCGACACGGATGATGGTGCCGGTGCGGCCTCCATGCCTGCGGGTTAATAACATTCTCTCAGTTTAGTTTAATAACACAACTAATGGCAAAGATGAACTACTACAGCAAAATAAGGTGACCAAATGAGATGAACTACTAATGGAATTATTTTTCTAACAATGTCTCTCAATACATTAAGAATAGCTCCAAGATTTGTAACCAAACATCAACGAATGATAGCTTCATGTCAAATAGATTGATTATTGCAGCCATCATGATCAAAATCGAGCAAAAAATATAATTGAGCACAAACAGCACAAACAGCACAAACATAATCCATGTACTAATAATAATTTTATTTGATGAAATTTATAACCAAAAACTTTATAAATTGAGTTTTAAAATAGCATTCCGTATCAAGGTAGACAGTTACATATTACATCAACTCAAAACATGAATCCGATTCTTTAATATATAGTACGCATACTTGTATGTATTCGAGAAAAAAGAACTACATGAATCACAACGCATATTAGTGATGTAGTCTTAAACACTTGATTAATCGATGGCAATACTAGGAGTCAAAACTTCATATATATGCAGCAACAGTATCCTCGCCTTTTAATCGATTTCAAACTGGTGAAATAGAAAACAATATGCAAATTTTAATCCAATTACTTCCTCAATTTCCACATGCAAATACTTAAAGAGGAAACACACAAAAACAAGAATAGCACAACCCAAAGTCACCAACAAAACGTGTAACTTATCAGGGAGCTGTTTGAAATGTACAACTCACAATCGAAAGAGGATCAATTTCATCCCGTGTTAGAAATGTACCTGGATAGCTCTCCTACGCATAGTACCATCCCAACAATGGTAAGTGGTTGTACTTTTTGATCATTTCTGACCCACTGCCGCCATTGCTGCCTTGAGACATGCATCCGAGCATACACATGAAAGAACAGCACATCAACATCTGAACGGGACTCAAACTGGGCATACAGGTAAGGGTTAATTAGCCAGGCCAAATCACATCTATACAAAGGAATAGTCAAGTGGATAACTTTGGTAGCAGCTTACTTTGTATGACTAATTCAAAAGGAACACAAACACATGACACTACTGGATGGTATTTCTGCACGCTCCAGGAGAAGTAACCCCTCGCCACACAACCGTGAGATGCCAAGCCATAAAAAATTACCAAACATTCTAAGTTCAGTTTACTAACACCATTAATGCCGAAGCATGAACAAGCACAACCAAATAAGGTGATAATGGGTAATAAGTTTCTAACAAGTTATCATCAAGAATAGCTCCTGGATTTGTAACCAAACAACACATGATAGGTTATAGGTCCCATATCAAATAGACGAATTGATTGATTATTGCAGACACCATGGTCAAAACCAAGCAAAAACCATCTAATTATGCACAAACAAAGCCTCCCACATTCAATCAATTAACAAATCTATAGACCAATGCAAACCAGCCCTTTTCAACAACTAAGCAGTAGCTCCATCCAGTTCTTACAAACTCATTACATAAAAAATAGCTACAGGATTGGTGACCACACATGAACACATGATAGGTTATAGGTCCCATATCAAATAGATATATCGACTGAATATTCCAGACAGCGTGGTTAAAACCAAGAAAACATCACCTAGTTGTGCACACACAGCGCGTCCCAGTTCAATGAATTAATAAATCTGTAGAACCAATACAAACCAGCCATGTTCAACAACTACAAAGATTGCTCCAGGTTTTAGAAATTGGTAAGCAGTGTGATGTGAATATACATACATATCAATTGTTTACCCAGAAGATATGTACAAGTCCATTGAATCTCACAGCAAGCAACCAAACTGAAATAAACAGGCCATGTACACTAGTGCTTCTTTTCATGTCTTGGCAGATGTAGACCAAATTTCTATAGGCATGTGGATGTATGCAAGGCAAGAATTTTAACCATGCAGAATTTTCCAGAATTATTAAAGAATCTACTAATCTAGTAGAGGGACATGATCAACGTATCATAGTTAAAAATATATCATGTATGACCTAACACATACGATCATTATATGTACGTGTTTTGGACACTCAATAAAACTAGTCCACAAGTTATTTTCCATACAATCCTAAATGACAAGCATGATAATAGAAGAGCATGTAGCACCATCCGTTTGAAGAAAAATGAACGCACACATATAAAAAATTTGAACTTCATCACAAAGATGGTCTTGTTGCAACCTCGAGCACACAAATCATGTCTAGAAATGCATGCCATTTTTTAAAATTTAATGCACTTATGCATTTTTTTGAATTTTACAAAACATTTTTTACTACACCCACAAGTCGGGAGAAAGTTGCACATCGACTGTGAGTGGTTGCACATCGATGGTTAGACAGTTGAACCAAACGGTGCCTAAATTGCACACAAAATAGTATGTCAAAACACATTCATACCGGATCTAATTTCGAAGAGAATCTCACGAGGAATCCTACGGTGAAAGCGGATCTTAATTTCGATATTCGGTGCAAAAGCTATGACCATTTAAAAGAAGTTGAACTCCAAATTAAATGAGTTCACACATGTTCAATGTGTGTGTTCTAACCTTTTAATCAAAACACATTGCATGAGGCTTTTCCTAGCTAATAGGACAGAACATTTCCTAGTTTCTTTGATGGGGACAAAAACTTTTTAAAGGAGGAAGGCTTCTTTGGAGTGCTCGTGAGCAGCCGGCCGCCTGCTAGGGGAACATATCCGGAACACCCGTACTTATGGTGCTATCTGTGCACCGAATGTCGTACAACGTTTTTAAAAAACTAAAAATATTCTACCACATTGACACAACATCAATGTATGTTGTCACAAAATTTCGTAACAAAATTTGAACCATTTCTTAGATATAAAATCGACAAAATTGACATAAGTGTGATAATGGGCCAAATCTAAAGCGCAACTTATGTTACATACTATGTACAGCTGAATTTGTCATTTTCGTTTTAGAAGCTATGTTTCGATTTTTGACTTGAAATTTTGTGAAAAACAACAGTTGTGTGAATGTGCTAAATTTCTTTAAGAATTTTTGTGAACATTTAAAATGATCAACGTGAGTTCAGTGCATCGGTAGCACCACAAGCACTGGTGCACAAGATATCCCCCTGCTCGCTAGACACGTCCTTATTTAGCTAAGTTGTAAATTGAAGGTAGGATTATGCATGTTTGTAACATATGGTAGTTCATTAGGCATCATAGATGATCTTCTCCTCGTATTGTTTTCTTCACTCCGCCTAATTATATAAGGTAGGTTGTTGCCTCATAGATGTTTGACTGTTGATTATTGATGAATCCTTCCGAGTGTATAAGATCATCACGGCAAACTTCACATATGCTTATAGTTGAAACAAAGTATATATGATCTGGGCATAGAAAGACTATAAAGCTTTAGTGACGAGTGCAATCAGCATAAGATTCTTTCACCTTTCATGGGACATGGAAATTTTGAACTACATCGCAATAGAAGGAACCCCAATAGTTTCATGAACTCAAATTAGCATTTTAAGGAGATATGTAAGAGAAGATGTGACTATAGGCTTCGATCTACAACCACTATTTGCATTGATGCTGGAGTGGATGAGAGGAAATTAGGATCGACATTCACTTAGTATTTTGTCACTTGCTCTAGTCTTATGGTGGTACTGTCTTGACGTCTTGGTTTCGAATCTATGAAGTTTTGTTATAGATTTACGGTATATGTATTTTTGTATCGTACTGGTTTCAAATCTGTAAAGTTCCATCCTAAGCTTTTAGTAACTTTAGCATTATATAGAGGCGTAAATGTTGAATACATTATTAGTAAGATACATGTCATTTTTGCAATCACTGTTTGGTATTGATATTATTTCCGAAATGTTGTTTCGCGCAACAACTGCTTCTGAATATCTGACATTATAACATGGTTCCAGCCAACATTAGTGCTGCAAAACTTTGTCTACGCTAATGTGTTCATTAGCCAGATGTACTCCCTCCGTCCCACAATATAAGATCATAGTGTCAAAAATGATCTTACATTTTTTGACGGAAGGAGCATCTCTCTGTATTTTATTGGGTAAGTATGTTACGTGTTGTGCCATCATTATGTTTTATAAAATTATAATTTTAGTGCATTGTATGTGTTTCAATATATGTTGATGCAAAATTTTATGTTTCAAACCAGTGCAACTCACAAAGTTTGAGGCCAGGTTGTGTAGTAAAGTTCTTAAATTCTAAATATGGTGAGGTATTAATTTTCCTTTTTACCTTAACATTTTTGTTACTTATATGCCAACAACAAAAGTTCATACAGGCATGTGTCTCCCACAAAAGCAACATACCTGAAGAGGAAGACACACACACACACACATGGCACCCAGAAGAACACATCAGCATCTAAAGCAAAACAAGGAAACTAATTGTTGTAGCTACACAATAACCAGCAAATGTTCCAATATGTCACGACGCTTCCACTCCGCTAGTTAATTAACAATAGTGTTATGAAGTATGGATTTATTCACATGCAAGGAGACATCACGGAGTTGTAAATCTATATAGCACAGCGCATCAAACTTCCAGGAAACAGAGGACACACACTGGACACATAGAGGATCACACAGAGAACTTGAAATATCGGAACGGAGGGTACAGAGGATCATGCAGCGAGCCAGTGTCGTAGGCCGAAGCAACGAATCTCCACGTCCGGGTGAGGGTTCGTGCCTCCTTCGGCATTTGCGGTGCCTCCTCTGGCGTTTGGGATGCCTCTTCCCGCACCTCCTCCCCCGGTAGCTGTGTGCACCGCCAAAGTGTTTCGAGCGTCGAAGATGCTACTCAGCCAGCAAGAACTAATGGATGGACACGCACACGCCGCCTCAGCGACCACCGACACCAAGAAGGCTATGGCAACCTTCTTCCTCGTCAGAGCACCCATGACTTTGCCTTCCTATCACCTGATGGTTGATGTTTCTGTTATGTGGGTTATAAGGAGGGTCGAGCCAAGAAGTTTTGCCTATGGGTTCACTAAGAATTTGGGCTTGAACTAACTATTGTCTATTGTGGCAGAGGCTGCTAATAAATCCAGGCTAAGCTCTCCAAAAATCCATCACAACTTATCTGATGAGACCAATAACACCCC
>LR738711.1:821624156-821640518 GCA_902687465.1 Secale cereale | reverse complement strand
CCCCCCCCCGATATGCACATATATCTACCTCAGATTATTTTCACAACCTCATATTGATACGTCTCCAATGTATATATACTTTTTTATTGTTCCATTCTGTTATATTATCACTCTTGGATGTTTTACAACCATTTTATAGCAACTTTATATCATTTTTTGGGACTAACATATTGACATAGTGCCAGTGCCAGTTGCTATTTTTGCTTGTTTTTACTTCGCTAAAAATCAAAACCAAACGGAGTCCAAACGCAAAAAAACTTTTTGGACAATTGTTCTGGACCAGAAGACCCAAGATGGGCCAAAGAAGTACCAGAGGGGGCTAGGGGGCCCAGGCGTGCCCTGGTGGGTTGTGCCCACCTCGATGGCCTCCCGCCCCGCCTCTTCACTCTATAAATACCCCAATATTCCATAAACCCTAGGGGAGTCGATGAAATTTTGTTCCAGCCGCCGCAAGTTCCAGAACCACGAGATCCAGTCTAGAGCCCTTTTCCGGCACTCCGCCAGAGGGTAGCACGATCACGGAGGGGTTCATCATCCTCATTGGTGCCTCTCTGATGATGCGTGAGTGGTTCACCTCAAACCTACGGGTCCGTAGGCAGTATCTAGATGGCTTCTTCTCGCTTTGTTTCTCAATACACAGTTCTCTTGGAGATCTATTTGATGTAATGACTTTGTGCGGTGTGTTTGTTGGGATCCGATGAATTGTGAGTGTATGATCAGATTTGTCTTGCTTTAATACCCATACTTGATTATTATAGCCTCGTATTTCTTCTCTGATATTTTGGTTTTGTTTGGCCAACTTGATCTATATATCTTGCAATGGGAAGAGGTGCTTTGTGATGGGTTCGATCTTGTGGTGTCCTTTCCCAGTGACAGAAGGGGCAGCAAGGCTCGCATGTATTGTTACTATTAAGGATGAAAATATGAGGTCTATTCCTACATGAATAGATCTTGTCTACACAATGTCATCGTTCTTATTGCATTACTCCGTTTATCCATGATCTTAATACACTAGATGCATGTCGGTTAGCGGTCAATGTGTGGAGTAATAGTAGTAGTTGCAGGCAGGAGTCGGTCTACTTATCTTGGACGTGATGCCTATATACATGATCATTGTCTTGGATTTCGTAATAACTATTCGTTTTTATATCAATTGGCCAACGGTAATTTGTCTACCCATTGTTTGCTATTTCTCGAGAGAAGCCACTAGTGAAAACTACGACCCCCGGGTCCATTTTCCTATCATATACTTTCAGATCTATATTGCTATTTGCTTTTCCCTCTATCAGCAACTTTTATTTTGAGTTCTATATTATCAAAAACCCAAAAATACCTCACTGATTTTTATTTGTCGTTGTTCCATTTGCAATTACTCGTCTATCTATTTACCAATCAATTACCTGGGAGGGATCGACAACCCATCTTACATGTCGGGTTGCAAGTATTTGTTCTTTGTGTACAGATACCGTTTACATGGTACCGTTTACATAGTGTTGCTTGGTCCTCCTACTGGTTTGATAACCTTGGTCTCATCACTAAGAGGGAAGTACCTATCGTAGTTGTGCTGCATCATTCCTTCCTCTTTGGGGAAATACCGACGTAGCTCAAGCGACATCAAAAGAAATTTCTAGCGTCGTTGCCAGGGAGGCATCATCAACATCTATCAGGTTCCTAATGCCAAATCTCATCTCCTTGCAATTTACATTATTTACCATTTGCCTCTCGTTTTCATCTGTCCCACTTCACAAAAAATGCCGTTTTATTCGCCCTCTTTTTCGTTCGCCGTTTTCTCGTCAGATCTGTTTTTGTTTGCAATCTTGTTTGCGTAGTCATGATGTCTCAATAAAAAACCAAGTTGTGTGATTTTCCAATACGAATACCAATGATATGATTGGTACTCCGATTGCTCCTCCCGCCACTAGTGCGGAATCTTGTGATTTTAATGCCGCTTTGTTGAATCTTGTTATGAAAGAGAAATTTTATGGTACTCCTAATGAGTATGTTGCGACCCGTCTAAATACATCCGTAGAATTGTGTGATATGCAGAAGAAAAAAGATGTGGACAATGATATTGTGAGTGAAACTATTTCCTTTCTCTTTGCGGGACCGTACACAAATTTGTTTTCTTCTTTGCCTCGTAATAGTAACGATTGTTGGGATAAGTGCAAAGATGCTTTTATTACTAAGTATTTTCCGCCCGCGAAAATTATTTCTCTTAGAAGCAAATCATGAATTTCAAGCAACTTCAGCATGAACATGTTGCACAATCTTGGGAAAGAATGAAATTGATGCTAAGAAATTGTCCTACTCATGCGTTAAATCTTTGGATGATCATTCAAAATATTATGAGGGATTGAATTTTGTTCAAGGAATCTTTTAGATTCCGCCGCAGGTGGTACTTTTATGGAAATTACTTTGGTGATGCTACCAAATTGCTCGATAACATTATGGCGAATTATTCACAATGGTATACCGAAAGAGCGCCTACTAGTAAAAATGTTAATTCGGTAGAAGAACTTAATTCTTTGAGTGAAAAACTTGATGCTCTTATGAAAATGGTTGCTAGTAAAAGTGGCCCAATTGAACTTAATAATGTGCCTTTGTCTACTTTTATTGAATAAAATAGGGATGCTGTAGATGTGAATTTTATATCACGAAACAATTTCAATAATAATGCTTATAGATGTAACTTTAATCCTAGGCCTTTTCGTAGAAATTCCTCTAATAATTATGGTTATTCCTATGGTAATCCTTCCTACAATAACAATAGGAATACCTCTGATCTTGAGAATAATATTAAAGAATTTATCAATGCTCAAAAGGTTTTCAATACTATGATAGAAGAAAAGTTGAATAAGATTGACGATATGTCTAGAAGTATTGATAGAATTTCTCATGATGTAGAAAATCTCAAGTTGATTCTTTTTACCCAAAGTTGAAGAATCAATTAAGGAGTTATATGTTTCTATGGATGGAAGGAAGAAAAGAACCGCTATGCTTAGATCTAAAAGAGAATTTTTAGAAAGAGCGTTTTCTACTGATTGCTTTCATAAAAAGGATGAAGATCTTAAAATGATTTGTGTTTCATATATTGATTCTTTGTTTAGCAAAATTAAAATTGATGAAAAATGGACTAAAGAAGAGTCAACTTTAGCTAGAAGGCATCCCATTAATTCGGAGGGTGAAAATCTTGTTGAGAAAATTGATAAAAGTGGGTTTGGAGAGGTCAAAACTTTAACTAGTGATGTGCCTGATGACACACAAGTATAGGGGGCCAATCGTAGTCCTTTCTATAGGTATGAGTGTCGAACCCAACGAGGAGCAGAAGGAAATGGCAAGTGGTTTTCAGCAAGGTAATGTCAGCAAGCACTAAAATTGTCGGTAACAGATAGTTTGATAGCAAGATAATTTGTAACAAGAAAGTAACGATAACAGAAAATCCTTTTGTGGCAAAGAACGGGCCAAAACAGTTTCTTATAGTAAGCAAATCGTTCTTGAGGAGACACGGGAATTTCAACCAGTCACTTTCACCATGTTGGTTTGATTTATGTTCGCTACTTAAATAATTTGATATGTGAGTTGATCGGTGCTTAGGTGTTGTTCTTACTTGAACAAACCTCCTACTTATGATTAACCCCCTCGCAAGCATCCACAACTATGAGAAAATTATTAAGATAAAATCTAACCATATCATTAAATATTTGGATCCAAATCGGTCCCTTACGAAGCAGCGCATAAACTAGGGTTTAAGCTTCTGTCACTCTAGCAACCCATCAGCTAATAACTACTCCACAATGCATTCCCTTAGGCCCAAATATGGTGAAGTGTCATGTAGTCGACGACACATGACACCACTAAGGGAATCACAACATACATATCATCAAAATATCAAACACATATCAAGTTCGCATGATTACTTGCAAGAAGTTTTCTCCCGTGACCTTAAGAACAAAAGTAACTACTCACAAATGACAAACATGCTCAATATTAGAGGGGTGTTAAATAGCATAATGGATCTGAACATACAATATTCCACCAAATAACCATATAGTAATCAACTACAAGATGTAATCAACACTACTAGTCACCCACATGTACAAATCTGAGGTTCCGGTACAAAGATTGAACACAAGAGATGAAGTAGGGTTTGAGAGGAGATGGTGTTGTTGAAGATGTTGATGAAGATTGCCCTCCCAAAGATGAGAGGGTTGTTGGTGATGACGATGGCTTTAATTTACCCCGACGGAATCGCTCCGTCAGAGAGCTAAAGTGCTACTGCCCAAGTTCCACCTCAAGACAGCAACACTCCATCCCTAAAGTCCCCTCTTTATTTATTTTTCTAGGTCAAAATGACATATACAAAAAGAGGGGTATCGGAGCTGGGCTGAGGAGGGCATAACCGACCAGGGTGCGCCTGGGGGCCCAGACGCACGCAGGTGGGTTATGCCCACCTGATGGGCCCCCTTTGGTAGTTATTTGCTCCATTATTATTCATATATTCCAAAATAATTCTCCGTAAATTTTTATCTCATTTGGAGTTGTGCATAATAGGTGGCCTGAGGTAGCTTTTCCAGGTCCAGAATTCCAGCTGCCGGTATTCTCCCGCTTTGTGTAAACCTTGCATATTATGAGAGTAAGGGCATTAGAATTACTCCATAAAGCATTATTATGCATAAAAATATGATAAATAATAGTAGGAAAACATGATGTAAAATGGACGTATCAACTCCCCCAAGCTTAGACCTCGCTTGTCCTAAGTAGCGCATTTAATGCATCTTGTCCCGTAATGGCATGAGATAAGCCTATACACTGTACACCTTTCCACCTCCTATGTGCCCCTGTGGCAGCCCCTTTGGACTATAAAAGGAGGCCCGCGGCATACTGGAGAAGGATTCGGACCCTGGAGAGCTAGACAGGCACCGTAGCTAGTTCAAGAACTAAAGAATACTCGAATATACACCAAAGCAGGACTAGGGTATTACGCATCCTCGCGGCCCGAACCTGGGTAAACGATCCTTGTACTGACTTTTAGACCCGCTCTTTGCACAACCCAGCGCCCGTCAACCATAGAAGGGATTCCAGTGATCCCATAGGTGTCGTTTCGTACCGACATCTTTGGCGCACCAGGTAGGGGGCACAGTTGTGAAAATCCGGTCTAGCAGTTAGTATAGCGCTTCTTCGTCGCCATGGCTCCCAAGAAGAAGACGATCACAGTGATCGGTTCGTCTGGAGCCGAACGGCCCGTGTCGGCGCGGGCTGGCGACAGGGTGGTCGCAGATGGAAGTCGAGGTGCGACCCGCGAACACCCTCGTTGTTCCAGCAGCCGAAGCCTGGCAAGCGGCGTCATCCATGCACGAGACGACGAGCTGCATGCCACCAAGTCCAAGGGTGGAGCGGGGCCCTCCAAGAGCGGCGTCATACCGCGTACGGGCGACGCGGCGACTTCGAAGACGCCCACGTTGGCACCCACGACGTGCACCTCCCAGGCCGTGCGTGATGAGCAGCGTCGCCACGCTAAGGACCTCGGGCGCCGTCGCGGGAAGAGCCCTGCGCATCAGTCGCGGTGTATAGAGGACCAACATGCTCGCCGAGTCGCTGGCGAAAATAGCGTGCAACTGCAGGACCGTGATAGAGATCCTTCTAACCTGGTTAGAAGTTGCAGCGCGTCACGGTCCACGCAGCTCTCACCGCCACCCACGCCGGTGGAGGCCTTAGCACGCGTGCAGTTGCTCCTCGACTTCCCTCCTGCTGCGGAGAAGCTCGATGAGTGGAGAGCTACCATCCGGAGCCTCATCGCGGTCGCCAACAAAGATGAGCCGCGGCCAGCGGGGCCCTCAGGCCGACACTTTGTCGAGCCACCGCACGCCAGTGATGGAAGGATCAGAGGTGCTGCCACCACGGTGCATTCTCCTCCTCCTCGCCAGCTACCACGAGCACCGGTCCGTCGGGACGACGCTTGTGATAACATATCCATAGCATCGTCCGACCCACGAACCCATCGCGATCAGCGCCAAGTTATTCGAGAGCGAACCCATGAAGACGCTCGAACCACCATCGAGCGCCGGCGTGAAGCACGCCACCTAGTCAGATAGGTGGGCAGGCCCCACTATAGACCACCCAGCACCGGGAGGCCCTAGAGGCTTACCTTATGAGGTAGGATGTCCAGCCTTTACCCGTGAGCTGCGGCGGTTCCAGTTGCCCACTCACCGCACGTTCAAGCCAGACGTCAGCGAGAAACGGCAAGACTCACCCGTTAGAGTTCCTCAGCATCTACACCATCACGATGCAGGCCGCCGAAGCCCGTGACGACAAGGTGCTTGCCGATTACTTCCTGTTGGCACTTAAGCCCAACGTCATGTCATGGTTGATGCACTTGCCAGTAGATTCTATTTCTTCCTGGTCGGATCTGTGCCATGAGTTTGTGGGCGCCTTTACGGGAGGCCACCAGGCTCATGGCCAGGCAAGCGATTTGCATATCATCCCCCAGAAAGAAGGAGAAAGCCTACGCAAGTACATACAGAGGTTCCACCGAGTGCAGTACAACATCCCAGATGTTCATCCACCCGCCGTCATCAGCGCGTTCCATCAGAATGTGCGTAACCGCAACATGCGCGAATAACTGGCGATGAACAAGGTCAAGGATGTGGCCGAACTCTATGTTCTGGCCGATAGATGCGGTCGAGCCGAAGAGGGAAGGAAGTACCCCGACGAAGACGCCGGTGTGGAAATCGATTCCTCAGATGAAGACGTCGTCGCGCCCATGAAAAGGGCCGACGCCGTAACAGGAAACACAAGGGCAAGGCCGTGCTTGCCGTCGAGGGATCCGACGACGCCGGCACTTCCAAGAAAACCAAGGCAGACGACCCCGGCAAGGAAATCGTCGGGTGTGTCGCCTGCCGGGCCTTGGCAGCCGCCGACAAGCCAGTAAGCTCCGACAAGCAATACTGCAAGATCCGCCGCACCAAAGGCCATGACCTCTAGAACTGCCGACAAATCAAGCAGCCCGCAGAGAAGCAAAAAGCCGAATACGAAAGGCGGGACAAGGAGAAGGGCCAAGATGGTGCTGGGGGATCCGACAACAAGCATGGCGGCCAGCCTGGCCGCCGCGGCAAGGGTAACCAACACGAAAGGCCCGCCCGAGGCCGTGATAAGAAGCAAGAAGACGATGATCACGGCGAGGATGATGAGTCCGACGAGCAAGAGTTCCAGAAGGCTACAGAGGCCATGTGCATCGATGGTGGTGCCTCTCTGCACACCTCTCACCGCCAGCTCAAGCAGTGGGCGCGTGAGATAACAGCAGCAAAACCATCGTTTGACGCATAGAGGCCGTTGAAATGGTCCAGCGCACCTATCATTTTTGACGCCGAGGATCACCGCGATTGCACGACTGCGGTCTGGTGTTTTTCGTTGTTGGTCTCACCAACAATACGCAACCTCAAGGTGACGAAAATGCTGGTTGATGGCGGGGCCGCTCTGAACTTGATCTCGCCCATCAGGATCAAAAGGCTGCAAATCCCTGACGGAGACCTCGAGGAGACGGGCACGTTTCAAGGAGTCAACCCAGGAAGGAGTCAGCCCAAGGGTAAGGTCACACTGCCCGTGACATTCGGGGGGCGAACTAAACTACATGACGGAGAGAGTTGTTTTTGATGTTGCTGGGATCCCCTTGCCTTACAATGGGATCCTCGGCTGCCCAGCGTTGGCCAAGTTCATGGCAGCATCGCATTATGTATAAAACACACTGAAGATGCCTAGGCCGATGTCCATCATCACCATCCCCTCTGACAGGAAGGATGCGCTGATCTATGCTGATCAGCTTTACCGGGAGGCAGTTGCAGCAATTGCCGCCAAGGCACTCGCTCCTGCCGCTGAAGCCCCGAGAGGGAAGAAGACCGGTAGGACCTCTCGCACCCACTCCGGCAAGCGCTCCTCTTCGGAGTGCAGTGCTCCCGTTGAGAACGTGCCAGAGAGCTCAACCGGCAAGAGAAAGAGATCCAGAGCTGTACCACCAGAAACCAAGAAGGTGTCCGTCAAGGAGGATGGCACGGCTGGGGCTTTCACCATAAGCTCCGCCCTCGACAGCAGATAGGAAGACGCGCTCGTCACCTTCCTGCAGGCGAATGTCGACGTGTTTGCAGGGCAAGCATCCGACATCCCCAGCATTCCCAGGGAGGTGATTGAGCACCATCTTGATGTCTGCCCTCATGCGCGATCCGTCAAGCAGAAGGTTAGAAAGCAAGCTCTAGTGCGGCAAGAGTTCATCAGAGAGGAAACCAGGAAGTTAGAGGCGGCATGCTTAGTGAGGGGAGTGCTCCATCCAACGTGGCTGGCCAATCCGGTGGTGGTGCGCAAGGCAAATGGGAAGTGGGGACTGTGTATTGATTACACAGACATCAATAAGGCTTGTCCAAAAGACCCTTTCCCATTGACAAGCATCGACCAGATTGTAGACTCCACAACCGGATGTGATCTGTTACCATTCCTTGATGCTTACTCAGGCTACCATCAAATCTTCATGACAAGAGAAGATGAAGAGAAGACATCATTCATCACCCCATGTGGTACGTATTGTTTCATACGGATGCCTTTCGGGTTGAAGAGTGCCGACTCAACATTTGCAAGAGTAGTCCAAATTGGTTTTGAGCCTCAGCTACATAGAAATATGGAAGCCTATATGGATGATATAGTGGTCAAAACCAAGGACAAAGCAACGCTCGTACAAGATTTGGAAGAGACGTTCGTGAATCTCCGCAAGATCAACCTCAATCTGAACGCTGAGAAGTGTGTGTTCGGCGTTCCGTCCGGCAAGCTTCTCGGTTTCTTCGTGTCGCAGCATGGGATTGAGGCGAACCCAGACAAGATCAAGGCCATCGAGCAGATTGAAGCACCCAGGCGGATCAAGGATGTGCATTGGCTTGCTGGCTGCATTGCCGCCATGAGAAGATTCATCTCCAAATCTGCCGAGCGCGCCCTTCCCTTTTAAAATATTTTCAGAAAGGCGGGCCCGATGGAGTAGACCCTAGAACCCTAGAAGCCGAAGCAGCACTGCAAGATTTGAAGAAGCACCTTTCCTCTACGTCAGTACTGGTCACGCCTAAACCACAAGAGCCGTTGCTTCTCTATCTAGCGACAACGAATCAAGTGGTCAGTGCTGCGCTTGTGGCCCAGAGGGAGGTCAATACGAAAGCAATAACAACAACGAAACCTGATGCCGCTGGGGCCGAAGCGACGCAACCAAATGGAGTGGTGCAGAAGAAGAAGATGACGCAACACTCGGTTTACTTTGTCAGCTCCCTCTTGCAGGGGGCTAGGACGAGGTACTCCGGTGTGCAAAAATTGCTCTTCGGCCTCCTTATGGCCTCGAGGAAGCTGCGTCATAACTTCCAAGCACATGAAATCACCGTCGTCACCCACCTCCCATTCCAGCGAATATTGCAAAACCCAGATGCGACTGGCAGGATTGTGGAGCGGGCCTTGGAGCTATCGAGCTTCGGTTTAAAGTTTGAAAGCATTTCGACGATTCAGAGTAGAGACTTGGCGGAGTTCGTTGCAGAATGGACCTCAACGCTCAACGAAGAGGTCCAGGAGACTACTCTCCCAGTAAGGACATGAGTCAGAACTGGATTATTTACTTTGACGAGGCTTTCTTGTTGCAAGGTGCCGGTGCTGGTGTGCTACTCGTTGCACCCACCAGAGAACACCTCAAGTATGTGGTCCAGATGCACTTCCATAGGGATATGTCGACGAACAACACTGCCGAGTACGAGGGACTGCTTGCTGGTCTCAGGATCGCTGCAAACCTCGGAATCAAGAATCTTATCGTCAGAGGTGATTCACAGCTTACGGTCAAGCAAGTGAACAAAGATTACCAGAGCCCGTTGATGGAAGCCTACGTGGATGAAGTGAGGAAGCTAGAGGAGCATTTTGATGGTATACAAGCAGAGCATGTCCCCCGAGCGGAGAACGACATCGCCGACTACCTGTCAAAACACGCCGCCCTCAAGCTACCCGTGGAACCAGGTACCTTTGTGCTTCGATTAATTCAGCCATCCGTTGAACCATCGACCGAGCAGAACAAGCGAAGGAAATCAGGCCCCGACAAGTACTTTCCCACTGAGCCCCCAGGGGTGGCCGGCAAAGATGTTACCAGGGACGCTGAGCCTGCCGTGGGGAGACACACTCCGGCAGGGCATCAAGCCGTGACCATAGAGACAATCACTCCCGTGGCATAGGAAATGTCTTTGGTCCTTGCCGTCGAGCCCCAGGCTCCAGCATGGGCACAACATACCGTCCAGTTCCTCCAAACCGGGGAGCTTCCTGAGGAGCATGAAGAAGTGGAGAAAGTAGCCCACCGGTCCGCCGTGTACCAGTTAGTCGATGACGTCTTGTATAGAAAAAGGCCGAACGGCGTGAAGTTGAAGTGCATTCCCCGGGAGGAAGGGCTGGGGCTGTTGGCAGAGATACACGGAGGTATATGTGGCTCCCACCTAGGGTCAAGGGCCCTTGCCGGCAAGGCATTCCGGCTAGGCTTTTTCTGGCCCACTGCCCTCCAGGATGCAACAACACTAGTAACCAAGTGTGAAGCGTGTTAGTTCCATTCAAAGAAGCCTCATCAACCAGCTCAAGCTCTCCAAACAATCCCTCTTTCCTAGCCAATATCGGTCTATGGGCTCGACATACTGGGCCCTTTTCCCCGTGTTGACGGGGGCTTTGAGTACTTGTACATAGCAATCGACAAGTTCACAAACTTGCTAGAGGTGGAAGCAGTGAGAAAGGTGACCGCACAATCAGCCGTCAAGTTCTTCAAGGGTCTGGTCTACCGTTTTGGTGTACCAAACTAAGTCATCACCAACAACGTCACATAGTTCACAAGCAACACCTTCATGCAGTACATTCAAGACCTCGGCAGCAAGGTCTATTTTGCTTCTGGTGCACACCCTCGAAGCAACGGCCAGGCAGAAAGGGCAAATGCTGAAGTACTATGGGGCCTCCAGACAAGTACTTTTGACAGGCTGCACAAGTGCGGAAGGCGCTGGATTGATGAATTGTCGACGGTTCTTTGGTCAATCAGAACGACACCAAATCGAGCCACCGGCCAAACACCCTTCTCCCTCATTTACGGAGCAGAAACAGTTCTCCCCATGGAACTCACATACGGGCACCCCGAGTGGTCGCTTATGATCAGCTTGAGCAAGAGCGACTGCAACAAGATGACGCAATGCTCCTCAAGGAATATCGTCTTCGGGCGGCTGTGCGAGCAGCGCGCTACCAACAAGCTTTGTGCCGCTACCATAGCCACAAGGTTCATGCCCCGAAGCTTTGAGGAAGGCGACCTTGTTCTTCGGCACGTTCAGTCAGCCAAGAATTCCAGCAAGTTGACACCGAAGTGGGAAGGCCCTTATCGGGTAATACGAGTCACCAGGCCTGGCGCAGTTCGCCTTGAGACCGAAGATGGTATTCCAGGGAGTAACTCCTGGAACATCAAACATCTTCGCAAGTTTTACCCATAAGGCGCAGTTGCCGGGCTCCCTGGCAAGCCACCCTTTTGTACAAGCCTTGCCGGCAAGGCATGTAACCCTTCACACGAAGCCAGGCGCAGATCAAATGAAGCGCTGGCGCCCTAAGATTTAGCATGCATGCTAGGTTGAGTCTCTTTCTCTGTTAGGGTTGATAGTGCTTAGCAGCGGCTAACCCCAAGCATAGAGGTTGAGTATGCGTCTCTCTGTTCCCTTTCCGTCCTCTTGTTCGCAGGATGCGTGGACATTCCCGCTGAACCGTTTGGAAGAAAGAGGATGGCCGACGCTCCAACCCCGGCAAAACTGAGGTTGCCGGAGGCTGCACGACCAAGGGTCAAGCCACGGCAAGACAAGGTTGCCGGGAGCTACAGAACCAGATAAGTCTTTCATCCCCTGCTCTTTCCTTTCGTATGGAACTTGGACGTACGAGGCTTCGTTCGCTCTTATGAACATCATGCTCTCTTTTTCCCTGTGTCCAACAAGCTTTTTCTTGGACAGGGGCTCGGTAGTAGTGTGATGGGAAGAGAGCTGACGAAGGGCCTAACCCTACCCTGCTCCTACTTCCGCCAAGGGCGCGAATATAGTTATGGAGCGCGTGGGGGGGGGGGCAAGGCTTGTTGCCGGGGCACGTTGTTTATCTTAAGATAACAAGGATCCATTTCTTGGTGTGGCTCCTGCCCGCGCACGAGGAAACCCGGCAAACACCCTTCTCTTCATTAATACGTTGTAAACAAGTACAATTCGAATGGAATGCATACATGAGCAAGGGGGTTACAAGATTTAAATCTTACAAAGGCCCGTAGGCTTAAAAACTAAAAAGAGATAAGATGCCCGTAATCCCTTTCTTGTCCCTCTCCTCAGGAAATAGAACAAGATGGCGAAGGGCAAAAAGAGTGCATAGGCGAAGCGCGAGCAGCAGAAAGCACCAAGAGGACATCCCGGTGGGTCCGGGAGAAGAGCCGCAAGATGGGGCAGCGGGCTGGCAATGCATGAGTTGATGCCCGTGTACTCCGACATGACGACCACCGCGCACCTTCTTCGCCTTCTCCGGCCTCCCAATGCTAGCCCCCAAGGAGGCGACCCCGAGAAGTTTGAGGGGCTGGCGGTGCAGATGATGGTGCTGCCGGCATCGCCCGGGGGTGGCGTATTCGCCGCCTAGTCAGACCCGTCATCCTCCCTCCCACTGCCCTCGTCGTCGCTGTCACTTTCCTCCCCATCACTCTCGGTTGGGGAAGAGTCTTTGTCGTCAGTCGAGCTCTTCGCACAACACCCTAGTCCGTGTCCCGAGCGCCCGAAGACCTTGACGGAGAGCAGATCGCTCTCCGCCAACCTGAAGCAGAGGGCGTGCCCCTTCATCAAGCAGTGGGCGTGCGCGAAGGTTTTTCACCCCCGGTGGAGGAGCATCACGTGAAGAGCGGGGAACTTGGTGTTCACCCACATGGCGCCTGTAACGCCCCAGATGTAACAATTCCATTTATGGCAATATATTCATCGTTGACTTAATCAATTCCATTCTGGGCTCTTTCTTCATTTCGGGTTCTTTCTTTTTGCCTTGTGCGTGTGTTGCATGTCACCATGTCATTTTCATTTTGTGCATTGCATTGGCATAGTCTCACTTGCATCCATGTGTAGTTGCATCGTCTCCGTTCTCTCCGTTGTCCGTATTGAGTTCCGACACTCACACACGTGCTCGTCGCACCTCTCAAGCCTTTGTTTCGTGAGTGGGTTAAAAACATCCTCGGAATGGGCCGAGAGTTGTCAGGTGGTCTTGGTATATCACCGGTAGATCACCTGTTAACTTTCGTCTCGTTTGGAGGCCGTTTGATACTCCAACGGTTAACCACGTGGGCTAAAAACCCCTATCTCTTTTGGCCCAGAACCCCTCCACAACAGCCCACAAGCCCATCCCAACCACCCGCATCTTCTCGGTCGTTGGATCGTGATCGTGTGGGCGAAAACCGCACCTCATTTGGACACTCCTAGCTCCCTCTACCTATAAAACAACCTCTAGCCCAGAAATCTCTGATGAACCCTAGCTCCCTTCCTCCTCCACGCGCCGGACGTGTCCGTTCCACCACCGGACGTGTCTGCCGCCGTCGGCCACGTCTCTTAGCCAATCCTGCCGCGCCACCTCGTCTCCGCCGCCACGTGTCCGCCTCCCGTTGGCCGTGACGCGCCACCTCTCCACCCGCGCCGCCACGGCCCACCAGGGCTCGAGGCCGGCCCGCCCCGGGCCGCTCCCGGGCCGAGCTCCCGCCACGCGCCCCGCTCCCTGCCGCCTCGCGCGCCGGCTGGCGCCGCCGCCGTCCGCCGCGGCAACTCCGCCGCCACCGGGCCCGGCCTATCTCCACTGCCCGCCAGATCCGCGCCTCAGACCGAGTGCCCGCCGGCCGGCCCCGTCCTCGACCTCCGACCGCCCTGACGCCACTGCCTCCGGTCGCCGCGACCCTGCCGCCGGGTGCTCCACCGCCGCGGCCAACTCCGACCGCCTCGCTCCGGCGAGCCGCCGGCCCGATCCAGATCCGGATCCGGGGGTGGATCAGATCCACCACCCCCGCGATCCAAACGTCATCCCCGTCCCAGATCTCCTCGTTCCGGGATCCCTCCTTCCACGTTTGACTTTTTCAGAGGGGTAATTTTCTCTAAGTCCTGGATCTGCGTAAATTTATTGCCTCCTTCATCATGTGGTAACTTTGTGCTCGGTGCTCCGTTTTGCATGTATGATATATCAAAATGTTCGTCTGAAAGTGCTCTACATGCTAGCATCAGTTTCATACATGTTAGAGTTCATATAGATGTCTTAATCTTTGTTGCAAGACTGCTTCGTGATGTTACTGTTTCAGCACTAGTTGTCTATTATCATTTTGTTGGCATGTTCGTGAGGTCACAACTTGGTGCATGTTGGTCCAAATGGAGTGTATGATATGTCAAACTGTTCTTCTTGTGATGCTCTTCATGATGGATGCATTTGCATGCATGATAGGTTGCATTATGCCATGTTTATCCCTATTTCAAAAGTGCATGTGGCTGATAAGTTTCTGAACTTTTTATGAGATGATGTTTTGTCTTCTTCGTGTGAATTACTCCATGTGTCATATGAGCTAGGTGTCAACATGTGTTTTTCTCATTGGAATGTGCTCTACATGATAAATGTATTTTCATTCCATGATATGTCTTGAGATGAGTGCATCAAGCTTGTTAACATGCCATCGTGATGTTAATTTTTTGCTAAGGGTGAATCTGTTAAGTTTTATGCCATGTTTCCATGAGGCTGCCGTCATTGTTGTGCATGGTTAGAGTTGTCCAGTGGGTGTTTCTTGATGTATATGTTATGATCTAGCTATCCATGCTCTTGTTTGCTATGCTGCCATGCTGTAGCTTGTTCTTTTGAGGCCCTCTAGTTGCTTCAAAATGTTTCTGTCAGCATGCCCAGATAAACTTTTGCACTTTTTCCATGATGTTTGGGATATGTTCTAGTATGTTGTAGAAGTAGCCATGTGGTCATTCTTGAAGAGAATGTTATTCATGTTATTGCCATGCCTTTTTCTTGCATGATTGCTTGCTGTAGTTTGTTGTTTTCATGCTCTCAACTTGTTATAAAATGTTTCTGTCAGCCTGTTATCAGCAAGTTCAGTTTTGCCATGTGAATAGCTAGTGTTTTATGCATCCTATGACCATGTTCTTGCCATGAGTAGCTTCACAAACATGTCTTCTTGTTGTTGGTTATATTCACATGCCATGCTATGATTTGGGAGGAGTTGCACAAGCTTGCTAACATGCCTACTTGTCGTTGTTGTTGCATGCCTTGTAATTTTCTCTAAGTTTGAGAAATCTGTAAACTTATTGCATCTTGCCATGCTTGTTTAATTGTGTTCCAGTAAGTTTTTGGGTGTGATCTGAGTTCATGCTTGTTAAGAATCATGTCTATTTTACATCCATGCATTTTGTCTTCATGTTTGGGTGTTGTAGCATATTTTAGTCTTGCTCCAAAGATGACATGTTGCTGTTAATTGTAGTTTTGCATCGGATCTTGTTTTCCTTGTCATTTGCAAACCGTGCATCCGTTTCCCATGATCTTTATATCAATTTTGACCAAAATCTTCCCATCTATCCAGTGCCTTGCTTGGTTGCCCAAGATGTAGCCATTTCCATCATCTTATCCTTAGGCTCGAGAGCATCCTCATGCATACGCACATTATACTCGCATCCCATGTCATGTCTTGCATCATGATGATTGTGCATTGCACCGTGTTTGATCTTGTACCATTGTTGTGCTCTTGTGTTGGGTAGAGCTGGGAGCCGATACCAGGTTCGAGGATCTTGTCGAGACTGAGTTTGAGGAGCTATCTTACGATCCCACCAACGACTTACCAGGCAAGATGATCGTTCCCCGATATCACCTCTATCTTCGCCTTGCTAGTTGTCTCGCTCTTTAGCAATGCCTCGATGCATATTCCTGTTTGTCAGCCTCCTATTTTTGCCATGAAGCACTCTAACCGCCTTCCTAGCAAACTGTTGATTGGCTAAGTACGCTTTTTCTCAGCCCCTCTTATAGCGTTGTTAGTTGTAGGTGAAGTTTGAAGATTGCTCCATGTTCGCAGTTGTTTATTGGGATAACACAATATTTGTCTTAAATAACTTAATGCACATATATATATATATATATATATATATATATATATATATATATATATATATATATATATATATATATATATATATATATATTGGTAATGGGTGTGGCCTTCTTCTCTGTGTTTTGTTCCACTCATGCCACCTTAGGACCCGATTATGTTCCTTGATTTTGCGTTCCTAACACGGTTGAGGTTTATGGGCCCCCCTTGAT
>LR738711.1:821565953-821622269 GCA_902687465.1 Secale cereale | reverse complement strand
TATATATATTGGTAATGGGTGTGGCCTTCTTCTCTGTGTTTTGTTCCACTCATGCCACCTTAGGACCCGATTATGTTCCTTGATTTTGCGTTCCTAACACGGTTGAGGTTTATGGGCCCCCCTTGATAATTCGCACTACTTAAAGCTTTTCCAGGAAGACCCAACATTGGTACTACGTTTGCCTAACAACTAAAACTTGCATAGGGAGTTATAAACCCGAGTTCTTAATCTACAACCCGGGCCAGTGCTCCTCATGAGTGTTCGTCCAAAGTGGGGGTTATGTGGGGCCACCTTGGGGAAACCCGAGGGCTGGTTTTACCTGTAGGATCGCCCATCCGATCGTGGCCTGAGACGAGATACGCGCGGCTACTATCAGGGTGTCGGCACGCCAGGAGGTTTTGCTGGATTAGTTTTACCTTTGTCGAAATATCTTGAGCACGGGATTCCGAGAATACTCGGGTCTTCCCAATTTGGAGTTGCGACTCTGCAGATCGTAAGCTTGTGATGGGCTAAGTTGGGACACCCCTGCAGGTTTTTGAAGTTTCAAAAGCCGTGCCCACGGTTACGTGGCAGATGGGAATTTGTTAATATCCG
This sequence comes from Secale cereale, assembly GCA_902687465.1. Classification (NCBI taxonomy): domain Eukaryota; kingdom Viridiplantae; phylum Streptophyta; class Magnoliopsida; order Poales; family Poaceae; genus Secale; species Secale cereale. Next base: position 821,621,675 of record LR738711.1, on the reverse strand, counting down.
GTTGTAGATAACTTGACACCATATCCTTTAAGAATACACTACATGTGCGAGTTACCGTGATGGTCTCTTTCCGAAGGGCTTCGGGAAGTGAACACGGTGGGGTTATGCTTGAACGTGAATAGCTAGGATCACTTCTTGATCAACTTGGCGACCGTTGGCACATATTCTCATCTCGCTCTGAATTCGTATGCTAGTTGTTTAGTGCTTGCTGCAAACACTTTATTACCTCTACACACCCAAAGGCTTTGTTAGTTTTGATACCCGGGAATGGGATTGCTGAGTCCTTGTGACTCACAGTTTACAACACACACCAGATGTAGGTACAGCCGAGTATGATGCAGGAGATGGATCAGAATTTCACTGGGAGTTCGATGAAGAGTGTGGTCGTTTCTATGTAATGTATGACGACGATCAGTTGTGGTTCCTACTAGGGGCGATCGGGACTTGTGTTTGTGGTATCTTTCTCGTTTGGATTTCGTCCATAGTCGGACCCTGTTTTATTTGGATGAATGTATTTTATTGTATTCATTGTGTGACGTGGCGAGTGTAAGCCAACTATTTTACACTTTCATCCCCGAACGTTTACATGAGTTGTTCAAAGATACCACGCTTGCGATCATTCCAGAATGCGCTTATGTCTCTAAGTTGTGCCTCGACACGTAGGAGATATAGTCGCATCCTGGGCATTACAAGTTGGTATTGAGAGCCTTCTCCGACCTAGGAGGCCCCTGATTGATCGAACCGCTGACGGTTGAGTCTAGGCACACACACAAAATGTTTTAAGTCCTATATATATCGGAGAGTAGAATTTCTTTTTACTCCTCATCCGCTTCATCGCTCTGGAGAGGTCTCCTGACGTGTTTTATCTTCAATATTCTCAAAATTTCACCAATTTTTTTTAGTATCACGCGGGTATTGTTTGGATTGTTCCGATATCTTTGTGACGAGAATATTGTTCTTGGTGCCTCCTGTCATTTAGGGGTTGTCGCAGTGTCTCGGGGAGTTGAGCTCCGAGGTGTTGTCGTCACAAATGTATCGTAGTGGTTCTAGAATACTAGAGGCGGTCGACATCGAAAACTCTTCTATGCATGTCTGGTGATGAGATAACCCCGACGTCACCTAGTACTGGGGAGATAGTTCGGGAGTATTGCCACAGCTAGTATAGAGGATGTGTTTCGAAGGTCCGAGGTAAAGAGTTTCCGAAGATGACTAGTTATTTGTTGACGGATGGATACACCTGGATGTAGGTTTAGAGTTGAGTGTGCGGTGCTTCCCCTGTATCCCCAACACCAGATTGCATAACCGGAAAGCTTCGGGAATTAGTAGGTGGGTTTCAAGTAGCTCGTAGGTAATCTTCCAACGGGTGCATGGTATGAGGTTTGGGGTTCAACATCTAGTGAAGAGGTTTCATGGGCGCTGTTCCAATTGGGAGTTGCATCTTAAAGGATCCTTGGCTATGCTGATCCGGGGATTGCAAGGCCCTTTGTAACACGTGCCATGGGGCATACAGCATGAACATGTCTATTATGTATTTGTTCCATCTGTTACCTTGTTGTTTTATTCTATCATTTTGTTCTCCCGTGTGGCTTCTCGACAAGTTGTCGTACCATTAAGCTATGGAATTTATTCGTTCATTTTTGTTCGGATGTTCATTGTGAAGACTATATGTTGCAAATATCTAGCCGTTGGTTCAGCTTATCTATTATTTGCTTCAATGGCTAACGGTTGTCATCATCTTCAGGATGGCACCTAAGAAAGTTCCTAACCAGAACCAAGAGGGTGAAGAAGAGCATCCTCCTTCCCACCTCCTCCGTCTGAGGCATGGAGAGCGATTATGCAGGCAACCAATCAAAACACCCAGATGCTCATGCAAATGATGCAGAGTTTCCAAGCCAATCAAGCAAATCAAGGCAATCAAGGGAACCAAGACCAAGGAAATCTATTCAATCAACCTCACTTTGCGACTCTCAACCAATTCTTGGAAAACCAACCAAAGTCTTTCAGTTTCTGTGTTGATCCGCTCAATGCGGAAGATTGGATCATAGACATCAAGAAACACTTTCAGTGCAGTAACGTCAGAACTGAAGATTATGTCAAGTTTGCCGCCTTCCAACTCAAAGACCAAGATGTAGATTGGTGGCAATAGTACAAAGACTCCAGAGGTGGTCATGAGATCTCGTGGACTGATTTCTGCCGTAATTTCAGTTCTCATCACATTCCAACAAGTGTTATTGAAGGCATGCGTGAGCAAGTCCGCAACCTGAAGCAAGACACCATGTTCGTCTATCAATATAATGTCAAGTTCCAGAATCTTGCCCGTTATGCGAAGCAAGACATCCCCGATGCCAAGAGCAAAATCTACCAGTTCCGAGGTGGTCTGAAAGATGAACTCAAACTTGCACTCACTTTGTTCGAGCCGGATGAATTTGACCAATTCTAAAACATGGCTCTCAAGCATGAGGTAGCTCAACTTAAGTGTGAAGCTTCCAAAAAGAGGATAAGAGATGCTGTTCACTCCTCCTCTTCCTCTCAAGTGGTTGCCAAGCAGCAGAAGTTCTGGCTACCGCCTCCTCCAGTGCTCCGTCCTCCAAGCAACAACAAGCACTCAGGTGGTCGTGGATTCTCCCACCCACCCAACCCAAGCAACCAATACACGTCTCAATTCCAACCTCCAAGACCAAGAGGTCCTTATCATCGGCCACTTTCAGAGGTTACGTCCAACAAGTGTACTCAGAAGGGTCACTATGCCAACAAGTGTCCCAACCAAAGGCGCCTTCTGCCTCCTCCACCTGTAAGCAATGCTATTGTCAAGCACAATCCCAAGTATGCTAGAGTGAACCTGATGAATGCAGCTCAAGCAGAGAATTCTTCTGATGTGATAATTGGTAATCTTCCAGTTAACTCTATTCCTGCAAAAGTATTGTTTGATTCGGGTGCATCATGTTCTTTCATATCTCACCCATTTGCATCGAAGCACAATTTTGACAATGAAGTATTACCAAGGGCATTGCAAATTATTTCTCGGGGCAAAAACATGACTGCTAATGTGAAGGCTCTGGACATATCTATTCATATGGGTGATTACAGTTTTCTGGTTTCCCCGTTTGTTCTCGGTAACTCGGACATTGATCTTATTCTTGGGATGGATTGGCTCTCGAAGCATGATGCTCTTATTGATTATGCAAACAAGGAAGTCAATCTAACTCATCCTTCTGAAGACATGATTATCTTCGCAGCTCGAGATAACACAATCAGGCTATTCTCTCTCAATGACAATGTCGAGATTAATGCCATATCCCAGATTCCGGTGGTTTGTGAATATGAGGATGTATTCCCTGAAGAGCTTCCAGGCATGCCTACCAACCGTCCAGTTGAATTCGTCATTGAACTTGAACCTGGTACCGAGCCAGCCTATCGACGTACGTACAAGCTTTCTCCTAAAGAGTTGAAGGAGCTGAAGAAACAACTCGATGAGCAAGAATGAATGGGTCTAATCGGACCAAGTACTTATCCCTGGGGCTGTGGTGTTCTTTTTGTCAAGAAGAAAAATGGTACGGAACCATTGTGCATTGATTACCGTCCATTGACAAGAAGACAATTAAGAATAAGTACTGGCTCCCCAATATCAATGAATTGTTCGAGCAGCTCAAAGGAGCCAAGGTTTTCTCGAAAATTGATCTTCGGATGTGCTACCATAAGATTCGTATCCGTGAAGAGGATATTCCCAAGACCGCATTTATGACAAGCTATGGCTCCTATGAATACACGGTCATGTCCTTCGGGCTTGCAAATGCTCCACCCGCCTTCTCTCGGATGATGCACTTCATATTCAACCCCTACACTAATGAATTCGTTCTCGTCTACCTCGATGATATCTTGGTATTCTCCAAGAATGAAGAAGACCACGCCAAGCATCTCCGTTTGGTCCTCGACAGGCTCCGTGAGCACCGTTTCTATGTGAAATTCTCCAAATGTGAATCATGGCTTGATAAAGTCCTCTATCTTGGCAATATTATCTCTGTCGAGGGCATTTCTGTTAACCCTGAGAAGGTTGAAGCTATTGTGAAGTGGGAACCTCCTCAGAACGTCGAACAACTCTGAAGCTATTGCAGAAGGTTCATTGAGAACTTCTCCAAGATTGCCAAGCCTCTTTCCAAACTGTTGCAGAAGAATGTCAAGTACTCGTGGACTCCTGATTGTGATGTGGAATTCAACACCCTCAAAGAGAAGCTCATTTCTGCTCCGGTTCTTACTCCTCCGGATGAGTCCAAGCCTTATGAAGTTTTCTGTGATGCTTCATTGCAAGGTCTCAGCGGTGTTCTCATGCAAGACAAGAAGATCGTTGCATACACTTCGCGTCAGCTTAAACCAAATGAGAAGAATTACCCCACACATGATCTTGAGCAAGCAGCAGTTGTTCATGCCTTGATCACGTGGAGACACCTTCTGTTGGGCAGAAAAGTTGACATCTTCACCGATCACAAGAGCCTGAAGTACATCTTCACCCAGCCAAACCTTAACCTCCACCAGACTCATTGGGTTGAAATGATTCAAGAATACGATCCAAGCATTGAGTATACTCCTGGCAAAGCCAATGTCATTGCAGATGCCTTGAGCAGAAAGGCTTACTGCAACAGTCTCCGCATCAAACCGTTCCAACATGAACTTTGTGAGTCATTCAGGAAGCTCAACCTCCAAGTTGTTCCGAAAGGATTTCTTGCCAACCTTCAAGTTGCTCCTACCTTGCAAGATCAAATCCGTGAGGCCCAACTCAGTGATGCTATGGTGCAGAAGGTGAATCATGGTATTGCTAAGGGTACTCCCAAGTAAGTGCTATCGCATTGATGACAGAGACACTTTGTTCTTTTAGGACAGAATTGTAGTTCCCAAAGGTGATCTCAGGAAGCTCATAATGAACGGAGCACATGACTCACTCCTCTTGATACATCCAGGAAGCTCCAAGATGTACCATGAACTCAAGCAATCCTATTGGTGGACTCGCATGAAAAGAGAAATTGCTCAATTCGTGAACGAGTGTGATGTCTGTAGAAGAGTGAAGGCAGAGCATCAATGTCTAGCCGGGCTCCTTCAACCTCTACCTATTCCCGAGTGGAAATTCGATCACCTTGAGATGGATTTCATCACCGGTTTTCCCAAGTCCAAGCAAGGAAATGATGCTATCCTTGTGGGGATTGACAAGCTCACTAAAGTGGCTCATTTCCTTCCAGTCAAAGAATCCATCAACGCATCACAACTGGCAGAGTTGTATACCTCCAGAATTGTCTCTTTGCATGGCATCCCTCAAGTAATCTCCTCAGATCGTGGAAGCTTGTTCACTTCCAAGTTCTGGGACTCCTTTTAGTCAGCTATGGGTACCAAGATTCGCTTCAGCACAGCTTTTCACCCTCAAACTAGTGGTCAAGTCGAAAGAGTGAACCAAATTCTTGAAGATATGCTAAGGGCATGTGTAATCTCCTTCGGTATGAAATCGGAAGATTGCCTTCCATTTGCCGAATTCTCCTACAACAATAGCTTCCAAGAAAGTGCAGGCAAAGCACCGTTTGGAATTCTCTATGGCAGAAAGTGTTGTACCCCTCTCAACTAGTCCGAGACTGGTGAGCGTCAACTCCTTGGAAATGATTTGATCTTGGAGGCCGAAGAGATGTGCAAAGTCATACGTGAGAATCTCAAAGCCGCGCAATCGCGCCAAAAGAGCTACTATGACGGCAAGCATTGTGACTTGGCTTTCGATATTGGAGATCATGTCTATCTCCGTGTTTCTCCCATGAAGGGCAATCAGAGGTTCGGTATCAAGGGCAAGCTTGCTTCAAGATACGTGGGTCCTTTCAAGATTCTCGGCAAGAGAGGCGATCTAGCCTACCAACTCGAACTTCCTTCCAACTTTGCAAATGTGCACGATGTGTTTCACGTATCACAACTCCGCAAGTGCTTCAAGACGCCTGAACACACCATTCCTTTCGAAGAGATTGATCTTCAACAAGACTTGTCTTATCGTGAGCACCTCATTGCTATCCTTGAAGAAACTGAGTGCAAGACCCGCAACAAGTCCATCAAATTCTTGAAAGTGAAGTGGTCACACCATACCGACCAAGAAGCTACATGGGAATGATAATGTCGGTGTATTTGGATCGACATCTATGGGATCACAAGAATCCCTACTAAGGTTGCGGGGCACGGTGTTGAGAGAAGAGCGGATCTAACAGTTAGTACATGGTTCCTTTACCCAGGTTCGGGCCGCAAAGATGCGTAAAACCCTACTCCTGCTTTGGTGGATTATATGTTTGTGTTCTTCAGCTAGCTATGGGGCGTGATGAGCTCCAAAAGCCGAGTCGTGAGGAGTTCTAAAAAGCCGAATCCTTCTCATGGTCGCCTCTGGCCTCCTTTTATAGGAAAAAGGGGTTGCCACAGTGTCACACAGGGGGTGGAAAGGGTACAGTGATGCGAGGTTATCCCTCGCATTACAGGACAAGGCGCATTTAATGCGCTTAGCTTAGGCGTCCTTGCTTTATCGGGGACGAGGGGAGACGTCCGTATTGTCCGTCGCCGCTCCTCCTTGTGTTGACACGCGCCCTGGCCAGTGGTGCCTGGGGTGCCATGTAGGCACGCAGGCAGCTGAGGTGGCGCAATGGCGGGTCTCCACGAAGATCTGCATGTCGCCACGCAGGTGCCTGCCCAGCTGGTTGGGTCGGCAGCTGCATGGGGCGGTGGAGGCGTAGTTGGTGCGGGCCTAATGGTGGCCCCGTCGATATCCTCGGAAAGGGCCTTGACGGGGCCCAGGCAAGGGTCTTGCCGCGGCGCCTGCTGTCATCCCCGGTAAGTTGCTTGCCGGAGGTCTCGTGGTCTTCCTTGGCTGGGATCCCGCCAAGGGTCGTCGTCTTCTTAGCTTCTATCTCATCTTGAATGTCTTCACAAAGATCTGCATGCCACTACGGGGATGCCTCTCGAATCCTTGCCCCATGGGGGCAGTGGACTCAAGGGTGATCCTCTCCGTAGGCGTGGGGCGAATTACCGCGGCTAGGGTCTTGCCGGGGCTGCTAAGGCTGGCCCCGGCAAGGATCTTGCCGGGGGATCCCGCTTCTTCCCCTTAGCTCTTTGTGGTCTTGGCTTTGGGCTTTAGTCTCCATCGAGCTTCGGTCTTACCCTGGCTCACCTCCCTTGCCATGCTTGGTGTGGTGGTGCCCGTGGCTCAGACTGCCCGTGCACAGTTATAGGGGTACAAAAAGTGTACCCCTCTTTTTGTACAATGACAGGAGCCCCCGGGCCTGGGCCACACATAAGCGCGACGCGTTGCTGCGCCAGGCCCAGAATGGTGCGCGGGCAGGCGGGGCGGTTTTTACCGAGGTAAGATTTTCCACGCGCTCCGCCTCCCATGACCCGCACGCGCGGCGCGGGGTGGAGGGGCGTGCGTGACGTGGGCGGCATGCGCGGGGCGGTTTCCGCATGCATGCGTCACGTCGCAGTAAATGCGAAAGGAGGCGGTTTCGTGCCTTCCCTGTAAACGAGGGGAGGCGTGGAGGCGCGGCCCATTTACTGAATGGGGCTGAGGCGTGGTCCTCAAGGCGTCCACTGCCCACGATCAAGGGGAGGGGAGAGGTCGCCTCACCCGTCCCCTCGGTTCTGCACGTCTGCCACGTGCCTCCCATGCGCTTGGGGTGGAAAACGGTGGAGGCGGGAAACCGGGCCGTCGCTGGTTAGGGCGCCGGGTCGGTCCCGGCTCCATGTGCCTTCTGCGTCTTGATTGGCCGAGCGGGGTGGTCGAGCCCCAGCCCCGCCCCTTTATAAAGAGCGGGAGGGGAGGGACGGCGCCCCGCACTCTCCCATCTTCTTTCTCCTTCAGCTTATGCTCCTCTCTTCCGTTTGCCATGGAGAGATGAAATCCCGGTACTTCAACGGTGGCGGCGAGGGTCGCCGCTCGACAACACGTCCCTCCTTCTCCTGCACCCGTAGTGGCAGAACCGGCCGTGAGGGGAAGGGGGAGGGGGCGAGGCCATGGGCGAGGCCGGGGCTCTCGGGGAAGAGGAGGACGGGGCGGCCCGCCGGCCTCGCCCCCGCCAGCAGCTCCTACGAGTTCTTCGTCAGGCTACGGCGGCCGCCGCGCCGTCGCCTTCGTCTCCCGACCCCATTTGCGCGAAAGATGGAGCTAGACCCGCCGGAGTCGCTGCGGCTGCACATGAGGGGCTGCGGGATCAGTGGCACGCGAGTCCGCGTCGACTTCCCAGCTCCTCACGTGATGTATCTTCGCCAAGGATGGAAGACATTTGCTCGTATCCACAGCCTGACGGATGGGATCATCCTCCTTTTCAAATTGATGGAGGTTGGCCTTCTCTCCATCAAGGTCTTCGGGCACTTTGGAACTCGTGCAAGGTGCTGCGTGGAGAGCTCAGCTCCTCCGATGACGAAGACTCCTCCTCGAATGAGGGTGACAAGGAGGACAGCGGCAGCGACGACGAGGGCGGTGGACGGCAGGATGACGGGTCCGACTAGGTGTCGGGCGCCGCTTCTGGTGGCACCGGCGACCCCATCATCCACGTCGCCGGCTCCTTGAACTTCTCGAGGCCGTCTCCTTGCCGGCTGGCGTAGGGAGGCTGCGGAAGAGGAAGAGGAAGAAGGCGGGCGGCAAGGTCGTCATGTCGGAGTACGCGGGCACCAACGCCTTCGACGCGTACTGACGTCCTGCCGCCTCGTCTTCGAGTTCTGCCCCCGGCGCCGTCATCACCGTCCAGCCTTTGGGCGGCCACCGAGATGTCCTCTTGGTGTTTTCTGCCATCCGTAGCTCGCCTAGGCGCTCCTTTTGCCCTTCTCGCCTCCTTGACCTACCGCCTGAGGAGAGGGACAAGAAAGGCATTACGGGCATCTTATCTCTTTTTAGTTTGTAAGCCTTCGGGCATCTGTTAACTTTAGAACTTGTAATCTCCTTGTTCATGTGTTTCATTCCCTATGGACTGTACCTAAATGGAATGTTTTTAATGGAAAAGGAATGTTTTCCGGGTCATTCGTTCGCAGGTAGAACCCACAACAGGGAATAAATCCCTGATATCTCTAAGATAAACATTTTCTTGCCCGGCAACAGGCCTTGTCGTCTCCCTACTTCGCTCGGCCTTTCTCACACCCTCGGCGGAGGCAGGGATGAAGTGGTCTTAGGCTCCTCGTCTCACCATTTCGCTGCCGCGACTACGACCAAACTTAGTCCCAGGAACGAGCCCTAGGGCCTAGAGTTATGGGAGCACGGTAGCTTAAGGAAAAGAACGAGGTTTCACATACCTCAGTCCATAATGGAATGCATGATAGGGGACGAAGAACTTATCTGAAGCTGCAGCCCCTGGCAACCCTGGTTCGCCGTGGGTGAATCTTTGCTTTTGTAGCCCCCGGCAACACTGGCTTGCCGGGGCCTTGATGCCGATCTGTTCCTCTTTCTTTTCCCCAAGTGGCTTCGGCAAGGATGTCTGTGCGTCATGTGAACCAAAGGAGATAGAGGAAAGACAAAGAGACGCAAACTCGATCTCTAAGCTAGGGGTTAGCCGCCGCTAAGCACTATCAACCCTAACCAAGGAAGAGACTCGACTCAGCATGCATGCTATAACTTAGGGCGCCAGCGCTTCATTTATATATGCTCAGGGTCTGCGCCTGGCTTTGTACAAAGGGATACATGCCTTGCCGGCAAGGCTTGTACAAAAGGGTGGCTTGCTGGGGGGCTCGGCAAGCCGCGCCTTATGGGTAAAACTTGCGAAGATGCTCAATGTTCCAGGAATTGCTCACCGGAATGGCATTTTCGGTCTCCAGGCGGACTGCGCCAGGCCTGATGACTCGTATTACCCGATAAGGGCCTTCCCACTTCGGCGTCAACTTGTTTGTATTCCTGGCCGATTTAACGCGCCGGAGAACAAGGTCGCCTTCCTCAAAGCTTCGGGCATGGACCTTGCGGCTATGGTAGTGTCGCAAGGCTTGCTCGTAGCATGCTGCCCTCACAGCCGCCCAAAGACAATCTTCCTCAAGGAGCATTGCGTCATCTTGCCGCAGTTGCTCTTGCTCAAGCTCATCATAAGCGAGCACTCGAGGTGACCCGTATATGAGTTCAGTGGGGAGAACTACTTCTGCCCCGTATATCAGGGCAAAGGGTGTCTGGCCGGTGGCTCGATTTGGCGTCGTTCTGATCGACCAAAGAATAGCCGGCAACTCATCAATCCAGCGCCTTCCACTCTTGTGCAGCCTGTCAAAGGTCTTTGTCCTTAGGCCTCGCAACACTTAAGTGTTTTCCCTCTCAGCTTGACCATTGCTTCGGGGGTGAGCAACGGAAGCGAAACAGACTTTGCTGCCGAGATCTTGGGTATATTTCATGAAGGTGCGGCTTGTGAACTGCATGCCGTTGTCGGTGATGACCCTGTTGGGTACACCAAAACGGCACACTAGTCCCTTGAAGGACTTGACGGCTGACAGAGCTGTGACCTTCCTCACTGCCTCCACCTCCGGCCACTTTGTGAACTTGTCGATTGCAACGTACAAGTACTCAAAGTCCCCGACAACACGGGGGAAAGGGCCCAGCATGTCGAGCCCCCAGACCGAGAAGGGCCAGGAGAGAGGAATGGTTTGAAGGGCTTGAGCTGGTTGATGAAGCTTCTTTGAATGAAACTGGCACGCTTCACACCTGGTGACTAGTGCCGTCACATCCTGGAGGGCAGTGGGCCAGAAGAAGCCTTGCCGGAATGCCCTGCCAGCATGGGCCCTTGACCCTATGTGGGATCCACATATGCCTCCATGTATCTCCGCCAACAGCCCCAGTCCTTCCTCTCGAGGGATGCACTTCAATTTCACGCCGTTCGGTCTCTTTCTGTACAGGACGTCATCGACGAACTGGTACATAGCAGACCGACGGGCTACTTTCTCCGCTTCTTCCTGCTCCTCAGGAAGTTCCCCAGTCTGGAGCAATCAGACGATATGCTGTGCCCACGCTGGAGCCTGGGGCTCGACGGCGAGGACTAAAGGCATTCCCTCCGCCATGGGAGCGGCTATCTCGACGGCAAGAGCTTGACGCTCCGCCGGAGCTAGCCGTCCAATGGCGGGTTCAGTGTCTCCGGCAACATCCTTGCCGGCGGCTCCGGGGAGCTCGGGGGGATAGTACTTGCCGGGCCCTGATTTCCTCCTCTTGTTCTGCTCGGTTGATGGGTCAATGGATGGATGAGAGAGCTGAAGCACAAAGGTACCTGGTTCCACAGGTAGCTTGAGGGCAGCGCGCTTTGACAGGTAATCGGCGATGTCGTTCTCCGCTCGGGGAACGTGCTCCACCTGTATACCAAGTGCTCTTCTAGCTTTCTCACTTCATTGATGAAGGCCTTCATCAACGGGCTCTGGTAATCTTTGTTGACTTGCTTGACGATAAGCTGCGAGTCGCCCCTGACAATGAGTTTCTTGATCCCGAGGTCAGCCGCGATCCTAAGACCAGCAAGTAGCCCCTCATACTCAGCAGTGTTGTTCGTTGATACCTCCCTGGGGAAGTGCATCTAGACCACGTACTTGAGGTGCTCTCCAGTGGGCGCGACCAGCAGTACGCCGGCCCCGGTGCCCTGTAAGGAGAAAGCTCCATCAAAGTACATGATCCAGCTGCAACTCGCCCCTTTGCCGGGGAGAGCAGTTTCCTGGACATCTTTATCAGGCGTTGCGGTCCATTCTGCGACGAACTCTGCCAGGACTCGGCTTTGAATCGTCGAGGTACTTTCGAACTTGAGGCCAAAGCTGGACAGCTCCAGTGCCCACTCTACAATCCTTCCCATTGCATCTAGATTGTGCAATATCCGTCGTACAGGGAAGCGAGTGACGACAGTGATCTCGTGCGCCTGGAAGTAGTGACGCAGCTTCCTCGAGGCCATGAGAAGGCCGAAGAGCAATTTCTGCACACCGGAGTACCTCGATCTAGCCCCTTGCAAGTGGGAGCTAACAAAGTAGACTGGGAGCTGCATCATTTTCTTCCTGGGCTGCAATCCAACTGGCCGTGTCGTCTCTGCACCAGTGGCACCAGGCTCTGTCGCTACTATGACCTCGTCATCAATTTCTCTCTATGCCACCAGTGCAGTGCTGACCACCTGGTTCGTTGCCGCCAAGTATAGCAGCAACGGTTCTTGTGGCCTAGGCGCAACTAGTATTGGCGTGGAGGAAAGGTACCTCTTCAAATCTTGTAATGCTGCTTCAGCTTCTGGCGTCCATTCCATTGCGCCCGCCTTCTTCAAAATCTTGAAAAAGGGAAGGGCGCGCTCGGCAGACTTGGAAATGAATCTGCTCATGGCGGCAATGCAGCCAGCAAGCTGACACTAGGGGTGGGCATTCGGTTTATATGGTTAATTCGGTTCGGTTTATTCGGTTTTCTAGAATTTTGGTTTCTAGAAAATGACAACCGAAATAATCACAATAAAAATTGCCACCGAACCTTATTAACAAAAATATATCGGTTCGGTTTGTTCGGTTGACCGAAAAACCAAAATACATGTGCACCACCATCAGTTGAAGCAGCATATCATGTAACTATTTGTTATATTTTGTACAGACATAGCCGGCAATAATTTAAAAATAGCTACCAATAAGTATTTGCATGCATGAGGTCCTATAATCTATGCATTAGACCCATGCTCCTGTGATTGCATGAATCTATGTATAATTTCCAAAGCGATACACAACTAGCTAGCGACTTAGACTAATTGGTCATCTTATTGTGCTTGCACGGAGAGAAACATGGGTAGTGGACTCATAATTCGGTTAGTTCGGTGTATACGGTTTTTCTCAATCAAAAACCGATTTAAAATTAAATACTGAATAATTTATAATTTTCAAACCAAACCGAATAACCAAAAACCGATTTAGCCTCTATTTCGGTTAAATGGTTCGGTTCGGCTTCAAATTTCAGTTTTCGGTTTGAAAGTGCCCACCCCTAGCTGACACACATCCTTGACCCGTTTGGGTGCTTCAATCTGCTCTATAGCTTTGATCTTGTCCGGATTGACCTCTATCCCAAGCTGCGACACAAAGAACCCGAGAAGCTTGCCGGACGGGACGCCGAAGACGCACTTCTCGGGGTTCAGCTTGAGGTTGATCTTGCGTAGGTTGACAAATGTTTCTTGTAAATCCGGTATAAGGGTTGCCCTATTCTTGGTTTTGACCACTATATCATCCATATAAGCCTCCATATTTCTATGGAGCTGGGGTTCAAAACCAATCTGGACTGCTCTTGCAAACGTCGAGCCAGCACTCTTCAACCCGAAAGGCATTCGTACGAAACAGTACGTACCACATGGGGTGATGAATGATGTCTTCTCTTGCCATGAAGATCTGATGGTAGCCAGAGTAGGCATCGAGGAATGACAACAAGTCACACCCAGCCGTGGAGTCAAAAATCTGGTTGATGCGCGGCAACGGGAAGGGGTCCTTGGGACAAGCTTTATTGATATCTATGTAATCAATACACAACCTCCACTTCCCATTTGCCTTGCGCACTACCACTGGATTGGCCAACCATGTTGGATGGAGCACTCCTCTTACCAAACCCGCTGCTTCCAATTTCCGGATCTCCTCTGTGATTAACTCTTGTCGTTCCAAAGCTTGCTTCCTGACCTTCTGCTTGATGGGTCGCGCATGAGGATAGACAGCAAGGTGGTGCTCAATCACCTCCCTGGGAACGCCGGGGATGTCGGATGCTTGCCATGCAAACACGTCGACATTCACCCGCAGGAAGGTGACAAGCGCGTCTTCCTATTTGTCGTCAAGGGCGGAGCTTATGGTGAAAGCCCCTCCCGTGCCGTCCTCCTTGATGGAAACCTTCTTGGTTCCTAGCAGTGTGGCCCTGGACCTCTTGTTTCTGCTGGTGGAGCTCTCCGGCACGTCCTCAACGGGAGCGCGACACTCCGAAGAGGTGCGCTTGTCGGAGTGGGTGTCCAAGGTCTCATCGGCTTCTTCTTTCCGGTGGAGCTCTCTAGCACATCCTCGACGGGAGCACAGCACTTCGAAGAGGTGCGCTTGCTGGAGTGGGTGCCCGTGGTCTCACCGGTCTTCTTCTTCCCTCCCGGGGCTACAGTGGCAGGAGCAAGTGCCCTCGTGGCGGCAGCTACTGCAACCGCTTACTGGTATAGTTAGTCAGCGCAAATCAGCGCATCTTTCTTATCGGAGGGGATGGTGATGATCGTCATAGGTCCTGACATCTTCAGGGTGTTGTAGGCCTAGTGTGACGCTGCCATAAACTTGGCCAGCGCTGGGCGGCCAAGGATCCCGTTGTAGGGCAAGGGGATCTTGGCAATATCGAACACGATCCTCTCCGTCCTGTAGTTCAGATCACTTCCAAAAGTCACGAGCAGCGTGACCTTCCCCTTTGGTTGGCTTCTCCCCTAGTTGACCCCCTAAAACGCGACCATCTCTTCGAGGTCTCCATCAGGAACTTGCAGCATCTCGATCACGGTGGGTGAGAGTAGGTTCAGACCAGCCCCGCCATCGAGTAGCATCTTTGTCACCTTGAGGTTGCGTATTGTTGGTGAAACCAACAATGGCGAACACCCGACCGCAATAGTGCGATCAGGGTGATCCTCAGCATCAAAGATGATAGGTGTGGTGGACCATTTCAGCGGCTTTTGGGCACCGGACGACGGCTCCGCCGTTGTAATCTCACGCGCCCACTGTTTAAGTTGGCGGTGAGAAGTATGCAGCGAGGTACCGCCATCGACGCACATGGCCTCCGTAGCCTTCTGAAATTCTTGGTCGCCGGACTCATCGTCCTCCTCATGATCGTCGTCTTCGGGCCTTCTGTCACGGCCCCGGGCGGGCCTCTCCTGCTGTTTATCCTTGCCGTGATGGCCTGCTTGGCCGTCATGCTTCTTGCCAGACCCTTCAGCACCATCCTGGCCCTTCTCCTTGTCCCGCCTCTCATATTCAGCCCTCTGCTTCTCAACAAGGAGCTCAACCTGCCGGCAGTCCTGGAGATCATGGCCCTTGGTGCGATGGATCTTGCAGTACCGCTTGCCGGAGTTTCCTGGCTTTTCGGCGGCCGCGAAGGCCCGGCAGGCGACACACCCGGAAATTTCCTTGCCGAGGTCACCCGCCCTGGTTTTCTTGACGGAGCCGGCGTCATCAGATCCCTTGACGGCAAGCACGGCTTTACCCTTGCGCTTCCTGTTGCGGTTCCGACCTTTCTTTGCCGGGGCGGTAGTATCCTCGTCTGAAGAGTCGGTTACCGCACCGGCGTCTTCGCCGGGGTACTTCCTTCCCTCTTTAGCCCGGGCACATTTGTCAGCAAGAACATAGAGTTCCGCCACATCTTTCACCTTGGTCATCGCTAGTTCTTCACGCATCTTGCGGTTACGCACGTTCTGATGGAACGCGCTGATGATGGCGGCAGGGTGAACATCGGGGATATTGTACTGTACCTGGCTGAACCTCTGTATGTACTTGAGTATACTCTCGCCTTCCTTCTGGGGTCTGACCTGCAGGTCACTTGCTTGGCCATGAGCTTGGTGACCTCGAGTAAAGGCGCCAACAAACTCATGGCACAAATCCGACCAGGAGGAAATAGAGTCTACCGGCAAGTGCATCTACCATGACATGGCGTTGGGTTTAAGAGCCAATGGAAAGTAATTCGCAAGCACCTTATCGTCGCGAGCTCCGGCAGCTTGCATCATGATGGTGTAGATGCTGAGGAACTCTGACGGGTGGGTCTTGCCGTTGTACTTCTCGCCAACGTCAGGCTTGAAGGTGCGGTGGGAGGGCCACTGGAACTGCCGCAGCTCACGGGTAAAAGCCGGACAGCCTACCTCGTAAGGTAGACCTCCAGGGCTCTCCGGTGCTGGGCGGTCCACAGCAGGCCCCGCTCGCCTGTCTGACTGATGGCGCGCTCCGCGCCGACGCTCGATGGTGGTTCGAGCGTCTTCATGAGCTCGCTCCTGAAGAACTTTACGCTGGTCGCCGTGGTTCCGTGGGTCGGACGATGCTATGGAAGTGGCGTCGCCTGCGACGTCCCGACGAGTCGACACAGGCGGTACCAGGCGAGGAGGAGGCGAATGCACCGTAGCCACGGCGCTGTCGGCCCTCCCGCCACCGGTGCGTGGGACTCCATCGGAGCGTCGACCTGGGAGCTCCGCTGGATTTGGGTCATCCTTGTTGGCGAGTGCGACAAGGCTTCGGATGGTGGCTCTCCATTCTTCGAGTTTCCCCGTAACGGGAGGAAAGTCGAGGAGCAACTGCGCGCGCGCCAGGGCTTCGGCTGGGGTTAACGGTAGCGAAACCTGCACGGACCGTGATGCGCTTCGACCCCTGACCGTGTGAGGGGGAGCTCCATCACGATCCCGCAGTCGCATACCGTCTCCACCAGTGCTTCGGCGGCCGGGCAGGTGTTCTATGTCCCGGGAGTGGCGCTCGGGGCTCTTCCCATGGCGATGCATGTGATCTTCGGGGCGACGACGCCGTTCGTCACACGCTGCTTGAGAGGAGGGCGCTGTTGGCGCCGACGTGGAAGTTCTAGAGGCCCTTGCGTCGCCTTCGGGTGATGCGGCAGCGACCTTGGAAGGCCCCGCGCCACTCGCGGAGGGCCTGGCTCCATCTTTGGAACTGGCGGTGTGTGGCCCGTTACCAGGCACACAAATATCGCCACCTCCCAAACTCCGGCTGCTGTGACGGCGTTGGTGTTCGCGAGCAGCGCCCCGGGTCCTTTCCGCGACCGGTCCGCTGCTCGCCCGCATCGGGACGGGCTGTCCAGCTTCCAACAGGCCAACCGCCACCGTCGTCTTCTTCTTGGGCGCCATGATAATGAAGGAGCGCCGAACAAACTGCTAAAGCCGATTCTCACAACTGCGCCCCCTACCTGGCGCGCCAAAGATGTCGGTGTATTTGGATTGACATCTATGGGATCACAAGAATCCCTACTACAGTTGCGGGGCGCGGGGTTGAGAGAAGAGCGGATCTAACAGTTAGCACACGGTTCCTTTACCCAGGTTCGGGCCGCAAAGATGCGTAAAACCCTACTCCTGCTTTGGTGGATTATATGTTTGTGTTCTTCAGCTAGCTATGGGGCGTGATGAGCTCCAAAAGCCGAGTCGTGAGGAGTTCTAAAAAGCCGAATCCTTCTCCTGGTCGCCTCGGGCCTCCTTTTATAGGAAAAAGGGGTTGCCACAGTGGCACACAGGACGTGGAAAGGGTACAGTGATGCGAGGTTATCCCTCGCATTACAGGACAAGGCGCATTTAATGCGCTTAGCTTAGGTGTCCTTGCTTTATCGGGGACGAGGGGAGACGTCCGTCTTGTCCGTCGCCGCTCCTCCTTGTGTTGACACGCGCCCTGGCGAGCGGTGCCTGGAGTGCCATGTAGGCAGGCAGGCAGCTGAGGTGGCACAATGGCGGGTCTCCACGAAGATCTGCATGTCGCCACGCAGGTGCCTGCCCAGCTGGTTGGGTCGGCAGCTGCATGGGGCGGTGGAGGCATAGTTGGCGCGGGCCTGATGGTGGCCCCGCGGATGTCCTCGACAAGGGCCTTGCCGGGGCCCCGGCAAGGGTCTTGCCGTGGCGCCTGCTGTCATCCCCGGCAAGGTGCTTGCCGGAGGTCTCGTGGTCTTCCTTGGCTGGGATCCTGCCAAGGGTCGTCGTCTTCTTAGCTTGTATGTGATCTTGAATGTCTTCACAAAGATCTTCATGCCACTACGGGGATGCCTCCTGAATCCTTGCCCCATGGGGGCAGTGGACTCAAGGGTGATCCGCTCCGTAGGCATGGGGCGAATTGCCGTGGCAAGGGTCTTACCGGGGCTGCTAAGGCTGGCCCCGGCAAGGATCATGCCGAGGCTGCTAGAACCAGCTCCCGGCAAGGATCTTGCCTGGGGATCCCGCTTCGTCCCCTTTGCTCTTTGTGGTCTTGGCTTTGGGCTTCAGTCTCCATCGAGCTTCGGTCTTACCCTGGCTCACCTCCCTTGCCATGCTTGGTGTGGTTGTGCCCATGGCTCAGACTGCCCGTGCACAATTATAGGGGTACAAAAAGTGTACCCCTCTTTTTGTACACCGACAGAGAAGATCATCTCCGTTCCGAGTATCATGCTTTCTTTTAGTCCTAGATCTTGGGACAAGATCTTTTTGTAGTGGAGGAGAGTTTGTAATGCCCCGGATGTAAAAATTCCATTTATGGCAATATATTCATCGTTGACTCAATCAATTCCATTCAGGGCTCTTCCTTCATTTCAGGTTCTTCGTTTTTGCCTTGTGCGTGTGTTGCATGTCACCATGTCATTTTCATTATGTGCATTGCATTGGCATAGTCTCACTTGCATCTGTGTGTAGTTGCATTGTCTCCGTTCATTCCGTTGTCCGTTTCGAGTTCCGACACTCACACACGTGCCCGTCGCACCTCTCAAGCCTTTGTTTCGTGAGTGGGTTAAAAACATCCTCAAAATGGGCCGAGAGTTGTCAAGTGGTGTTGGTATATCACCGGTAGATCGCCTGTCAAGTTTCGTCTCGTTTGGAGGTCGTTCGATACTCCAACGGTTAACCACGTGGGCTAAAAAACCCTATCTCTTATGGGCCAGCACCCCTCCACAACAGCCCACAAGCCCATCCCATCCACCTCCATCCTTTCGGTCGTGTGGGCGAAAACCGCACCTCATTTGGACACTCCTAGCCCCTCTACCTATAAAACAGCACCTAGCCCCGAAATCTCGGATGAACCCTAGCTCCCTTCCTCCTCTACGCGCCGGGCGTGTCCGTTCAGCCGCCGGATGTGTCCGCCGCCGGCGGCCATGTTGCTCAGCCAATCCCGCAGCACCACTTCATCTCCGCCGCCACGTGTCCGCCTCCCATTGGCCGCGACGCGCCACCTCTCCACCCGCGCCGCCAGGGCCCGCCTGGGCCCGAGGCCGGCCCGCCCCAGGCCCTCCTGGATCGAGCTCCAGCCGCGCGGCCCGCTCCCCGTCGCCTCCCGCGCCGGCCGGCGCCGTCGCCCGGCCCGGCAGACCTCCGCCGCCCGCCAGATTCGCGCATCCGACCAAGCGCTCACCGACTGGCCCCGTCCTCGACCTCTGGCCACCCCGACGCCACCGCCTCTGTCCGCCGCGACCCCCCTGCCAGGCGCTCCACCGCTGCCGTGCCCCGGCGACCGCCGCGCCACCTCCTCCATCACCGCGGCCAACTCCGGCCGCCTCACTCCGGCGAGCCGCCGGCCTGATCTAGATCCGGATCCGTGGATGGATCAGATCCACCACCCTCGCGATCCAAACGTCATCCCCGTCCCAGATCTCCTCGTTCTGGGGTAATTTTCTCTAAGTCCCGGACCTGCCTAAACTTATTGCCTCCTTCATCATGTGGTAACTTTGTGCTCGGTGCTCCGTTTTGCATGTATGATATATCGAAATTTTCGTCTTGAAGTGCTCTACATGTTAACATCAGTTTCATGCATGTTAGAGTTCATCTAGATGTCTTAATCTTCGTCGCAAGACTGCTTCGTGATGTTACTATTTTAGCACTAGTTGTCTGTTATCATTTTGTTGGCATGTTCGTGAGGTCACAACTTGGTGCATGTTGGTCCAAATGGAGTGTATGATATGTCAAAATGTTCGTCTTGCGATGCTCTTCATGATGGATGCATTTCCATGCATGTTAGGTTGCATTATGCCATATTTATCCCTGTTGCAAAAGTGCATGTGACTGATAAGTTTCTGAACTTGTTATGAGATGATGTTTTGTCTTCTTCGTGTGAATTATTCCATGTGTCATATGAGCTAGGTGTCACCATGTGTTTTGCGCATTGGAATGTGCTCTACATGATAAATGTATTTTCATTCCATGATATGTCTTGAGATGAGTGCATCAAGCTTGTTGACATGCCATCGTGATGTAAAATTTCTGCTAAGGGTGAATCTGTTAATTTTTATGACATGTTTCCATGAGGCTACTGTCATTGTTGTGCATGGTTTGAGTTGTCCAGTGGGTGTTCCTTGATGTATATGTTATGCTCTAGCTATCCATTCTCTTATTTGCTATGATGCCATGCTGTAGCTTGTTCTTTTGAGGCCCTCTAGTTGCGTCAAAATGTTTCTGTCAGCATGCCGAGATTTTGCTTAGTCTGGATAAACTTTTGCAGTTTTTCCATAATGTTTGGGACATGTTCTAGTATGTTGTAGAAGTAGCCATGTGGTTATTCTTGAAGAACATGTTTTTATGTTATTTCCATGCCTTTTTCTTGCATGATGGCTTGCTGTAGTTTGTTGTTTTCATGCTCTCAAGTTGCTATAAAATGTTTCTGTCAGCCTGTTATCAGCAAGTTCAGTTTTGCCATGTGAATAGCTAGTGTTTTGTGCATCCTATGACCATGTTCTTGCCATGAGTAGCTTCACAAACATGTCTTCTTTCTGTTGGTTATATTCACATGTCATGCTATGCTTTGGGAGGAGTTGCACAAGCTTGCAAACATGCCTACTTGTCGTTGTTGTTGCATGTCTTGTAATTTTCTCGAAGTTAGAGAAATCTATAAACTTATTGCATCTTGCCATGCTTGTTTAATTGTATTCCAGTAAGTTTTTGGGTGTGCTGTGAGTTCATGCTTGTTAAGAATCATGTCTCTTTTATATCCATGCCTTTTGTCTTCATGATTAGGTGTTGTAGCATATTTGAATCTTGCTCCAAAGATGACATGTTGCTGTTAACTGCAGTTTTGCATCGCATCTTGTTTTGCTTGTCATTTGCAAACCGTGCATCCTTTTCCCATGATCTTTATATCAATTTCGACCGAAATCTTCCCATCTATCCATTGGCTTGCTTGGTTGCCCAAGATGAAGCCATTTCCATCATCTTCTCCTTAGGCTCGAGAGCATCCTCATGCATACGCACATCATACTCGTGTCCCATGTCATGTCTTGCATCATGATGGTTGTGCATTGTACCGTGTTTGATTTTGTACCATTGTTGTGCTCTTGTGTTGGGTAGAGCCGGGAGCCGATACCGAGTTCGAGGATCTTGTCGAGACTGAGTTTGAGGAGCCGTCTTACCATCCCACCGACGACTTACCAGGCAAGATGACTGTTCCCCGATATCATCTCTATCTTTGCCTTCTAGTTGTTGCGCTCTTTAGCTATGCCTCAATGCCTATTCCTGTTTGTCAGCCTCCTATTTTTGCCATGAAACACTCTAACCGCCTTCCTAGCAAACTATTGATTGGCTAAGTACGCTTTTGCTCAGCCCCTCTTATGGTGTTGTTAGTTGCAGGTGAAGTTTGAAGATTGCTCCATGTTCGGACTTGTTTATTGGGATAACCCAATAGTTATCTTAAATAACTTAATGCACATATATATTGGTAATGGATGGAAGGCTTGTCCTTCTGCTTGGTGTTTTGTTCCACTCATGCCACCTTAGGACCTGATAAACCAGTGTTATGTTCCTTGATTTTGCGTTCCTAACACGGTTGGGGTTTATGGGCCCCCTTGATAATTCGCACTGCTTAAAGCTTTTCCAGCAAGACCCAACATTCGTACTACATTTGCCTAACAACTAAAACTTGCATAGGGAGTTATAAACCCGAGTTCTAAATCTACAACCCGGGCCAGTGCTCCTCATGAGTGTTGGTCCAAACTGGGGGTTATGCGGGGCCACCTTGGGGAAACCCGAGGGCTGGTTTTACCTGTAGGATCGCCCATCCGGTCGTGGCCTGAGACGAGATACGCGCGGCTACTATCAGGGTGTCGACACGCCAGGAGGTCTTGCTGGATTAGTTTTTCCTTTGTCGAAATATCTTGAGCACGGGATTCCGAGAATACTTGGGTCTTCCCAATTTGGAGTTGCGACTGCGCTGATTGTGAGCTTGTGATGGGACACCCCTGCAGGGTTTTGAACTTTCTAAAGCCGTGCCCGCGGTTACGTGGCAGATGGGAATTTGTTAATATCCGGTTGTAGATAACTTGACACCATATCCTTTAAGAATACACTACCCGTGTTAGTAACCTTGATGGTCTCTTTCCGAAGGGCTTCGGGAAGTGAACACAGTGGGGTTATGTTTGAACGTGAATAGCTAGGATCACTTCTTGATCAACTTGCGACCGTTGGCACATATTCTCATCTCGCTCTGAATTCATATGCTAGTTGCTTAGTGCTTGCTGCAAACACTTTATTACCTCTACACACCCAAAGGCTTTGTTAGTTTTGATACCCGGGAATGGGATTGCTGAGTCCTTGTGACTCACAGTTTACAACACACACCAGATGCAGTTACAGCCGAGTATGATGCAGGAGATGGATCAGAACTTCACTTGAGTTCGATGAAGAGCGTGGTCGTTTCTATGTTACGTATCGCGATGATCAGTAGTGGTTCCTACTAGGGGCGACCAGGACTTGTGTTTGTGGTATGTTTCTCGTTTGGATTTCGTCCGTAGTCGGACCGTGTTTTATTTGGATGAATGTATTTTATTGTATTCATTGTGTGATGTGGCGAGTGTAAGACAACTATTTGACACTTTCATCCCCGAACTTTTACATGAGTTATGCAAAGATACCACGCTTGCGATCATTCCAGAATGCGCTTATGTCTTTAAGTCATGCCTCGACACGTAGGAGATATAGTGCATCTTGGGCATTACAACGCCATGGCAACACCCCTCCATGTGAAGCATCAACCTCGATGGCTGATCAACCTCCAACACTCTCGCAAACGCTTCGGGAACACAGAGGCGACTACGCGGTAGCTCGCGCAGTTGCAAGATGAACTCCAACGCCGTGTCCCTGACATGACCGCGTGGGGAGGCGGGAGGAGACGGCGGAGGAGATGGAGACGGAGATAATGACGATGCGGCTGTCCCCCGGCCTCGTCCGCCTCTGCCTCGACCGCCTCGCCGACCACGACCACGGCCGGCGCCTCTACTTCTAGCATGACCCTCGTCCTAGGCATCTGGCTCTTCTTTGAACGCTGCCGCCCTCTGACGGGAGGACAACCTGGTCGCCTCTGCAGAGGCACGACCACTGCCACGCCCTGTTGACATATCTTGGGAGCGAAAGGAATCGAACTGGAAGAGGATGAGTGGAGTGGTGAGAGGCACTGTCCCTCTCCCCCCTTCTTTATAGAAGGGCGACCACCCGAATCAACCAGTCCAAACACCGGAGGAACAAGGAAACAAGACCAACCCGCTGCTCCAATCAGCGGCGCCTGGTCCCCCGCCCCAGCGTTAAAGCCCCCCCCCTCTGCGTCCGCCGCTTGCCCTCCCAGACGCATGAGGGTGTGACACCCCGAGACCGATGCGCCAGGTTTCAACCAGTTATTCGTCATCGTTGCCATGTCATCTGCTTGTGTTTGCATTTTTTTGCCATGTCATCATGTGCATTGCATCAGCATGTTTTCGAAACTTGTATCCGTCCGAGTCCGCCCGTCCTTTCCGTTGTCCGTTCTGAGCACAGACACACTCGCACGCGCCCGCGGCACCTCCGAATATTTATTTTATAAGTGACCGAGAAACGTTCTCAAAATGGGGTGAAACTTGGCGTGTGGTCTTATTATAGCATAGGTAGACCGCCTGACAATTTTCGTCACATTCGGAGCTCGTTTGATGCCCCATTGGTTAACCGCGTTAACCGCCGGAAGCCCTTTCTCTTTTGGCCCAGCACCCCTCCACATCAGCCATCAAGCCCATCCTAACCACCTCCATGCTCTCGGTTGTCGGATCACGAGCACGTGGCCGAAAACCGCTCCTCATTTGGACCCTCCTAGTTCCCTCTACCTATAAATCAGCATCGCCCGTCCAAATTCGCGGACAAAACCCTAGCCTCATCCCCCTCTCGCGCCGCCGGACATGTCCATCCACGCCGTACATGTCCAGCCGGCCACGTCGCTATGACCAATCGAGCGCTGCCACATCGCCCCTATCCACGCTGCAGTGAACCACCGCCCGCCACGTCAGCGCCGCCACCTCCCTCCTCCTGCGCCGCCGGCCCGCGAGGCCCGTGCCTGGCCTGCCTGGGCCCTGCCGCAGTAGCCGCTCGCCGTGAGGACCGAGCGCCCCGTATCCCACGCCGCCGTCCGCTTTTCGTAAGCTCCCCTAGCTCCGGCGCCTCGCCTCCCACCGGCGCCCGTGGCACCCGCCGCCCCGCAGCCTCCATGGAGCTACGCCGCCTGGAGTATACCCGCCGTCCGTCTCCTCGTGCCTGCCCCGCCGCCATGTCTTGCCGCAAGATTTCATCTCCTCCTCGCCGTCGTCCCCGGCGGCCGGACCCCAACGCCACCCCGGCAAGTTCCTCCCGCCTCTTCTCCGCGCCCGGATTCGGACGGGAGCGACCAGATCCACCAAGTCCGGCCGGCCCCGCCGTCATCCATGCCTCGCCGGACATCGCCGATCTTCGCGTCGCCGCGCTGCCTCCCTCGGTCCAGAGGGATCGAGGAGGATGATGCCTCCGCTGCGAGCCTGGCCCCGTGGGCCCCGTCCCGGCCCAACCGCGGCGCTGCTCCGGCCTAGGCCGCGCCGTCGGCCCGATCCACCTACCCCCAAGTCCAGGGCGGCCTCCTCTCCTCCATCGGCCCGAAGGCCCAATGTGAGCCCCCCTTTCCAGTGCCGGAGCACCCCTTTTGCTATCCAACGCTCATGCAAAAAAACGTCTAAGTCTGGAGAAGTCAGCATCATGTTGCACTATTGTGGTGGGTGTATCTTGGTGCATGTTTATCCGTTTGGTGTGTGTGATATATCAAAATGTTCGTCTCGTGATGCTCTACATGTTAGTTGCGCATGCATGTTACTGTTCATCTTAATGTCTTAATACTTGTTGCAAAACTGCTATGTGATGTTAGTGTCAAGTCATTGTTGTCTGTCAACAATATGTTAGCATGTTTGTGAGGTTGTATCTTTGTGCATGTTGGTCCAAATGGAGTGTATGATATGTCAAAATGTTCATTGTGAAGTGCTCTCCATGTTGGTCGCTGTAGCATTCATGTTATGTGCCATATTGCCATGTTTATCTCTGTTGCAAAAGTGCATGTGGCTGTCAAGTGCTGAAACTTGTTATGAGATGCTGATTTATCATTTTTGTATCTCTATGTGTGAATTTTGTTTGAGCTACATGTCAATATGTTTTAGATGCACAATTATGTCATCTTTGCTGTGGTGCAATACACTTTTCATGATATGCCTTGTGGTGTTTGCAACAAGCTTGTAAAGTGGCCTACTCGCTGTTGTTATTTTCTATGACTTGTTAAAAATTGCTAAATCTGAAACTGTTATAACCTGATGCCATGTTTGCTTGATGCCCCACTCAAATCCATGGATGTTATGGCCTGCTGTATCCATCCAATCAGATCATGTCTTTATGTCCATGTTATGCTCTATCCATCTATGCCCTTGTTTACATTTATGACATGTTGTAGCTTGTTTATTTCTTGCTCTCAAGTTGCTATAAAATGTTTCTGTCAGCCTATTATCAGCAATTTCAGTTTTTCCATATGAATTGCGAGTGATCTATGCATCCTATGACCATGTTCTTGCCATGAGTAGCTTCATAAACATGTCTTCTTGCTGTTGGTTATATTCACATGCCATGATATGCTTTGAGATGAGTTGCACAAGCTTGCAAACATGCTACTTGTCGTTGTTGCTGCCATGTCTATTTTATTTCACCAAGTCTGTGAATCTATTATCTTTTGCAATATTGCCATGATGTATTGAGCATGTTCTAGTGGTGTTTTGTAGTAGCTCATTGCTCATGCTTGCAGTCCTGGACATGTATATGCTTGCCATGGCCTTTGTTGCCATGAAGCGTTATTGTATCATGTTGTTTTGATGTCAACTAAGTGCCATGTTGTTGTTTTTGGACAACTGCTTGTTATATCTTGTTTCATGTGTATGTGTTGAACCGCTGCTCCGTTTTGAGCGTGTCCTAGATGAAACTTGTGTGTCTTTGCATATAGATCCATAATATCATGTTGTTTACATGCTTGGAGTGAGTTTTCTTGTTGTTTGGATGCATCTTGCATAATTGCCATGCTTGTCTTGTTTTGCTCATATCTTCTAGGTTGTAGCTCCGAATTAAATGAACTTTATATGAAACTTGACTAGAATTTGGAGAAGATCATCCTGGTGCATGTTAAATTGCTGTCTAACAACTTGAACCAATTTTCGAAATGTGCATATGAGGGCTTACCGGAATTGTTATATGTTGTCTTCCGGCCTCATTTAAACTTGCTTTGTTGTGTGTTCTTGCATGCTTAATCCCTTGCCATGTTTTGCATCATATAGACTTGTCTTGCATCATACTTGGTTCAGCACTATGTAATGTTCTTGTGTGTTATGTTTACCGTGTCTTCTCGTTAGTGCTTGTTCTGTTGTGATCGTGAGCATTCGTTCGACTACACTTGGTTCGCCTTCATGGCTTCTTCTTCGTCTTCTACTTGGACTCGTTCTTCTTCCTTGCGGGATCTCAGGCAATATGACCGTCACCTTGGATACCTTTACTATCATTGTCGTGCTAGTTGTCTCGATGCTATCATTATATGTCGCGCTACCCATCATTTATTGTCATCCCCTCTTCTTGTTGCCATCAAATCTCTAACCTTTGACACATTCCCAGCAAACCGTTGTTTGGCTATGTTACCCGCTCGCGTAACCCCTCTTATAGCGTTGCTAGTTGCAGGTGAAGATGAAGATTGCTCCATGTTAGAACTTGTTGTTGGGATTATCACCATATCTCTTAAATATATTAACACATCTATATACTTGGCATTGGGTGGAAGGCTTGGCCTTTTGCTTAGCGTTTTGTTCCACTCATGCCGCCTTAAGAATCGATAAACCGGCGTTATGTTCCTTGATTTTGCGTTCCTAACACGGTTGGGGTTTATGGGCCCCCCTTGATAATTCACACTACTTAAAGCTTTTCCAGCAAGGCCCAACATTGGTTTTAATTTACCTCATAATAAAACTTAATTAATTAATTAAATTGCATAGGGGGTCGAGTCCTCGGGTTCTTAATTCTACATGACAGGGAGGGCCAGTGCTGATGGTGTTGGTCCCAAACGGGGGTCCTGCAGGGCCACCACGAGGAAACTCGAGGTTTGGTTTACCTGTAGCATCGCCCATCCGGTTGTTGCCTGAGACGAGAAACGCGCGGCTACTACCAGGGTGTCGGCACGCCGGGAGGTCTTGCTGGATTAGTTTTACCTTTGTCGAAATATCTTGAGCACGGGATTCCGAGAACACTCGGGTCTTCCCACTTTGGAGTTGGGACTCCGCAGATCGTGAGCTTGTGATGGGCTAAGTTGGGACACCCCTGCAGGGTTATGATCTTTCGAAAGCCGTGCCCGCGGTTATGTGGCAGATGGGAATTTGTTAATGTCCGGTGGTAGAAAATTTGACAGAGGATTCGAAATAAAATACACAACCGCGTGAGTAACCGTGACCATCTCTTTTCGTTTTGAGAAGATAACACAGCGGGGTTATGTTTGACTCATAGGTAGTTCAGGATCTTTAGTGATCATTACTAGTTTTCGATCGCTCGCATAGATGCTCATCTTATTCTTGTACTTGTAAGTTACACACCATACATATGCTTAGCCGCTCTTGCAACCTCACCACTTAACCTCTCCATACCCATTAAGCTTTGCTAGTCTTGATACCCATGGTTATGGGATTGCTGAGTCCTCGTGGCTGACAGATACTACAACACCAGTTGCAGATGCAGGTTTCCGATGACTTGACGTGAGAGCGATGTTCTTTGTGTTGGAGTTCTTTCTTCTTCTGCTTCCTCAGTCTTGGGTTAGGTTCCTGGTCGGCAGCTTGGGATAGCAGGATGGATGTCCTGTGTTTTTCATGTTTGCATCCATAGTTGGATGTCTTGTATTGATGTTGTTGTATTCATGTGACTTGTATGAATTGTTGTATCCCCATGTATTTATGTAATGGTACGATGTAATGATATCCATCTTACTAAGTGCCTGAAATGTGGTTGTGCCTCCATCACAAGTTTTATCTAGTGATCGGGATAGAATTGCATCTTGGGCTTGACAAGTTGGTATGAGAGCCTCGAGCGACCATAGGAGCCACTTGATTGATCATAGTTTGGCCGTTGTCGAGTCTAGCAAAACTTTTTTCGGAGTCTAGTTATATCGGAGAGTAGGATTTCTTTTTACTCCTCAGCCCCCTCGTCGCTCTGGTGAGGAATCTTGACGTAGGTGTTTTGAATTACGCATCTTCCCCTTCAATTTTTTTTAGGATCACGCAGTTAGTTTTCGATCGTTGCGATGTATGCTCTTTTCATCTGGTGCATCTCTCGCCAAGTCGATTTGACCCTCCTCGTCTTTTGCTTCAATCCTTGGTTCTTCCCAACCGATGTTGTTTCCCCTTCCGAAGTGGTCTTTCTTTTTCCTACCCGCCCACCCTTTTTCTTCTCGGAGCTGGAGTCCTTAATCGAGTATCCATCCTACTTGTGTGAAGCCTTTGCCTTCTGTCCCCAATTATTTCAACTGGTGAATTCTCGTCTAGTTCGTCATCCTTCTTCTCTTTACTTCTCCGATGAATTCTCCTCTTGTTCGACATTCTTCATCTCTTCTCTTCTCCGGTGGATTCAATTCAAATTTTCGGTGTTGATCTTATTCTTTTCCATTGCTCAAGTGTTTTTTTCCCTTCTCATTCGCCTCTTGCCATTTAATTGTTCTAGTGTTCCAAAGACATTCCAGGAGATTCATTTGTGTTCTAATTTATTCGAGGTTGTCACCTCATTCGAGTCTTTCAATCGTTCCGATGCAGCATCTCCTTTCAATTCTTTACAACGGTGTTTTCTCTTCGGTGGGCTCATAACCCACAGGTCTTTTCCCAGGATCTTACCTGACTCTTCTAATTTTCCTGGAGTATTCCCACATTCTTTACAAAGTGTGACGTAAGTATGGATTCCATCAGTCATATGCCTTCTCCAAGATCATTTTCAAATTCTTTTCAACGTTGGTTCAACCTTTCCTGCTTTCATTCTTCCGGAGTGTCTCAACAATTTTGGTGGTGTGCCTCGTGGTCATTCCCAACATTTGAAGATCGAGGAAGAATTCCTCCAAATCTGGTCCATTCTATCAAAGATTCGTGATGCTAGCATGATGCTATCCTCTTACTTGTTCCAATCATGTCAAATTCTTTCCTCAACCATCCGGAGTATTTCATGAATTCTTTTCTTTGTGTTCCTCCGAAGACCATCATTTCAGAAGATTTCTTCATTCTCAGTTTCAACTTCGTCCTCCAAATATTCTTCATTGATGCCTCTTCGTTCGTCTCACATTCTTTCGGTGCTTCGTTAAAGCATTCTTTAACCCATTCACGATCTCTTCGTTCTCTTGCATCTAAATTCCCCAAGTGCTTATTCTTCCCAGCGCACTTGATTTTAATTCTTCATGGTGGTTTATTCTCTTTCATCACTCAATTTTAATTCTTCCCGGTGGTTCGTTCCATTTCTTCACTCGGCTTCAATTCTTACGGTGGTTCACTCAAGATTTTTTTTCCGGTGTTATCATATCAATCCATTCATTTTTATTCCAATCCTACCAGTGGTTCATGAAGACTTCTCAAGTTTTGTGCTATATCCCTCTTTATTATTTTTCATCTTGAATAAGTGGTATGCAATCCATTGTTTCCCATCAATTTAATTGGTGGAGGATAAGCATAACATAATTCTTATTCTTATTTCATCAAGTCGATTTAATCTTTTTATCCAGAGTTTATTATTGATGAATAGACCCTAGTTCCAAGCGCCTTAATCTTTTCTTTCCGGAGTTCAAAGTTTCTCGGCCATCTTGTTGGAACCACTGTCTAATCACCGCAAGGCTTTAATCTTATTATTTTCATCATTCAATCCAATCTGGCCATCCTCTTGTAACCGGAGTTCTTCATGGTGGTTTTTCAAGATTTTAATTCATTCTTCAAACGTTCATCTAATTCTTGTGGGAAGCTCAATATTATCCATTTGCGTCTCAAGATGCAAATAATTCTCCTTATTCTTTTGAAATGGAATTTTGCATTTCTTTCTTCATTCTCATCTATTCAATCTTTTGGTTGTGGCATAATTCACCTCAAGTTTTGAGATATTGAAGTAAGTCCAAACCAAGCTTATTCTTTTATTGTTGATTTTCTCAACAACTCCGTTCAACCTTTCTTCGTGAAGATGCTCTTTTAATTCCTTGTCGTAGAAGTTATCTTCTTCTTCTTCGTTCTTTCACTCCACTCTTTCAATTATTCCGGAGGCATTGTGTTGAATCTCTCGTCTAGTATTATTCCATCTTCTTAAGTTCTTGTTCCATTTCTTCCATTTCCAGCCGGAGGGCTGCCCAAATTCCTTTGTTCAAATTCCTTTCTATCTCGTTCATCTCCGTCGTATCCTTTCTATCAAAGTGTCTCAACCTCTCAAGATTTCTTTGGTTTCACCTTCTTCCTTTTTCACTTCCGTCTCGTTCCTAAGATCTCGGGACGATATCTCTTGTCAGTAGGGGAGTGTTGTGACACCCCGAGACTGATGCACCAGGTGTCAACCAGTTATTCGTCGTCGTTGCCATGTCATCTGCCTGCGTTTGCTTTTTTTGCCATGTCATCATGTGCACTACATCAGCATGTTTTCAAAACTTGCACCCGTCCGAGTCCGCCCGTCCTTTCTGTTTTCTGTTCGGAGCCCAGACACACTCGCACGCGCCCGCGGCACCTCCGAATATTTATTTTATAAGTGGTCGAGAAACACTCTCGGAATGGGGTGAAACTTGGCGTGTGGTTTTATTATAGCATAGGTAAACCGCCTGTCAATTTTTGTCGCATTTGGAGCTCGTTTGATGCCCCATCGGTTAACCGCATTAACCGTCGGAAGCCCTTTCTCTTTTGGCCCAGCACCCCTCCACATCAACGCTCAAGCCCATCCTAACCACCTCCATGCTCTCGGTCGTCGGATCACGATCACGTGGCCGAAAACCGCTCCTCATTTGGACTCTCCTAGGTCCCTTTACCTATAAATTAGCCTCCCCCGTCCAAATTCGCGGACGAAACCCTAGCCTCATTCCCCTCTCGCGCCGCCGGACATGTCCATCCGTGCAGAACATGTCCAGCCACCCACGTCGCTCTGACCAATCGAGCGCTGCCGCGTCGCCCCTATCCACGCCGCAGCCAACCACCGCCCGCCATGTCAGCACCGCCATCTCCCTCCTCCCGCGCCGCCGGCCCGCGAGGCACGTGCCTGGCCCGCCTGGGCCCGGCCGCCACCGCTGCTCGCCGCGAGGCCCAAGCGCCCCGGATCCCACGCCGCCGTCCGCCTTTCGTGAGCTCCCCGAGCTCCAGTTCCTCGCCTCCTGCCGGTTCTCCCGGCTCCCGCCGCCCCGCAGCCTCCATGGAGCTCCGCCGCCTAGAGTATAGCCGCCGCCCGTCTCCTCGTGCCGGCCCCGCCGCCATGTCCTGCCGCAGGAGTTCATCTCCTCCTCGTCGTCGCCCCTGGCGGCCGGACCCCAACACGGCCCTGGCGAGTTCGTCCCGCCTCTTGTCCGCGCTCGGATCCGGACGGGAGCGACCGGATCCGCCAAGTCTGGTTGGCCCCGCCGTCATCTATGCCTCGTCGGACATCGCCGATCTTCGCGCCGCCGCGCTGCCTCCCTCGGTCCAGAGGGATCGAGGAGGATGATGCCTTCGCTGCGAGCCTGGCCCCGTAGGCCCCGTCCTGGCCCAACCGCGGCGCTGCTCCGGCCCAGGCCGCGCCGTCGGCCCGATCCACCTTCCCAAGTCTACGGCAGCCTCCTCTCCTCCATTGGCACAAAGGCCTAATGTGAGCCCCCCTATCCAGCACCGGAGCACCCCTTCTGCTATCCAACACTCATGCCTAACAAATGTCTAAGTCTGGAGAAGTCAGCATCATGTTGCACTATCGCGGTGGGTGTATCTTGGTGCATGTTTATCCGTTTGGTGTGTGTGATATATCAAAATGTTCATCTCGTGATGCTCTACATGTTAGTTGCATTTGCATGCATGTTACTGTTCATCTTAATGTCTTAATCCTTGTTGCAAAACTTCTATGTGATGTTAGTGTCAAGTTCTTGTTGTCTGTCAACAATATGTTAGCATGTTTGTGAGGTTGTATCTTTGTGCATGTTGGTCCAAATGGAGTGTATGATATGTCAAAATATTCATTGTGAAGTTCCATACATGATGGTTGATGTAGCATTCTTGTTAGGTGCCATATTGCCATGTTTATCTCTGTTGCAAAAGTGCATGTGGCTGTCAAGTGCTGAAACTTGTTGTGAGATGCTGATTTGTCATTTTTTTAATCTTTATGTGTGAATTTTTATTGAGGTACATGTCAATATGTTTTAGAAGCATAATCATGTCATCTTTGCTGTGGTGCAATCCACTTTTCATGATATGCCTTGTGGTGTTTGCAACAAGCTTGTAAAGTGGCCTACTCGCTGTTGTTATTTTCTATGACTTGTTAAAAACTGCTAAGTCTGAAACTGTTATGACCTGATGTCATTTTTGCTTGATGCCCCAATCAAATCCATGGATGTTATGGGATGTCCAATGATCATGTCTTGATGTACATGTTATGCTCTATCCATCCATGCCGTTGTTTGCATTTATGACCTGCTATAGCTTGTTTATTTCTTGCTTTGAAGTTGCTATAAAATGTTTATGTCAGCCTGTTATCAGCAAGTTCAGTTTTGCCATGTGAATTGCTAGTGATCTATGCATCCTACCTAAGACCATGTTCTTGCCATGAGTAGCTTCATAAACATGTCTTATTGCTGTTGGTTATATTCACATGCCATGATATGCTTTGAGATGAGTTGCACAAGCTTGCAAACATGCCTACTTGTCGTTGTTGCTGCCATGTCTAGTTCATTTCACTAAGTTTGTGAATCTGTTATCTTTTGCAATATTTCCATGATGTTTTGAGCATGTTCTATTGGTGTTTTGTAGTAGCTCATTGGTCATGCTTGTAGTGCTGGACATGTACATGCTTTCCATGCCCTTTGTTGCCATGAAGCAGTATTGTATCATGTTGTTTTATATCAACTAAGTGCCATGTTGCTGTTTTTGGACAGCTTGTTGTTATATCTTGTTTCATGTGTATGTGTTGAACCGCTGCTCCATTTTGAATGTGTCCTATATGAAACTTGTGTGTTTTTGCATATAGATGCATAATATCATGTTGTTGACATGTTTGGAGTGAGTTTTCTTGTTGTTTGGATGCATCTTGCATAATTGCCATGCTTGTCTTATATTGCTCATATCTTCTAGGCCGTAGCTCCGAATTAAATGACCTTTATATGAAACTTGACTAGAGTTTTGAGTAGATCATCATGGTGCATGTTAACTTGCTGTTTAACAACTTGAACTTACGGTTTGTTCAGATCTGGACCAATTTTCGAAATGTGCATATGAGGGCTTACTAGAATTGTTATATGTTGTCTTCTGGCCTCATTTAAACTTGCCTTGTTGTGTGTTCTTGCATGCTTCATCCCTTGCCATGTTTTGCATCATATAGACTTGTCTTGCATCATACTTGGTTGAGCATTATGCCATGTTCTTGTGTGGTGTGTTTATCGTGTTGCTTGCTTCTTCTCGTTAGTGCTTGTTCCGTTGCGATCGTGAGGATTTATTCAACTACACTTGGTTCGCCTTTGTGGCTTCTTCTTCGTCTTCTTCTTGGACACGTTCTTCTTCCTTGCGGGATCTCAGGCAAGATGACCGTCACCTTGGATACCTTTACTATCATTGCCATGCTAGTTGTCTCGATGCTATCGTTATATGTCGCGCTACCCATCATTTATTGTCAGCCCCTCTTCTTGTTGCCATGAAACCTCTAACCTTTGACACCTTCCCAGCAAACTGTTGTTTGGCTATGTTACCCGCTCGCTCAGCTCCTCTTATAGTGTTGCTAGTTGCAGGTGAAGATGAAGATTGCTCCATGTTGGAACTTCTCGTGGTTTTATCATGGCAGATGTCCTAGCAAAAGGACATAGTCGTGGGGCCATCGTTATGGGTTATCTTAAAGGGGTTAAAGCGAGCACAGTATGCAAGGGTTTTTATACTAGTTCGGCCCCTTCGATGAAGGTAAAAGCCTACTTCTAGTTTGGTGTGGTATTGCTAGGGTTTCGATGACCAGGGAGCGAATCCGCTTTGCCTGTCTCTCGAGTTGTTGTTCTCTGTCCCTGAACCGTCGCCGGGTCGTCCCTTTATATACATGACACCCGGTCCGGCTTACAGAATCCCTAGGTCGGCTCATAAACGTGCCCGGCTCAGTCTCTATCTTACAACACAAGTTACACGTCGTATGGCGGTTTACACTTATGGGCTCTAACACCTCTTGGGCCCTGGATTTCTACTCTTTTATAATAAAGCTCCATGTTCCATGCCTTGCTGGGCTTCAGTAGAAGTAATCCTTATAGGCATAAACCGGCCCCTTCCTGGGCGGTTTATACCTAATAGTTATATCCCTGACATTAGGCCCTAGATTGACTTGAACATGTTCATGTCAATCTTCAATGCCTTGTAGAAGCTTCGTCCTGCGTGGCTTCGAATATTTCGTAAACCGCTATGACGTCATCTTCCTGGATCATATCGATCCGCCGTGATGTCATCTGTTCATTCATTACTTGTACCTGTTTTATTCTTTACTTATTAAGATCTCCGAAGATCGAGGCGACAGTATCGTCCCATATCCACTTTTCGGGCTCCTTGATTCCCACGCCTGCCGTTTAATCTTTTGGCTTATAAATAGGGTGAGGGGTCATTTCCTTTCCCCCCTCGTCTCTTCGCTTCTTCTTCCTCCTCGTGCTCGCCCGTGCCCAAGCACTGCCGCTGATGTCAACCTTTACATCTTCGTCAACTCAGGCCGCTGCATCGACCTGTTCGGATCAGAACCTTGCTAGCGCGCCTCCGCACCCGTCAGCTCCGGTAAGTTCCTTCCTTATTTCTTATATAGATATCATTAGGGTTTCTCCTGTGAGTTCGTCATGGCTAGGGATCTGTTCTTCATTGTTTTTCGTTGTGGCTCCGATAACTAGTGTAGATCCGATACCTTTGCTTGCGACTGTAATAATAACTCCGCTTCCTTAGTGTGCCTTACTCTTCCCTATAGTACTCCCCCAATCTAGGTTTGTTTGAACTGTTGTCGTACTCGTTGAATATTGATCCTGAATATTTTTGAATTTCTGACATGCCGTAGATCTATAATCCTGTTGCTGATTTTGGGAAACATGTTTTCCATAACTTTAGATCTGCACCTTTCATATTCTCACCGGCGGTTTAGCTTTGAAAAAATCATAAACCAGTAGATATCATTAGGCCCCGCTCAAATCGCCGTTGCAATTGCCCTCTTAATAGTTCCGATAGTTTCCTCCGGTTTACTAATGCATATTTCTCAATATCCGCCAGCTATAGATCATAAACCGGCCCTTCACTATAATTTCAGCTTTTTCTTCAAAATGGCAAAGCAAGCTAAGCAATTCACTTCCGCAACTGGGTTCTGCCCTGGGTTACGGAAGAAGATCTAAACGGTTGGTCTGAAGTTGGCGCTATAGGCAAGAAAGATATCATCCATTGGAGAGTTCCTGGTCTGGAATGTCCTCCAGAACCCAAAGATGGAGAAGTAATTGTGTTTATGGACCACTTATCCCGAGGGTTTAGCCCTCCCGGATCAAAGTTTTTTCGTGATGTACTAAATAGCTTCCAACTCCATCCTCAAGATATTGGACCAAACTCCGTGTCCAACATTTGCAATTATCAAGTATTCTGTGAAGCTTATATGCAAGAGGAACCTTTAGTTGAACTGTTTAGGGATTTCTTCCACTTAAACTGCCGCACAAAATTTTTGGATGGGCCCAACACTGAACTTGGCGGAATGTCTATTCAAGAAAGAAAGGATGTCAGCTTTCCTCACGCAAAACACCATAGTCATCCTAAGGACTGGAACCAGACATGGTTTTACTGTCTAGACACATCTCCTACAGACGAAAATCCCCTACCGGGTTACCGTCCTCATCGGTTACCCGATACTCATCCTTTCCCCCAATGGCTAAGTGCCCAGGAGCGAGCTCAATATGCACCACAGCTTTCAAAGCTCCGGGCTTTCATCGTGAATGGCTTAACAGGCATTAATTTTGTTCGCTGTTGGATATCTTGGAGTATTCTTCCGCCTAGCCGGTGTTCCGGGTTGATGTGTGAATATACCGGGAATCCCAAAGATCCTTTACGCCATACTGAAGTTGTGTTGTCAGATAATGAAGTCAATGAGTCTGTTAAGAAGATACTGAATGAACCGGTGGACGCCTACAGTAAAACTGGGCTGGCTCCTTTCTGTGAAACCAATAAACCGCCATCGGTAAGACTTTTTTTATATTAGTTGCTTTATTTCAATCTTGTTTTAATATCCTTTCTGAATGATACCACAATCTTTTATCAGGGTAATGATCCATTCTTGAAGAGGAAATTTCAAGACAAACTGGTAAATGCAGCTCGCCTTAAGACCAAAGCTATTAAGAAAACTGTTAAGAAGAAGACCACTGAAGCATATGAATCCAATCTTGATGATGATGAACCGGCCTCAGAGGTATCACTTGACTCCCTTGGCTCCCTTTTCTTGCATCTTATTGACAATGATTGTACTCAGGAAAACGCTGAAGGCACCGAGGCTAATGATGTCGAGGTAATTACCCTTTCCTCAGGTTCAGATCTTGTGCCAACACCGAAAATTCATCGAGCAAGCCGGAAAGTACAATTTTCTCACCCTTTCGCTTACTTGGACCCGAACTTTATTTTGAAGAAACAACAACATGAAGTTCGCCGCACAACACGGCATAGTGGTCAAGTTATCGTATCCACCGGTTTACCACAGACACCAGCCCGGAGACGTCGATCAGAGGTTTTCCATACTCCAGATGCTCTTTATCCCAAAGTGGGTCATATTCGCCAGCCTCTTAATCCGTCTAATTCAAATTATAAGGACACTCCTCGTTCGTCATCCAGCGAGTCAGCAGCTACACAACTTCCTCCTCTCAAAACCGTTCCTGGGTAAGTTTTTACTTTCCTGTTAATCCTTTTCTTTTACTCCACTGATTATCTTTACCTTTGAATTTCGCAGCAAGCCAAAGCCTAGTAAGAAGGATAAACTGAATAAACCGGCAGGTGATGATGTGAATCCTGAACCGAAGAAAACTCAAGAGCCAGCAGAAAATGTTGATGCCTTGCATGATGATCCTCCTCCACCGGGTCATGGAACCTTTATCGAACAAGAAGCTACGCTAATGGACCTTGGCGATAATCCAACTAGCCTAGTCCGGGCTAGTAATACTTCGGCTAGCCCTGCCAGACCCACTGCCGCTTCAACGGAAGACGTCCAAATTACTGGCTTTGGTTACACTGCTCCTAGTGAACCCATTGCTTTATCCAAGCATACTGCTAAAGACGAGGTCTATGGCAAGGACAAAGGCAAATGGAATGCCAATTTGTCAAACTATGCTCAACTCAGTGCCCAAGATCTTAATTCCGGCTATGAACCGGTTGTATACAAGTCGTGATCATGAAGCCGGTTTAGTGAATGTTATGAAGGAGCGATATGAGGTAAACTTATTAACTTCCTACAATCTTATTCCTGCTTAAGCCCAATAGCTTAACTCAAGTCCACCATAGCCCCCAAGGGCCAGTTTATCTCTTCAGGATGAACCGGGAGTTTTACTCTGTAACCTTTGTTGAACAATAACGCATTAGCCCCCAAGTGCCAACTGCATAACTTGTTATATGCTTGGGACTTCGATAAAAATGCATGATAACTGCAAATACGCATTATCCCCCAAGTGCCAATTGTGTAACTTGTTATATGCTTGGGACTACCAATATTCTTTTACCAATGGATGACATGTGCTTCTCTTTGCAGGCTGATCTAAATCAGAAAGAATTGCAAATAGCTGAGCTCCAAGACAACATGAAATTCCAGCAGAACGCCGCTTCCAAGACCAAGGATGAGCTGACACTTGCTTTAGCAAGCATGAAGAAATTTAAGAAAGACATCCAGAAGGAATGGGCGGATTGGGATGCAGAAAGAGCCGCTTTGGAGAAAAGGGCAGTTGATGCAGAGGCCGCCCTTAATCCAGTGTAAGAAGAACTATCTGGCTCAAAGCGGCAGATAGATGCTATGACTACTCCTGTATTTGGTGAATAACCTTGTCATAATTCTGAATATGATATCTCTACAATCTTCCGGTTTAACTCTAGTTTCATTGACGCAGGAAAACGTACTGCTCATCTTGGAACTGACATGCAGAAGAAATTGAAAGCTGCTTATACTCTTATAGAGCAGCTGTATACTGGCGCTCAAAGGATTATTTGTCCTACTTCTCATAATAAACCGGCCCCGAAGTCGATCAAGGAAACATTGGAAAAGTTATCAGTACTACCCGCCCGGTTTGGAGAACTCAAGAAATCAGCTGCCAGGGCGGGTGCTTTAACTGCATTAACTCGGGCAAAGGCTTGGGTTCCTGATCTTGATCCGGCCGATGTAATAAACGGCTATCAAAGCATGAAAGAGACGGGTGAGAATTCACCAATGAATATTTGCGTGCCTTGACAAGAGAAATGCGGCCCTTGGCCAGCAAATTAGCTGATGAAGCTGATCTATCTCGCTATCAGGCGGGTTATGATGCTGAAAATCATCGGGTAAACACGCCGATCCATGAAGTGGAAGATCTCATCCCGCCCGTCTGTAAGCATACCTATGCCCCTGATGTTGAACCGTCTGAGCTCATCAGCGATGAAGCTATTTTCCAGGCTCTGAGAAGATCAATTGGGCAACCACTAACTTCCAGTTGCTGGATGGGAATGAAGAAGAGACAGCGCAGGATGATCCACAACCATCTAGCCGGGCTGACGCAGAGCCATGAACCGGCGTCGGTTTAACATTCGTTGTACCGCAATACTTGGCGAGGAACAGATATTCTTTTGTGCTGAAAAATGCCTTGTAATAGGATAGCTGATACATTTGGTTATGTCTTCATGCATATTCCCTCTGCATAACATTGCGCAATCCGGCAGCTTCAAAGTTTTTCTGCTTATGATGATGAACAGTTTTATTCAACCTGTTTCTGCAGAAGACAAAATTTAAAGGGTCCCGGCGGTTTATTGCCGGACAGGTCATAATGCCCAAATACATGATCTGGGTTTATAACCTGAGCTGTATTAAAATATGAAACACATATCATACCTGTGATATAAAATTGTGTCATTGGCTTAACCAACATTTTGCAGTAAGGGCGATGATCCCAAATTGCGAGTATTGATGACTCCTGCAATATTTTGCCGGTTTATGATGAAACCATATCGGGTTGCGATAAACACCGGTTTAGCTGTAAATTGTACTATTGATTTGTAATCAAACCAAACCAGGTTCTATGAACGCTAGCTGATTAATGGTGGCAACTTGTAGTCAACCACTCGGCTGAATCAATAGATATCGGATGAATAGCAACAATCTCATTGAGAAGTAAAAATTTGGCAAATAAAGCAAATAAACACTTGTAGTCGAGGCTTTTTACGAGCTGCCAGGCTCCAAATTCGAGGCTTTTCATGGGCTGCTAGGCCGCTGAGTTAAACCATATCACAAAGCCTGTTAAGATGGTCCTCAATCCTTAACCAATCGTTGTTTTAACGTTGACAAGTTCAGGGTCTGTTATAAGATTGACTTGTCAATCATTCCACGGGTCATACCAGGTTTACCTAGGCGGAGTGACATACTTGATGCAGGCAGGTTAACCCGGGGATTTAGGTGTATACACCAGGCTTCCAAGCCGTGGCTTGATAGCCTATTACAAGGGCCTTGAAAGCTCTTGGTCGCTGTGCGACAGGAGCCCCCAAGTAACATTGTGAGCTATGCTCATCGGGTGCCTATGTTTGAGTTGTGCTATGCATCAAACTCTCTTTTGCCCTTTACCATCATGTTGGCTTGATAGCCGGATTACCGAAGTAACCAGAGATGTGCTCTTATGATGATATTGGCTTGATAGCCGGTCTAAGATAGCCATAGGAACTCCGTTTTATACACAGAAGCCCCCATGTGACAAACTCTTATGAAAAAAGCAGTAGATACCCCGCTTTGACGGGGATGCCGGTTTATTATATTGATCATAATATGTACATTGCGAATGTTTGTACATAAAGCGGAGCCTATGGCTCAGGTGTAGTAAGGCTGAAGATGAGCGATGTTCCATGGTCGTCGAGTCTCCTCCTCCGTGGTGCGTGAGTCCTTGTGTTCTCGAACGTCGATGAGGTAGTAGGACTCATTGTGTAGATTCTTGCTGACCACAAAGGGTCCTTCCCAAGGCGTGGATAACTTGTGCATATCTGTCTGGTCTTGGATGAGCCGGAGCACTAGATCGCCTTCTTGAAACGTTCTGGTTTTAACTCGGCGACTGTGGTATCGACGCAGATCCTGCTGATAAATCGCCGATCGAGTCGCTGCAATATCACGCTCTTCATCTAGCCGATCCAACGTGTCTTGCCGCGCCTTCTCGTTATCAGCTTCAATGTAAGCTGACACCCAAGGCGAATCATGACAGATGTCACTAGGGAGAACCGCTCTAGCTCCATATACCATGAAGAAAGGCGTGTAACCCGTAGACCTGTTGGGTGTGGTGTTGATGCTCCATAGCACAGAGGGTAATTCCTCCACCCAACAACCCGGCGTCCTCTGCAAGGGAACCATGAGCCGGGCCTTGATGCCTTTCAAGATCTCTTGATTGGCTCTCTCAGCTTGACCATTGGACTTGGGGTGAGCCACTGAAGATACGTCAAGCCGGATGTGCTCTCGTTGACAAAATTCTTCCATAGCCCCCTTGGACAAATTGGTACCATTATCAGTTATAATACTGTGTGGAAAGCCAAACCGGAAAATCACTTTC
Organism: Secale cereale; assembly: GCA_902687465.1. Taxonomy (NCBI): domain Eukaryota; kingdom Viridiplantae; phylum Streptophyta; class Magnoliopsida; order Poales; family Poaceae; genus Secale; species Secale cereale. The sequence continues at coordinate 821,580,809 of LR738711.1, read as the reverse complement.
TTGATGAATTGAACCGCCGTCGCTGCATCACACCTGATGACTGGCTCCGCCTCGACCCACTTAGTAAACTTATCCACCGCCACCAGATGGTGGGTCTTCTTATCTGGAGATCTCTTAAAGGGCACAACCATGTCTATCCCCCAAGTCACCAATAGCCAAGTAATTGGAATCATCCTCAATTCTTGAGCCGGTATATGAGCACGTCGTGAGAATTTCTGGCAAGCGTCACACTTTTTGACCAGGTCCTCTGCATCAGCATGAGCCGTCAGCCAATAGAACCCATGACAAAAAGCTTTAGCCACCAAAGACTTTGAACCAGCATGGTGACCACAATCCCCTTCGTGTATCTCTCGAAGAATCTCACGGCCCTCTTCCAGTGATACACAACGTTGAAATGCCCCGGATACGCTGCAATGATGCAGCTCTCCATTGACAATAGTCATCGATTTGGATCGCCGGATTATCTGCCTGGCCAAGACTTCATCCTCTGGTAACTCACCTCGGTTCATGTACGCCAGATATGGGACTGTCCAATCCGGAATAGCATGAAGCGCCGCCACTAATTGAGCCTCTGGATCAGGAACAACCAAATCTTCTTCTGAAGGTAATTTCACTGATGGATTATGCAATACATCCAGGAAAACATTAGGTGGAACCGGTTTACGCTGGGAGCCCAGACGGCTTAATGTGTCCGAAGCTTCATTCTTTCGCCGGTCCACATGGTCCACCTTTTAGCCCTTGAAGTGCCCAGTGACAGCGTCCACCTCTCGACGATATGCCGCCATGAGGGGGTCCTTGGAATCCCATGGTCCAGATACTTGTTGGGCCACCAAGTCTGAGTCACCGAAGCATTTAACCCGGCTTAGATTCATCTCCTTAGCCATCCGAAGACCATGGAGGAGAGCATCATATTCGGCTGCATTGTTAGTACAAGGGAACATTTAATGGAGGACATAACAAAATTTATCACCTCGTGGGGAAGTTAATATGACTCCCGCATATGAGCCCTCCAATTGCATGGATCCATCGAAGTGAATAGTCCAGTACGTGTGATCTGGTTTCTCCTCTGGTGCCTGCAACTCCATCCAATCGTTGATGAAATCCACCAGTGCTTGGGATTTGATTGCAGTACGAGGCGCATATTTTAGCCCATGAGGACTAAGTTCAATGGCCCACTGGCAACCCGGCCAGTTGCTTCTCTGTTTTGGATTATATCTCCCAGAGGGGCAGAACTGACCACAGTGATTGGATGGCCCTGAAAATACTGCTTAAGCTTCCGGTTTGCCATGAAGACTCCATATACCAATTTCTGCCAATGCGGGTATCTCTGCTTCGACTCAATGAGCACCTCGTTGATACAGTAAACCGGCATTTGAACCGGATATTCCTTTCCTGCCTCCTTGTGCTCCACTACAATGGCAACGCTTACAGCTTGGGCATTAGCAGCCACGTACAACAACAACAGCTCATTATCAACTAGTGTAGCAAGGATAGGCGGCTCTGCCAACTACTTCTTTAAGTCTTCGAACGCAGCATCAGCAGCATCACTCCAGACAAAGCGGTCTGTCTTTTTCATCATCTGATAAAGAAGGATGGCCTTCTCTCCCAAACAGCTGATAAACCGGCTCAGTGCCGCAATGCGGCCTGCCAAGCGCTGGACATCGTTAATGCACGCCGGTTTAGCCAAGGAAGTAATAGCCTTAAACTTCTCTGGATTAGCTTCAATTCCCCTGTTTGACACTAAGAACCCCAGGAGCTTGCCTGCTAGTACACCAAAAACGCACTTGGCCGGATTAAGCATCATCTTATAAACCCGAAGGTTATCAAAAGTTTCCTTCAAGTCAGCTATCAACGTCTCTTCCTTCCTGGACTTTACTACAATGTCATTCACATATGCATGAACGTTCTTCCCAATCTGCTTATGAAGACAATTCTGCACACAACGCTGATAGGTCGCCTGGGCACTCTTGATCCCAAAAGGCATGGATACATAGCAGAAGGCTCCAAAGGGAGTTATAAAGGCTGCTTTCTCCTGCTCCTTAACTGCCATCTTGATCTGATGATAACCGGAATAGGCATCCAAAAAACTTAAGCGCTCACAACCCGCCGTAGCATGAATGATTTGATCAATACAGAGGACGGCAAAAGGATCAGCTGGGCAAGCCTTGTTCAGATCTGTGTAATCAACACACATTCAGCAAGTGCCATTCTTTTTAAGCACCAACACCGGATTAGCCAACCACTCAGGATGAAATACCTCAAATATAAAATCTGCCACCAAGAGGCTTGTGCCTTTCTTCACCAATAGCCTTGTGCCACTCTTCATTGAAGCGGTGGAGAAACTGTTTAACCGGTTTAAACTTGGGATCAACATTAAGAGTGTGCTCAGCGAGTTCCCTCGGTACACCTGGCATGTCAGAAGGTTTCCATGCAAAGATGTCCCGATTCTCATGGGTGAACTCGATGAGCGCGCTTCCCTATTTCGGATCTAGGTTAGCACTGATGGTAAACTTATTTGATGAATAGCCAGGAACAAAGTCAACCTGCTTGGTCTCATCAGCTGATTTGAACTTTAAGGCCGGATCATGCTCTGTGGTCGGCTTCTTCAACGGAGACATGTCTGCCGGATCAACATTATCCTTGTAAAATTTCAATTCCTCGGTTGCACAAACCGCCTCAGTATAGGCTGCATCACCTTCTTCGCACTCCAATGCAATCTTACGGCTCCCATGGAACGTAATAGTTCATTTATGACCTGGCATTTTGAGCTGTAGATAAACATAACACGGCCTCGCCATGAACTTAGCATAAACCGGCCGCTCGAACAAGGCGTGATATGGGCTCTTGATTTTTACCACTTCAAAGGTTAAAGTTTCCGACCTTGAGTCATGCTCATCTCCAAAAGTGACATCCAGGTCTATCTTACCGACCGGATACGCTAATTTGCTAGGTACCACGCCGTGGAAAATAGTGTTGGACTGTCTAAGCTTCTTGTCTGTCAACCCCATGCGACGAAAGGTCTCATAATACAGAATATTGATGCTGCTTCCTCCGTCCATGAGAACCTTAGTGAACTTGTAACCCCCAACCTGAGGCGCCACCACCAGAGCGAGCTGATCCAGATTATCAACCCAGGGCGGATGATCCTCCCGACTCCATACAATGGGCTATTCCGACAAGCGTAAATAACGAGGCACCGCCGGTTCAACAGAGTGCACTACCCTCTTATAAACCTTCTGATCATGTTTACATAAGCTTGTGGTGAAGACGTGATATTTCCCGCTACTCAGCTGCTTCGGGTTGCTCAGATAGCCTGATTGTTGTTGTTGCTGATGATTGCTCCGATTATTATAACCACACTGGCCGTTCTGCTGGCTATGCCCGTTCTGATTGCCGTGGCCGCCCTGATTACTTGGAATCTTGGACCGGAACCACCACCTTGATAACCCGGCCCGTGGAAGCCAGGGCCTGAACCACCTGACGATCCATGATCGTATTGGAACCGGTTTCTGAACTCCCTCATAATAAAGCAGTTCTTCCAGAGGTGCGTAGCTGGCTTTTCCTTCGTGTCGTGCCTTGGGCAAGGCACATTCATCTGGCACTCCAGATTAATGTTTGATCCTCCGCCCCGTGGGGGTGGTCTACCTTTGCGACGCTGGCCATCATCCCATGCACTAGTGTGAGCCACAAAATCTGAATTGCTATCCGCTTTACGCTTACTGATGTATTCCTGATTCGCCGGATTAGACTGTGGCGCTTTACCATTCTTCTTTCCTTTTCCTGACTTCTCGTCATCAGACTCTGGATAGTTGGCACTATCCGAATCTGCATACTTCACCAGGGCCCCCATAAGTGTTCCCATGTCATTACAGTGACGCTTGAGCCGTCCTAACTTCAGCTTCAGAGGCTCAAACCGGCAATTGCCTTCCAATGTCACCACTGCTGTGTCCGGATTGATGCGGTCTGAGGAATGCAGGGTCTCTGACACCCGGCACACTCAATGACTTGTTGATTTGTTCTCCCCTTGAACGCAGGACACCAAGTCTACAATGGACATGGGCTGCTTGCATGTATCCTTGAAGTTCTTGATAAACCAGCGTCGTAACTCGGCCCATGATCCAATGGAGTTCTGCAATAAGCTTTTTAACTAGGTACGAGTCGTGCCCTCCAGCATCATGGTGACGTACTTCGCACATGCCGCATCGTCCACATCCAGCATCTCCATTGCCATCTCATAGCTTTCAACCCATGCTTCGGGGGATAGATCTGTGGTATAGTTGGGCACCTTGCGCAGTCCTTTGAAGTCCTTAGGCAGCCGTACATTGCATAAAGCGGGCGTGAGACACGGTACTCCCAAGGAGCTAGAAGAAACTCCCGGCTCGACCGTGGTAGATGGACGAACCGGCATAGGTTGACGTGCTTCATATTGCGCTACTAATTCGGCCTCGTGGCGCTGTCTGCCTTGATCCACCACCTCTTGAGCATTTGTACCTCCACCCGCCGGGTTATCCCTCCGTAGCGGGTTACGATTCCTCGCACTACTTGACACGGCCGGTTCATCCATATGCCTTCTGTAACTCCGGCTCAGGCGGGGGGTGGAATGAATCCTCTCGCGACTGTGAAACTAAGCCTGCTGCTGAGTTAAAGCTGTCTCCAGAAACTCCCTAGCTCGCCGCACCTCCACTGCTATTGGGGATCCCCCTTCAATGGGAAGGGCCGCCAATTGTGAAGCAACTGCAACTATGTTATCCAAGGGGTTAGAGTAGTGACCAGGAAGCGTCGGCACATGCTGTGATGGAACGACCTGACGGGCTGGATCCGCAGCTTGTGGCTAGACCGACACCCCTATGCCAGGCACCTCTCCTCGGTTTACTGTCGGCTGATTGCTGGTTCCCGCTCCTGGTGTACTAAAGAGGTTCCTTGCTTCGTAAACCGGCGGCAGGCGAGACTGGAGCCTTCTCGTTATTACGTCATTTGATGCAGTCAGATCCAACAGGAGCCGATAGGCCTAAGCATCTAGCTCGGCCTGCCTTGCGATCATCCTAGTATTCTCATTAGCCAGGTCCAACTTAGCTTGATCTATTTGGCCCCTCACCTTAGCAACTTACGCGTCGTGTTGTACCTTCTTGGCCTGGCTAACCTCCGCAGTTAGCAGCATTGTGAAAGTGTCAACTAAAGCGGTTAGAACTTGAGCCGGTGGCTGAACATGGCCTCCTGTCCCAGCTGCCGCTGCCGCCGCCAGGTCAGATGTTAATGCCGTCGCAGTTGAAGATTGTTGCACAGATTGTGATCCGGCCATGAAGACTGCGACCCGGCTCGGCGGATCAAGGGTGTCTGGAATACAGTCACCATCGGAATAGCCCCCAGACCGGCCATCCTGCAATAGATATAAAGACTCGGTTTCTCCAGTGGATGACTCGTCGCCGGAATAAACGACGGTCTCGCCCCCAGATTCTGATCCATCCTCAGCTTGCGCTCCGTGAACCAGTCCCACAAAGACATGCTTCATGGCGGGCCAAATTCGGGCAGGTCTCGCATGCTGAGCCGACACGACGATGTTGGAGTAGATGTCCGCATGAGGGCCCAGTTTGCCGATCTTGCCAATGAAGACGTGGATGCCACCAAAGGGGACCCGGTACCCGTACTCGATTGAATCGGCCTCGGGACCCCAGCCTGCATCGTCGATGTAGATCTTGCCATGACGACTCTTAGTCATCCGGCCCACTGCGTAGCCCTTGAGTCCTTCAAAGCAGCCCTTCAAGAACTCGAAACCATCGCGCGATAGCCCCATGGTGGGCGCCAATTATCGTGGTTTTATGACGGCAGATGTCCTAGCAAAAGGACTTAGTCGTGGGGCCAACGTTACGGGTTAGCTTAAAGTGGTTAAAGTGGACAAAGTATGCAAGGGTTTTTATAGTAGTTCGGCCCCTTCGATGAAGGTAAAAGCCTACCTCTAGTTTGGTGTGGTATTGCTAGGGTTTCGATGACCAGGGAGCAAATCCGCTTTGCCTGTCTCTCGAGTTGTTGTTCTCTGTCCCTGAACCGTCGCCGGGTCGTCCCTTTATATACATAGGATGACGCCCGGTCTGGCTTACAGAATCCCGAGGCCGGCTCATAAACGTGCCCGGCTCAGTCTCTATCTTACAATACAAGTTACACGTCGTATGGCGGTTTACACTTATGGGCCCTAACACCTCTTGGGCCCTGGATTTCTAGTCTTTTATAATAAAGCGCCATGTTCCATGCCTTGCTGGGCTTCAGTAGAAGTAATCCTTATAGGCATAAACCGACCCCTTCCTGGGCGGTTTATACCTAATAGTTATATCCCTGACAGAACTTGTTGTTGGGATTATCACCATATCTCTTAAATATATTAACACACCTATATACTTGGCATTGGGTGGAAGGCTTGGCCTTTTGCTCAGCGTTTTGTTCCACTCATGCCGCCTTAAGAACCGATAAACCGGCATTATGTTCCTTGATTTTGCGTTCCTAACATGGTTGGGGTTTATGGGCCCCCTTGATAATTCGCACTGCTTAAAGCTTTTCCAGCAAGGCCCGACATTGGTTTTAATTTGCCTCATAATAAAACTTAATTAATTAATTAAATTGCATAGGGGGTCGCGTCCCCGGGTTCTTAATTCTACATAACATGGGGGCTAGTGCTGATGGTGTTGGTCCTAAATGGGGGTCCTGCAGGGCCACCACGAGGAAACTCGAGGTTTGTTTTTACCTATAGCATCACCCATCCGGTCGTGGTCTAAGACAAGTTATGCTCGGCTACTATCAGGGTGTCGGCACACCGGGAGGTCTTGCTGGATTAGTTTTACCTTTGTCGAAATATCTTGAGCACGGGATTCCGAGAACACTCGGGTCTTCCCACTTTGGAGTTGTGACTCCGCAGATCATGAGCTTGTGATGGGCTAAGTTGGGACACCCCTGCAGGGTTATGATCTTTCGAAAGCCATGCCCGTGGTTATGTGGCAGATGGGAATTTGTTAAGGTCCGGTTGTAGAAAACTTGACAGAGGATCCGAAATAAAATACACAACCGCGTGAGTAACAGTGACCGTCTCTTTTCATTTTGAGAAGAGAACACGGTGGGGTTATGTTTGAGAAGAGAACGCGGTAGTTTAGGATCTTTAGCAATCGTTACTAGTTTGCGACCGCTTGCGTAGATGCTCATCTTATTCTTGTACTCATAAGTTAGCCACCATACATATGCTTAGCCGTTGTTGCAACCTCACCACTTAACCTCTCCATACCCATTAAGCTTTGCTAGTCTTGATACCCATGGTTATGGGATTGCTGAGTCCTCGTGGCTCACAGATACTACAACACTAGTTGCAGGTGCAGGTTTCCGATGACTTGACGTGAGAGCGATGTTCTTTGTGTTCGAGTTCTTTCTTCTTCTGCTTCGTCAGTCTTGGGTAAGGTTCTTGGTCGGCATCCTGGGATAGCAGGATGGATGTCGTGTGTTTTTCATGTTTGCGTCCGTAGTCGGATGTCTTATATTGATGTTGTTGTATTCTTGTGACTTGTATGAATTGTTGTATCCCCATGTATTTATGTAATGGTACGATGTAATGATATCCATCTTGCTAAGCGCCTGAAATGCGGTTGTGCCTCCATCACAAGTTTTATCTAGTGATCGAGATAGAATCACATCTTGGGCCTGACAAAGGGGCACGTGGAGAACAGATCGGGGTCTCAGGTGGCACGTGGCACGACCGTTTTTCGCACCCCATGATTGTGGGGCAACCCAAGTCCGCCTAGTGAATGGGTCGCGCCCCCGCAACTTCATCTATTCTTTATGGGGAGGGGACGAACCGTCTCTTTGCTATTGGAACCGCAAAGTGACACAAGCGTGTTGCAATCATCCCATGCACGACCCCCACGTCAGCACAGATCGTGGGGAAGCGCAACCATCGGAGGAGTTACTGCGGTAAAAAGGATCCAACCCCACTGCTCGCGCACCGTTCTAGGCCTAGCCCAACAACGCATTGCGCTTATGAATGGCCCATGCCCGGGGGCTCCTGTCAGTGTACAAAAGTAGGGGCGCACTTTTTTACCCCTTATTTGTCCACGGGCAGTCAGAGCCGCGCCTACGACCATGCATAACAAAGCAGAGGAAGCCAGAGACACAAAGTTACCAAAGCAATGCTAAGGCGATGGCACAAGAAGACCTAGCAAGAAGACAGGCTCTCCCCCAGCAAGGACTCTTGCTGGGGCGGCCTGCACGCCCCCGGCAAGAACTCTTGCCGGGGAAATTCACCCAGATGCCTCCGTCGCAGCCACCCTTGAGCCTAGGAGCTCCAACATCATCAACAACATTGGAACCAAGGCCCGGGAAGCGCCCGCGTGATGGCATGAAGATCTTTGTGAAGACAAAGGTCTATGGCTCACGAGATGAGAACCAGACGACAAGGCAATCACGAGGCTCCTTGCCGAGGATGCCCATGAGGCCCCGACAAGGCTCCTCGCCAAGGATACCCCAAAGCCCCGGCAAGCCTCTTGCCGAGGACGCCCATGGAGGCCCCGACAAGACCCTTGCCAGGAACGGACGCAGGACTATGGCAAGCCCTTGCCGCCCCATCGTCGCCCCAGCCAAGTGGTCGACCCACTAGCCCAGGCATGTACCCATGTGGCGGTACGTGGTTCCTAGTCCAGCTAGTCAAGCACCTTCGTGGTGGCATGCAGATCTTCGTGAATACCCTACCACCACACCACCTCAGCTGCCTGCTCTGCTGGCCTGGACGCGCGTCGCAACCAGACAGAGCGGCCACGGATGGGACGGGCCTATTTTATGTCCCTGAGAAAGCAAGTGGACACCTAAGTAGCGCATTTAATGTGTCTTGTCCCGTAATGGCATGAGATAAGCCTATACACTGTACACCTTTCCACCTCCTGTGTGCCAATGTGGCAGCCCCTTTGGACTATAAAAGGAGGCCCGTGGCATACTGGAGACGGATTCGGACCCTGGAGAGCTAGACAGGCACTATAGCTAGTTCAAGAACTCAAGAACACACTCGAATATACACCAAAGCAGGACTAGGGTATTACGCATCCTCGCGGCCCGAACCTGGGTAAACGATCATTGTACTGACTCTTAGACCCGCTCTTTGCACAACCCAACGCCCGTCAACCGTAGAAGGGATTCCAGTGATCCCATAGGTGTCGTTGCGTACTAACAGTAGGGAAGAATACTTTGACTCTCGCACAAAAGTAAATACATAAAAGTAAAAGATAGGCCCTTAGCGGAGGGAAGCATAGGTTGTCATGCGCTTTTTGGTTTGCATGCTCAATCTCTTAGTGCAAAAGAACATCACCTTATATTGCCCCTTATGATAGCAACCTTTATTATGAAGTCTTTCACTTCTATTATTTTGCCATCACTAGTTCGTACAACGCTTAGTTTTATCTTACACTAAATGATCCAACATATTTAGAAGCTATTTTTATTGCCATATTGCACCAATGACAACTTACTTGAAGGATCATACTCAATCCATAGGTAGGTATGGTGGACTCTCGAAAAAGATTTTGGGTTTAAGGGTTTTTGGATGCACAAGTAGTACCTCTACTTAGTGCGGAATTTTTGGCTAGAAAAGATGTTGAGCAAGCACCACATGTAAAGGATCTATGACAATATAACTTATATGCGAATATGAACAAGCATAAACCATTACGTTGTCTTCCTTGTCCAACGTCAACAATTCTGGCATATAATATTTTAGTGGGGGCTCACAATCATAAAAGATGTCCAAGATAGTGTATTTGCATGTGAATCTTATCTTACCTTATTGATTCTTTCATGAATTGCATCATTGACCGATGTTATGTTTGTTAACCTCCAATAATTTTACTACTTATACTTTTCCTTATGTGATGTCTTTACTTAACGTAAGATTAGCATATGATCTTTTTCATTTATTTTCCTTTATTGTGATGCAACAAGAGAGTAAGGAAAGCAAAAATTCAAAGTAAACTTTATCATATATCTCGCACAGGATTACATAGATAGGTAAATAGATCACTAAGCAAACTCACGAAGAAAGGTCAAACTAAACTCTTATTCAAATAATTCAAAAGATAACTATGGATCAAACTAAAATAAATAAAGGCAAGGATGGTGGTGTGATATGATACCGGGGCACCTCCCCAAGCTTGGCACTAGCCAAGGGGGAGTGCCCATACCCGATACTCAAGTCTCCTTTGGTAGTGATGGATGATACGTCTCCAACGTATCTATAATTTTTTATTGTTCCATGCTATTATATTATCTATCTTGGAAGTTTTATATGCATTTATATGTTATTTTATATGATTTTTGGGACTAATTAACCTATTAACCTAGAGCCCAGTGCCAGTTTCTATTTTCTCCTTGTTTTTGAATTTCGCAGAAAAGGAATATCAAACGGAGTCCAAACGGAACGAAATATTACGGGGGTTTTTTCTTGGACCAGAAGACACCAAATGGGCTTGGAGTACACACTAGGGTATATTCCAAAGCCCCAGAACATCTATCGAAACCACGTTTCCGCCGCCGTAACCTTTTTTCTCGCGAGATCCTATCTGGAGGCCATTCCCGGTACTCTGCCGGAAGGGGAATCATCCACAGAGGGCATCTACATCAACCCTATTGCCCTTCCGATGAAGTGCGAGTAGTTTACCACAGACCTACGGGTCCATAGCTAGTAGCTAGATGGCTTCTTCTCTCTCTTTGATCTTCAATACCATGTTCTCCTCGTTGTCCTTAGAGATCTATCCGATGTAATCTTGTTTTGCGGTGTGTTTGTCAAGATCCGATGAATTGTGGGTTTATGATCAGATTATCAATGAATAATATTTGAGTTTCTTCTGAATTCTTTTATGCATCATTTAATATCTTAGTAATTCTTTTCGAACTATCGGTTAGGTTTGGCCAAGTAGATTGGTTTTTCTTGCAATGGGAGAAGTTCTTTGCTTTGGGTTCAATCTTGCGGTGCTCAATCCCAGTGATAGAAAGGGACATGACACGTATTGTATTGTTGCCATCGAGGGTAACAAGATGGGGTTTTCATCATATTGCTTGAGTTAATTCCGCTACATCATGTCATCTTGCTTAATGCGTTACTCTGTTCTTATGAACTTAATACTCTAGATGCAAAATCTTTTCGGTCGATGTGTGGAGTAATAGTAGCAGATGCATGCAGGAGTCGGTCTACTTGTCACGGACGTGATGAATATATTCATGATCATTGCCATAGATGTCATTATAATTATTCTCTCTTCTATCAATTGCTTGACAGTAATTTGTTCACCAACCATAATACTTGCTATCATCAGAGAAGCCTTTAGTGAAACCTATGGCCCCCGGGTCTATTTTACATCTTATAAGTTTCAGATCTACTATTTTGCAATCTTTTACCTTTCAATCTATAAACCAAAAACCCAAAAATATTTACTTTACTAGTTCATCAATCTCTATCCGATCTCACTTTTGCAAATAACCGGGAAGGGCTTGACAACCCCTTTATAGCGTAGGGTGCAAGTTTGTTGTTTGTTTGTGTAGGTATTTGGCGATTTGTGTGTAATCTCCTACTGGATTTATACCTTGGTTCTCAAAACTGAGGGAAATACTTACTCTACTTTGATGCATCACCCTTTCCTCTTCAAGGGAAAAACCAACGCAAGCTAAAGAGGTAGCAAGAAGAATTTCTGGCGCCGTTGCCGGGGAGATCTATGCCAAGTCAAGTCCAGATTTGTCTTCTTTCAACTCGCCAATCTCTCATGCCGTTGAGATCTACATCAAGTCAAGACCTACCAAGTAACCTTCATTAAACTCTCATCTCTTGCATTTACATTATTTCCCATTCGCCTCTCGTTTTCCTCTCCCCCACTTCTAAAACGATTTTTGAAAAGATTTGCCTTTCCTTTCGCCACCATCTTGTTTGCTTAAATCCATATTTTTATAATTATGGCTGAATCTAAAAGGGCTAGGGGTGTTCCCCTGAGTTTTACTTTAGATAACCCATCCGTCCTTGCTAAGCTCATAACAATGATGCTATGAAAAAAACCTCCAGGGTTAGCAAGGGAAATTTAAGTAATATTGATGAAGATGATCCCAGAATGTTCCATTATTTGCTTGATGAATCCTTGAAAGATGGTTGGAATAGACTATTGAGAATTTGAGCTAGCCATGTGCCCCAATATCATATAGAGATATACTTGAAAAGCTTTTATGTTGGTTTGCCTCTTTCTTTTAAACAAGTTTTGGACTCTATATTTGAAAATGATTTCCTTGGAGGAGATGCCTTTCATACTAATGAAAAGATGAAAACCATATTTGGGCACTCCAAGGATGAAAATGGTTAATCAACTACGCTTATGTGCTTTTATCAAAATGAAATAATCAAAGAGATGAAGGCTAGTTTAGATGCGAATTTTCAAAGTGTGCTAAATCTTTCTTCCACTATTAATGGCCATGTGCTTTCACAAAATAGAAAGATAAATGATCTGCACAAAAAATTCTCTCTTTGATACCAAAAAGAAGAAAATGACAATACGTAGTTCTATTTGTGTTTTATGCCTAGCTAACGGCGTTAAACAATAGCGCTTGTTTTGAGGAAACCCAATTTTATTTTTGCTTTTTACTTTTTGGTTTTGTTTTTGTGTTTTGGTGTTTTAATTAGTGTTTGAGCCAAGTAAGACCTTTGGGATGGCTTACGGTGATCGTTGATTTGATTTTGCTGGAAAACAGAAACTTTTACGTCCAGTGCAGAAAATTCAATAATTCACTGGAACGTCGAAACCTTCTAAACTATTTACACAAAATTGATATACAAATTCCCTACGTGTACCTAATTTTTCAGAATTTTTAGAGTTACAGAAGAATGCAAAGTTTTTAGATTGCTACAGACTATTCTGTTTTTGACATATTCTACATTGTATGTGTTGTTTTCTTATTTTGATGCATCTATGGCTAGTATCGGGGGTATGAACCATGGAGAAGTTGGAATAGAGTAGATATTACACCAATATAAAATTATTATAAGATCACAACAGTACCTTGAGTGGGTATTTTCTTTGTTTTACTAACGGAGCTCACGAGATTTTCTATTGAGTTTTGTATCAGGGATATAACTATTATGTATAAACCTCCCAGGAGGGGCCGGTTTGTGCCCATAAAGAATTACTTATACTGAAGCCCAGCGAGACAGAGTATGGCGCGTTACTGCAGAAGATTAAAGATCCAGGGCCCAAAGGGTGTTAGGGCCCGTAAATGTAAACCGCCATACAATGTGTAACTTGTGTTGGAAGATAGGAAAGGTAGAGACCGAGCCGGGCACGTTTATGAGCCGGCCTCGGGATTCTGTAAACCAGAAGGGCATCATCCTGTGTATATAAAGGGATGACCCGGTGACGGTTCAGAGACGGACAACAACAACTCGAGACAAAGGCAAAGTGGATTCTCTCCCTGGTCATCGAAACCCTAGCAATACCACACCAAACTAGACGTAGGCTTTTACCTTCATCGAAGGGGCCGAACTAGTATAAAATCCCTCGCATCCTTGTCCGCTTTAACCCCTTTAAGCTAACCCGTAGCGATGGCTCCATGACTAAGTCCTTATGCTAGGACATCTGCCGTGACAAAACCACGACAGTTGGCGCCCACCGTGGGGCTATCGCACGATGGTTTCGAGTTCTTAGAGGGCAGCTTTGAAGGACTTAAGGGCTATGCAGTGGGACGGGTGACTAAGATTCGTCGCGCAAGATCTACATCGACGATGCACGCTGGGGCCCTGAGGCCGATTCAATCGAGTACGGATACCGGGTCCCCTTTGGTGGCATCCACGTCTTCATTGGCAAGATCCGCAAACCTGGCCCTGAGCCGGACATCTACTCCAACATCGCCGAGTCGGCTCAGCATGCGAGACCTGCTCGGATTCGGCCCGCCGTGAAGCGTGTCTTCGTGGGAGCTGTTCACGGAGCGGAAGCTGAGGATGGATCAGAATATGGCAGAGAGACTGTTGTGTATTCCGGCGATGACTCATCTACCGAAGAAACCGAATCTTTATATCTGCTGCAGGACGGTCGGTCTGGGGGTTGTTCCGATGGAGACAGTATTCCGGACACCCTTGATCCACCGAGCCGGGTTGCGGTCTTCATGGCCGGATCACAATCTGGGCAACAATCTTCGACTGCGGCGGCGTTAATGTCCGATCTGGCGGCGGCAGCAGCTGCTGGGGCAGGAGGCCCTGTGCAGCCACCGGCTCAAGTTCTATCCGCTTTATTTGACACCTTGACAACGCTGCTGACTACGGAGGTCAGCCAGGCCGAGAAGGTACAACACGACGCAGAAGTTGCAAAAGTAAGAGGTCAAATAGATCAAGCCAAGTTGGACCTGGCCGCCGAAAACACCAGGATGGCTGGGAAGCAAGCCGATGTTGATGCTCAGGTTTATCGGCTCCTGTTGGATCAGACTGCATCAAATGACGTGATGAGGAGAAGGCGCCAGTCTCGCCTGCCGCTGGTTTATGAAGCAAGGAACCTCTTCAGTACGCCAGGAGCGGGAACCAGCAATAAACCAGCAACAAACCGGGGAGAGGTGCCTGAAACGGGGGCGTCGGTCCAGCCACGGGCCGCAGATCCAATCCGCCAGATCGTTCCATCGCCGCATACACCAACACCTCCCGGTTACTACTCCAACCCCTTGGATAATATAGTTGCAGCCGCTTCATGATTGGCGACCCTTCCCATTGAAGGAGGATCCCCTATAGCAGTGGAGGCGCGGCGAGCTAGGGAGTTTCTGGAGACGGCTTTAACTTAGCAGCAGGCTTATTCTCACAGCTGAGAGAGGATTCACTCCACCCCC
>LR738711.1:821455693-821551310 GCA_902687465.1 Secale cereale | reverse complement strand
CCCCCCCCCCCCCCCCGCCGGTTTGTGGAGGTGGGTTGCCCACACTACGCTGAAAACCCCCTTGAACTTGGGTGTTGGCTACGAAATCAGAGCCACCTTCTGCCTTTCGCTTGCCCAAGAAACTTGCAGTAGCCGGGTTAACTTGCGCCGGTTTACCAGGTTTGTTAACCTTCCCTGCCTTGTCTCCTTCAGCTTCTGGATGCTTGGTATTATCAGAGTCCCCATACTTTACCAAAGCGCTCATGAGAGTTCCCATATCATTACAATCCCTTTTAAGCCGTCCTAGCTTTAACTTTAAAGATTCAAACTGGCAATTGTTTTCCAAAGTCACTATCGTCGTACTAGGATTGATACCATTTGAAGAGTGCAAGATCTCCGCTACTCTCCGCACCCAAGCACCTGTAGACTCCTGCTCTCCTTGCACACAAGCTGCTAGATCCACCACTGACATCGGTTGCTTGCATGTATCCTTGAAGTTTTTGATAAACTAGCTGCGTAGTTCCCCCCATGATCCGATGGAATTCAGGGGTAAACCCTTCAGCCAGGTCCGGGCTGTACCCTCAAGCATCATAGTAAAGTACTTTGCACAAGCCGATTCATCCACGTCCAGCATCTCCATGGCCATCTCATAACTTTCAACCCAAGCTTCTGGAGCCAAATCCGCTGTGTAATTAGGTACCTTGTGGGGCCCTTTGAAATCCTTAGGCAACTTGACACTCCGTAAAGCGGGGATAAGACATTGCACCCTAAAAGAACTCGTCGTAACTCCTGTTTCTGCTGTGGCTGTGTGAACCGGCGTCGTTTGACGAACCTCCTCCCGGGCTCCTGATCTAACCTGGTTTGCATCTTGAGCTTGAGCATCCGCACCCGCCGGATTATCCTGTCTGCGCCGATGTCGCCTGCGCTCACTGCTAGACACTTCCGGCTCCTCCCAATGCCGAGTGTAACTCCGGCTGGGACGTGGTATTGAATGTAGCCTTTCCCTGCTATGAGAGTATGATTGCTGCTGTATTAACGCCGTATTAAGCAGCTCCTTGACCCTGCGTGCCTCCAATGCCACCGGGGACGTCTCCTCCACGGGTAAAGCGGCCAAACGTGCAGCAGCAGCAGCGATGTTATCCAAAGGATTTGAATAATGACCTGGAGGGGTGGGAACGTAAGGTGCAGACGTGATTCGCCGATCTTGCTCTGCGGTGGGCTGCTGAACCGGCTCCTCCCTGGCTGGGGGTGCCCTCCGGTTTAAAGCCGGATCATTGCTAGTCCCAGCCCCAGGTGTCCTGAACAGATCCGTCGCTTCATAAACCGGCGGCAGACGAGATTGGTATTTTCGACCCCTTACTCCTTGCATAGAGGCCTGCTCCATCCTTAGATAAAAAGCCTGATCATTCAGCTCCGCTTGTCTTACCGCTATCATTGCCTTCTCTGTTTTCAGATCCTCCTTTAATTGATCAATTCGGCCTTTTAACTGAAGGAGCTCTGCATCATGCTGCGCCTTGTCTGTTGGAGCTATTGTTTCCACCGCTTTAGCTGTGAACTCCTCGATCAAGGTGGATAGAACGTCAGTAGTTGAGAGGGCCGGGCCGCTCCCCCCTACACCAGCTTCTGCTGTCGCCCCGTTCACCGTGGGCTGTGAACTGTCCATAAAGACAGCCACCCGGTTTGGCGGGTCGAAGGGGTCCGGAATACTGTTTCCATCGGACTCGCCCTCAGACCGGCCGTCCTGCAACTGATACAAAGACTCAATTTCTCTGGATGAAGATTCGTCGTCGGAGTAGACAACTGTTGCACCATCGGACTCCGATCCGTCTTCGGTTCGAACTCCGTGAATTGCTCCAACGAACACGCGCTTCATGGCGGGCTGAATCCGGGCCGATCTCGCACGCTGAGCCGACTCGACGATGTTGGGGAAGATGTCCGGCTCAGGTCCCAGTTCGCCAATTTTGCCAATGAAGACTTGGATGCCACCGAAGGGAACCCGGTACCCGTATTCGATTGAATCGGCCTCCGGTCCCCAACCTGCGTCGTCGATGTAGATCCGGCCGCGGCGACTCTTGGTCATCCGGCCGACCGCGTAACCCTTGAGCCCTTCAAAGCTGCCCTTCAAGAACTCGAAACCATCGTGCGGAGGCCCCACGGTGGGCGCCAGCTGTCGTGGAATTAGCACGGCAGATGTCCGGTTTAACGGACTTGATGAAGGAACCATCGCACGGGTTAGCTTGAAGGGGTTCATAGCACACAAAGGACACAGAGAGTTTATACTAGTTCAGCCCCTTCGATGAAGGTAAAAGCCTACGTCTAGTTGGTTTGGTATTGCTTGGGCGTCGGTTTACAGGGAGCGGATCGCTTGCCTGTAGTCTCGACGGGTTGATTCTTGCTTGTCCTTGAACCGTCGCCGGGTCGTCCCTTTATATAGAGGTGATGCCTGGTCCGGTTTACAGAGTCCCGAGGCCGGCTCATACTTGTGTCCGCCTCGGTCTCTGTCCTTTCTTCCTTATCTCTCAAGTTACATCGCTTGGCGGTTTACAAACCACAATTCTATACATGGGTCCTAAGATCTCATGGGACGTAGCCTTTACTAAATATTACAACCAAACATATTATAATTAATCCGGTTTACACTAGCCGGTTCATACCTGCTAGTCATATCCCTGACAGTCGGGGCGCGCGATGGTTAACTCCTACCAACCTCCCCCCTAGGGGCATGCGTCGTAGTGATTTGCTTTGTGGGATAAGTATATTTTTCTCAATAAGTATGTGAGTTCTTTATTACTAATGTGAGTCCATGGATTATACGCACTCTCACCCTTCCACCTTGCTAGCCATTCTAGTGCCGCGCAAATTTCGCTGGTGCATAAGACCATCCTTATACCTTCCTCAAAATAGCCACCATACCTACCTATTATGGAATTTCCATAGCCATTCCGAGATATATTGCCATGTAACTCCACCGTTCCGTTTATTATGACACGCTTAATCATTGTCATATTGCTTTGCATGATCATGTAGTTGACATAGTATTTGTGGCAAAGCCACCGTTCATATTTTTCATACATGTCACTCTTGGTCATTGCACATCCCGGTACACCACCAGAGGCATTCATATAGACTCGTATATTTCTTCTAGCATCGAGTTGTAATATCAAGTTGTAAGTAAATAAAAGTGTGATGATCATCATTATTAGAACATTGTCCCATGTGAGGTTATCAAAAATAAAAGAGGCCAATGAAGCCCAAATAAACAAAAGAGGCCAAACAAGCCCACCAAAAAAATGAGAGAAAAAGAGAGAAGGGAAAATATTACTATCCTTTTCCACACTTGTGCTTCAAAGTAACACCATGTTCTTCATGATAGAGAGTCTCCTATGTTGTCACCTTCATATATCAGTAGTGGGAATTTTTCATTATAGAACTTGGCTTGTACATTCCAACGATGGGCTTCCTCAAATGCCCTAGGTATTCATGAGCAAGCAAGTTGATGCACACCCACTAGTTGTCTTTTTGAGCTTTCATACACTTATAGCTCTAGTGCATCTGTTACATGGCAATCCCTACTCACTCACATTGATATCAATTGATGGACATCTCTAAGTCCATTGATTTTCCTAGTTGATGTGAGACTTTCTCCCACCTTTTACCTATTACCACCTTCATTCCACCCATAGTGCTATGTCCATGGCTCACGCTCATATATTGCGTGAAGAGTTGCAAAAAGGCTTGAAAAAGTAGAGTATGAAAGCAATTGCTTGGCTGACTCTGGGATGGGTATGAGGGGTATTTTGTGTTAAGAAAAGGGAGCATAAGGACTATATGATTTGTAGGGATAACGTTCTTTAGCCATGTTATTTTGAAGCTTCGTAGATTGTTTTTAGTATGCTTGAAGTATTATTTTTTAAATATTGATAAATTTTTATTTGGACTCTTAAGGATCTGAACATGCATGCAACAATAAAGAAGTATTACATAGATAAATATGTTGGGTAGCATTCCACATCAAAAATTCTGTTTTTATCATTTACCTACTCGAGGACGAGAAGGAATTAAGCTTGGGGATGCTTGATACGTCTCCAACGTATCTATTATTTTTGATTTTTCCATGCTATTATATTATCGATCTTGTATGTTTTACATGCATTTATATGCTATTTTACATGATTTTTGGGACTAATTAACCTATTAACCCAGAACCCAGTGCCAGTTTCTATTTTTTCCTTGTTTTTGAGTTTCGCAGAAAAGGAATATCAAACGGAGTCCAAACGGAACGAAACTTTAAGGGTTTTTTTCTTGCACTAGAAGACACCAAATGGACTAGGAGTACATGCTAGGGAATCTGCGAGGCAGCCACAAGGGTGGAGGGCACGCCCCCTACCTTGTGGGCCCCTCGTGCCTCCCTAACATACTTCTTCCACCTATAAATTCATATATATTCCAAAACCCCAGAACATCCATCGAAACCACTTTTCCGCCGCCGTAACCTTCTGTTCTCGCGAGTTCCCATCTGGAGGCCTTTTCCGGTACTGTGCCGGAAGGGGAATCAACCATGGAGGGCATCTACATCAACCCTATTGCCCTTCCGATGAAATGCGAGTAGTTTACCACAGACCTCCGGGTCCATAGCTAGTAGGTAGATGGTGTCGGGGGAAACTGTCCTCCCACGAGCACCTACGGGACCGGAGCCCCTTCTACGTTGCGGTAAGGGAGCGGAGGGAGCACGGAGAGCAGATCGAGGAGCGCACGCGGGCAGTTTACCCAGGTTCGGGCCGCGCGGACGCGTAAAACCCTACTCCTGCCTTAGGTTGTATTGAGTTCTTGAGGTCGGGAGCTTGAAGAGCTACATTACTAGCTACACCGAGCATGAGAGTTGTCTAGGTTTCTGTCGGGGCCGGATTTCGGGAACACAATATTCTAGAAATTAACCCCTAGTGTCATCACCAGCCCAGGATTACTGTTACTGGTGGACACATCCTTGTTACAGATTACCAAGCATTTACAAGAATTTGATACAAGACCATAAAGGTCTACTGATACAACAATGACTCCGGTGGTGGGTGAAGGAATTGGCTTGTGGATCTCCACATCGATGGGGCTCCATTCCCACAGGAACAGCTGACCCGGATAACTCCTATCCCGCGTGGCTGTACTCCTAGGCTTCGCACGGACGTCGCTGTGGTTCTCCCCGTAGAACTCCTAACCTGGCCAAGTAAATAGCCAGGGACAAGCCTGTGAGTACGTTTGAATGTCCTCGCAGACATCATGGACAAATGATATAACAAATGCAGCAAACAATTATATGGTCATGATGAATTAAACTATATGCATGTGCTCATGATAGACTTATATTAAATGCATGCTAACAGGAATTAAAACATGGCATGGTGAATAATAGTTAGTGCAGAAAATAAATATTAGTATCAATAAAATATAAAAGAAATGCCGGTCGGATGTCAAGTGACACCACGGTCGGTCTTGAAAAGAAATGTCAGTCGGGTGTCCACAAGAGTAGTGGCGTGATAGAACCGCCTGAAACTCGAGGGACGCCACAAAAGGACTTGAAAATAAAGGCGAGTGCCCGGGGTAGTCCAGCCAGCCCCTGAGACACTCTAAGAAAATAAAATAAGAGTAATGGGTTAGTCCACAATAATAATCATATCATCAAATATATTAATGGTAACACCAGTAGCAATGATAATTATCCTGCAAAATAACCCTGCTCAATTTTAAATATTTCCTCCGGAGACCGACTCTAAGACCGACACTTGACCAACCCAGACTGTAGTCCTTAACCGCGGACACGGCTATTCGAATAGTTTTTTAAACTCTGCAGAGGGTGTACTCTTTACCCACAAGTATAGGATTTCTTTAGTCAGTATCGTGACACTGACTAATTCCCATTATGGTCTTTGGGTTGAAAACACGCCTGACCAGCACACACCAGCTTAACTTTTCTGCTGCCAGGAATCACCCAAAACAACAGTTAAGTAAAACTCTAAGTGGGAAGGCTACAACCTCCAATAGCATGGGATCACTATTCAAACACGCGGATTACAAGGGTACACTCCCTCTCGGCATCACGACAGCCGGAAACACCCATGCCCCCTTGACCCGATGACCGGATTTAGTCCAGGGCCCTGGAAACCCTCATCGTGGCCCTCTGTACGGTGTGTGCATGGAAAGGGGTTAACAACTTACTAAACCATACCTTACCCGAGGCAGGGACAAGTGGTAGCACGAAACAAGTATGGGGGTTACCGGAACAAGACTCGATCTATGGTCGACTCAGGAGGCTTATGTTCCCTGCAGTGGTTAGCACAACAAAACATTCTTTCACAGTATCACCAGGACAGGGCCACAACCCTTGCCTGCTTCCACAAATATCTCGTGACACCACCGTGTCAAAAAGGGCCCGTGCCCACAAGCACGTCCAAAGCAGGAGCACACTCCTGGTTCTTATAACTTGTGCATGTTAGAACTTATATGATATGCATGCAAGAGAAAACATGACCATGCATGTATGCTATCTCACTACCCATAAGCAAATTCTATTAAAAGCATCAAACCATGCTAAAAATATACTAGCCAACAATTGTCAAGCATTCACCATATCAAGTGTTCAAGATGCTTGCCTTGCCCAAAATAGTCAGGAGAAAACCCCTCTGAAATAAAAGATCCCTCTTCTTTTTCTGAAAATTCAAATTTGAATTCGAATAAGAATTCCAACACAGTACAGAAAAATGTTCTCAAAATATTTTTAAATAAATCTTAAAAAAAACTAGAGAGAAAAAGAAAAATTTAGCAAAAAGAATCAATTCATTTGGAGCTATAGTTTAAAAGTTATTAACTTTTTAAAACCAGGGGCCTTTCTGCAAAACAGAAGTCCCTGAGCAGTTAAAAAGAAAACGTTTACGGCAGCGAGTACGCCTTCCAGTGGAGAAGACGTAAAGCGCAAAATACGCTTTCGCTGTAAACAGGAATAAGAGAGAGAGAGAGCTGACGGGTGGGGACCACCCGTCGGGTTTAAATCGAGCGCTCGCGCGCGTGTACAGAGAGGAGGCGGCGATCGCCGGCGACGATCGCCGGGGTTTCAGAGCCCTGCGCTGGTCGCAACGTGACCAGCGTGGACTCCCGCATCGGTGAGTGGTGGAGTTGGTCGCCGGCGTTCACCTGAACGGCGACGAGGTCAGCGGCGGCGGACGGCGTTTCGGTGGTGTTTGGGGATCGTCGGAGAGGGCTCGGGGAATGGAATTGAGGTGGGTGTTCGATGTGGTGGTGGAAGATAGGTGGACTGGCGAAGTTTGGGTGGCTATGGTGGAGTATCGGTGGTGTTTGGTTCGTGGACAGAGGCGGCGGAACGGTGGCCGGAGAGGGAGAAGAAGACCCTCTCGGGGTCTGGTGAGTGGCTAGGAGAGGTACTGGGTGGCGGTGGAGGTGAGTGGTGGTGATCGCCGTGCTCTGGGGTCCCTTTTATAGGCGAACCGGGGGTTGGCCGAGACAGGCGGATAGCGCCGGAGTTAATTCGGTCACCGTGGTCGGCGGTGGCCGGTGGTCAGGGGCGGCGAGGGAGTTATGAGGCCGGTGGAGTACGCCGGAAGCTTTAGCTTGGACGGAACCGAGCTCGTTGGCCTCACCCGCGGTGAGGTGTCCCGTACGGGTGCGGCGGCGTTGCCAGCTCCGGTGACTGCCACACGGGCCCGGGGCGGCGTGGTCGGCGCGTCTGGTGTGCGGAGAGGCGAGAGGGAGCGACGCGTGGGTGGGGATTAGGTGGGGGAGTTGCGGCGCAGTGAAGAGGGCCGGTGGCCGTGGCGACCCGACCGGCCTCCGCCGTGGATGAGCTTGGGGGCGGCTGCACCGGCCAGCTGCCAGCTCACCGGCGTGGAGAGGCTGGGCGGTGGGCCAGTGAGGGCGGCGGCATTGAAGGCAGGCGACGACGCCGTGCGGGAGGGGAAGGAGAGGCGTGCACGGCATCGCCGGCCCCTGTCGACTGAACTAAGTTCAGTTAACTGAACTTATTCAGTTATGAACAGTGTGCTTGCAACGTGTTTGATGAAATGATTAAGGGTGCTAGGCATGTTAGATGATCATGGGACTTGCTGTGGTAGTGTGTTGTTGCTCAAGATTAGGATTGCCAGAAGCTCAGGATTTTTTTGATGAAGTTTAGAAATGATTTGGGGCAAGAATTTGATTTCTGGACCAAAATTAAACTGGATGAAATTTGTAAATTTTGAACTGTGGGACCAAATGTTTTTTGGAGAAATGGGTTTAGGGTACTATATATATGTAGGAATAATTTTGGTGGTGGCAAAAGAGTCATAGAAAATATAGTTCCTTTGTAATGACAAGAAACTATGATTATTTTAAATTCCATCTTAGGAATTTAGAATATATTGAAGGAATATTTTTGTGGGGTGGAAAGAAGTTAAATGAGGCCATAGAAGGTGTGCATGACTTGAGAGATAATTCTTGAAGTGGCAGAAAAATATTTGGAGTGGTGTAGGGTGCTAGGAGAGGTGGAAAAAGGCTTTTGCCTTTGAATTTTAAATAACCAAAACCAAAACTCTTTAGAAAGAAATTGTTTTGAAAACCTCCAAAAATAAAATAACCCAAATAATTACCACCTTCAAACAGAACCCTCCAAGAAAAAATTTAAATCCTAACTAAAATTTGAAAAAGTTTTCGAAACTCCAAATAAATATTTTTGGGGTGTTACAAACTCTACCCCCCTTAAGAAAATCTCGCCCTCGAGATTTGTTAAGGGCGGAAGAATTAAAAAGCATACCACACAACAAAACATTCATATGCAAAATGCAACCAGGGCAATACATTCATGACATACACCCTAAGAAACAATACAAAGGATCACATCATGCAAACAAACACTACATGCTACGCAAACGCACTCACGACCGTCTACGGTCCGAAAACGAGATCTTCGGGGTCAAGCGGAAGGCTTCCCGGTGTTGGAACACATCCTTCTTCTTCCGGAGTGAGTGGAGGAAGTTGAGGGAGCAAACGAAGAACGTGTCCCTCCTGAGTTGGCAGAGGGGGTCCGCCAATGGCGATCCGGGGATTCAGAACAGCAAGGTAGTGGGGATACTCCAGTATTTGCTGGGTGAAACGCTCCTGGGCCATCACATATTGAATGAGATAGACCAGGGCTGGATCGCTCTCCGCACGTCCACAGCGGAACATAGCTTTTGCTCCAAAAGCAGCGCGGCTCGGGAAATAGCAATATTCTCTTGTGCTGGCACAAGGTACCGCAAATCGAAGAGGGGTGACTGCTTCATACGCAGCAGACTCAATGGCCATGCCTGGCGTTGGCATGGATCTCCCGATGAAAATCACATAGGGAGGGCCTTGGTTTAAACTTGCTAGTGGAATGTGTACCGCTGCCCAGTATTTCGAGAGATCCGAAGTGATTCTCGATTTGAACAGCTCATACAGGGGTGGATGGGTAGAGCCAAGAGTATTGCGGGTAAAATCCCACAATATCTTAACAAAACTACCAGGGCTAGCATCGGGGGTCCTTAGATATGCTCCGGGGTGAGACATGGATGGATGAATGGGGAAGG
Organism: Secale cereale; assembly: GCA_902687465.1. Lineage (NCBI taxonomy): Eukaryota > Viridiplantae > Streptophyta > Magnoliopsida > Poales > Poaceae > Secale > Secale cereale. The sequence continues at coordinate 821,541,747 of LR738711.1, read as the reverse complement.
CAGTGCTCGATGCTGATGGTTGCTGGTGTGGAAAATGAGAGTGGCCTCTTATAGAGAGCCTGGGTCATGAAACATGAAGTGGTGCTGGTACGACTGAGACACCGACTCCGGCGCGGGGCTGTCTGAGTCAAAGTCTCAGGCCTCAATCCCCAAAAGAAATGTGACATATTACTGTGTATGTCGATTAGGGATCACGTCTAGAATTTTACTCTGCAACCACTCGTCAAACAATTCATGCCAGATCACACATACTATTAGCTGAAGACACGCAGGTGGTTTACAAACTTACTACGCCACACAACAGCTACTACGGAACTAAAGGAAAAACCGGGCCACTAGGGCTTGACACAATTCTGGTGGACTCAGTCCACCTGGTTGATATCTAGCCGGGCGCGTCTTGTGGATGCCGAGTCGTCTCCGTGCGCTTCCGCGTCGGAGCTGGCCGGGGTAGGATGGGGAGCTACAGGGCTGGAGTAGCGGTGGTGGCCTTCGCGGGGTGACGAGGTCACCGTCCCATTGGAGTAGGCCTCCAAGATACGACGGAGATCTCCGGGTGAGGCGATGGCATTGCCCGGGTAGATGACATGGTCAGAATTTGGGGGCTCAACCGGCCTTCCAAGCAGCACTATCGGGGTGTCGGGGGCGGGTGCGGCTTCGCTCCTTGCCGGGGTCAGGAGAGCGAGCGTCCTGCGGGTCTCAATCAGGTCAAGAGTGACCTGATCAAATAGTGCCTCTTGCGCTCTCAGGTAGCGCACCAGATGCACCAGGGCAGGATCCGACTCATGGTCTCCGTTGGCGACCTGGGTCGGGCTACCATAGCCTTCACGACTAGGGTAGTAGTAGAATGAGCGGCAGTTAACCCTCGGCGACAGGTGCCGAAGATGAACTATAGCCTCTCGGGCTGCAAGTTGGATGGCTTGGGGCTCGTCGGAGGTCGTCCTCCCGGTGAACCGGTAGGGGCGCTCCGATGTGATGCCTCTCCCGTAGAGGTGCACCGTGGCCCAGAAGTTATGGATGGAATTACTCGTGTGCTCTTGGTACACGACATATTCCGGCGGCTCGTCGATGCCGAAGGCACGACGGGTGAGATTGGCGAGGATGGCTACGAAGCCTTCGAGCTCGACTGCGGTGGTCTCGTTGCGAACGAGGGGGCCTGGCATCTTGGTGGTTGGATATCTGACTGGGAGTGAGGCTGTGATGTGTTGAGTTTGGGGTAAGGCTTCCTTTATAAGTCAGCCGAGTCTTCCATCGCACGCTTGTGGATGGGAAAGCTCAGGTGTTGGCACAGGCACACGGCCTATGGATAGACTGATAGGTTGGGCACCGGCTATTAAAAGATGTCGGTTGCCACTGTGGATGGGATAGACTTGACTGTGGACAGGAAAAGTTGTGGATGGTGTGGAAACCTAGGGATGATGACCAGGCTAAGATAGGATTAGCCAATGGTCAGCCTGGCTCTGATACCAAGGCTGTCGGGGCCGGATTTCGGGAACACAATATTCCAGAAATTAACCCCTAGTGTCATCACCAGCCCAGGATTACTGTTACTGGTGGACACATCCTTGTTACAGATTACCAAGCATTTACAAGAATTTGATACAAGACCATAAAGGTCTACTGATACAACAATGACTCCGGTGGTGGGTGAAGGAATTGGCTTGTGGATCTCCACATCGATGGGGCTCCATTCCCACAGGAACAGCTGACCCGGATAACTCCTATCCCGCGTGGCTGTACTCCTAGGCTTCGCACGGACGTCGCTGTGGTTCTCCCCGTAGAACTCCTAACCTGGCCAAGTAAATAGCCAGGGACAAGCCTGTGAGTACGTTTGAATGTCCTCGCAGACATCATGGACAAATGATATAACAAATGCAGCAAACAATTATATGGTCATGATGAATTAAACTATATGCATGTGCTCATGATAGACTTATATTAAATGCATGCTGACAGGAATTAAAACATGGCATGGTGAATAATAGTTAGTGCAGAAAATAAATATTAGTATCAATAAAATATAAAAGAAATGCCGGTCGGATGTCAAGTGACACCACGGTCGGTCTTGAAAAGAAATGCCAGTCGGGTGTCCACAAGAGTAGTGGCGTGATAGAACCTCCTGAAACTCGAGGGACGCCACAAAAGGACTTGAAAATAAAGGCGAGTGCCCGGGGTAGTCCAGCCAGCCCCTGAGACACTCTAAGAAAATAAAATAAGAGTAATGGGTTAGTCCACAATAATAATCATATCATCAAATATACTAATGGTAACACCAGTAGCAACGATAATTATCCTGCAAAATAACCCTGCTCAATTTTAAATATTTCCTCCGGAGACCGACTCTAAGACCGACACTTGACCAACCCAAACTGTAGTCCTTAACCGCGGACACGGCTATTCGAATAGTTTTTTAAACTCTGCAGAGGGTGTACTCTTTACCCACAAGTATAGGATTTCTTTAGTCAGTATCGTGACACTGACTAATTCCCATTATGGTCTTTGGGTTGAAAACACGCCTGACCAGCACATACCAGCTTAACTTTTCTGCTGCCAGGAATCACCCAAAACAACAGTTAAGTAAAACTCTAAGTGGGAAGGCTACAACCTCCAATAGCATGGGATCACTATTCAAACGCGCGGATTACAAGGGTACACTCCCTTTCGGCATCACGACAGCCGGAAACACCCATGCCCCCTTGACCCGATGACCGGATTTAGTCCAGGGCCCTGGAAACCCTCATCGTGGCCCTCTGTACGGTGTGTGCATGGAAAGGGGTTAACAACTTACTAAACCATACCTTACCCGAGGCAGGGACAAGTGGTAGCACGAAACAAGTATGGGGGTTACCGGAACAAGACTCGATCTATGGTCGACTCAGGAGGCTTATGTTTCCTGCAGTGGTTAGCACAACAAAACATTCTTTCACAGTATCACCAGGACAGGGCCACAACCCTTGCCTGCTTCCACAAATATCTCGTGACACCACCGTGTCAAAAAGGGCCCGTGCCCACAAGCACGTCCAAAGCAGGAGCACACTCCTGGTTCTTATAACTTGTGCATGTTAGAACTTATATGATATGCATGCAAGAGAAAACATGACCATGCATGTATGCTATCTCACTACCCATAAGCAAATTCTATTAAAAGCATCAAACCATGCTAAAAATATACTAGCCAACAATTGTCAAGCATTCACCATATCAAGTGTTCAAGATGCTTGCCTTGCCCAAAATAGTCAGGAGAAAACCCCTCTGAAATAAAAGATCCCTCTTATTTTTCTGAAAATTCAAATTTGAATTCGAATAAGAATTCCAACATAGTACAGAAAAATGTTCTCAAAATATTTTTAAATAAATCTTAAAAAAAACTAGAGAGAAAAAGAAAAATTTAGCAAAAAGAATCAATTCATTTGGAGCTATAGTTTAAAAGTTATTAACTTTTTAAAACCAGGGGCCTTTCTACAAAACAGAAGTCCCTGAGCAGTTAAAAAGAAAACGTTTACGGCAGCGAGTACGCCTTCCAGTGGAGAAGACGTAAAGCGCAAAATACGCTTTCGCTGTAAACAGGAATAAGAGAGAGAGAGCTGACGGGTGGGGACCACCCGTCGGGTTTAAATCGAGCGCTCGCGCGCGTGTACAGAGAGGAGGCGGCGATCGCCGGCGACGATCGCCGGGGTTTCAGAGCCCGACGCTGGTCGCAACGTGACCAGCGTGGACTCCCGCATCGGTGAGTGGTGGAGTTGGTCGCCGGCGTTCACCTGAACGGCGACGAGGTCAGCGGCGGCGGACGGCGTTTCGGTGGTGTTTGGGGATCGTCGGAGAGGGCTCGGGGAATGGAATTGAGGTGGGTGTTCGATGTGGTGGTGGAAGATAGGTGGACTGGCGAAGTTTGGGTGGCTATGGTGGAGTATCGGTGGTGTTTGGTTCGTGGACAGAGGCGGCGGAACGGTGGCCGGAGAGGGAGAAGAAGACCCTCTCGGGGTCTGGTGAGTGGCTAGGAGAGGTACTGGGTGGCGGTGGAGGTGAGTGGTGGTGATCGCCGTGCTCTGGGGTCCCTTTTATAGGCGAACCGGGGGTTGGCCGAGACGGGCGGATAGCGCCGGAGTTAATTCGGTCACCGTGGTCGGCGGTGGCCGGTGGTCAGGGGCGGCGAGGGAGTTATGAGGCCGGTGGAGTACGCCGGAAGCTTTAGCTTGGACGGAACCGAGCTCGTTGGCCTCACCCGCGGTGAGGTGTCCCGTACGGGTGCGGCGGCGTTGCCAGCTCCGGTGACTGCCACACGGGCCCGGGGCGGCGTGGTCGGCGTGTCTGGTGTGCGGAGAGGCGAGAGGGAGCGACGCGTGGGTGGGGATTAGGTGGGGGAGTTGCGGCACAGTGAAGAGGGCCGGTGGCCGTGGCGACCCGATCGGCCTCCGCCGTGGATGAGCTTGGGGGCGGCTGCACCGGCCAGCTGCCAGCTCACCGGCGTGCAGAGGCTGGGCGGTGGGCCAGTGAGGGCGGCGGCATTGAAGGCAGGCGACGACGCCGTGCGGGAGGGAAAGGAGAGGCGTGCACGTCATCGCCGGCCCCTGTCGACTGAACTAAGTTCAGTTAACTGAACTTATTCAGTTATGAACAGTGTGCTTGCAACGTGTTTGATGAAATGATTAAGGGTGCTAGGCATGTTAGATGATCATGGGACTTGCTGTGGTAGTGTGTTGTTTCTCAAGATTAGGATTGCCAGAAGCTCAGGATTTTTTTGATGAAGTTTAGAAATGATTTGGGGCAAGAATTTGATTTCTGGACCAAAATTAAACTGGATGAAATTTGTAAATTTTGAACTGTGGGACCAAATGTTTTTGGAGAAATGGGTTTAGGGTACTATATATATGTAGGAATAATTTTGGTGGTGGCAAAAGAGTCATAGAAAATATAGTTCCTTTGTAATGACAAGAAACTATGATTATTTTAAATTCCATCTTAGGAATTTAGAATATATTGAAGGAATATTTTTGTGGGGTGGAAAGAAGTTAAATGAGGCCATAGAAGGTGTGCATTACTTGAGAGATAATTCTTGAAGTGGCAGAAAAATATTTGGAGTGGTGTAGGGTGCTAGGAGAGGTGGAAAAAGGCTTTTGCCTTTGAATTTTAAATAACCAAAACCAAAACTCTTTAGAAAGAAATTGTTTTGAAAACCACCAAAAATAAAATAACCCAAATAATTACCACCTTCAAACAGAACCCTCCAAGAAAAATTTTAAATCCTAACTAAAATTTGAAAAAGTTTTCGAAACTCCAAATAAATATTTTTGGGGTGTTACAGTTTCGAACCCTTTCTACGTTGTGCATGGGCCTCCTTTTATAGCTCAAGGGGTCACCGACAGGTGTCAACGTAGAGGAGGGTAAAAGTGTAAATTTGGTGGTAGTTGTAACAGTGCGTGAACAGTGGATGAACAGTGGTCTTCACCTAACCTTGACAGTGGGGGACAAGGGCATTAAATGCCCGTCGCCGTCGACCCCAAAAGCGTCCGTCCATGCTTCTCCGTTCGCCACGGCGGTAGCCTCGTCACCGTGGCTTGCCACCGTGTGCCCCAGGCTGCACAGCCGTCTGCCACGCGTCCCTGGAAGGGCCCCAGGGCGACGCGTGGGCAGACGAGCTGGAGCGCGGGCACACAGTGTGGGTTTCCCCGGCAAGCACCTTGCTGGGGTCTTGATCTTACCGGGCCTGGAAGCTTGTCGCTCTCCGGGCCCCGCCGGGGCGCATGATGCGCCGAGGCATCTCTTGGGATATGTGTTCCTTGACCTCCTTGGCAAGCTCCTCTTGCCAGGGTCTTGTGTTAATTATGATAATCTTGAGCCTGGTACGGCCTTCCCGGCAAGCTCCTCTTGCCGGGGCCTTGATCCTCTGACTTGTATACTTTGTTCTTGAATGGCTTCATAGGGACCAGAAAGGTTTCCGGCAAGCACGTGGTAAACCCTGCCGCGGGAAGCTGCTACTGCCCGTGCACAAGTTGGGGTACTAAGGTACCCCTATCTTAGTACACCGACAGGAGCCCCCGGGCCTGGGCCACACACGGTGCCGAGCGCTGTTGGGCCAGGCCCAAAACAGTGCACGGGCACACGCGGCCCACGGCAAGCCGTATCCCCTTCCGCATCCGCCGCATCCCTCCCTAACGGCACGCGTCGATTGCGGCTTCATGGGAGAGATCGTGGCCTGTTGTTTAATGGGAAATGCGGAGCGTCCCCCACTTCCCCCTTAAAAGCAGAGGAAGCAGGGGCAGTTCCCTCCATCGTCTTCATTGCGTCTTCATTCTCCAGAAACCTCCGCTGCTTCTTGCCCCCGCCCCCTCCTCCGCCATCTTCCGCATCTGCGGCGCCGTCGAGCTCCTCGCCTCTTCCCTCGCCGCCTCCGCCATGGCTCCGAAGAGCGACAAGGCCAAGAGAGACAAGGCCAAGAACGACAAGGCCAAGAAGGAGAAGTCTGAGCACGCGGCGAAGCTGGCCGCCCTGCGGAAGAGGTGCGTGGTCTTCGTGCCAAGGCTTGGTCCGAGGGAGCTGCGGGACAAATATTATTTGTTCTGGGCAAGGGAGACCAAAGCTCATCCCCGCTCCCACGTCTTCCCCGCCATGGCCAAAGATATGTTCCCCGGCGGGTACTTCTTCTTCGCTGCATTTTTCCATTGTGGACTGTGCCCTCCATTCTCAGAGTTCTTTTGTGATATCATGAACACATATGGCCTCCACCTCCTAGATTTCACCCCCAACGCCATCCTTACGATGGCCGTTTTCGCACATCTGTGCGAAAACTATGTTGGGGTTCATCCCAATGTAGCTCTTTTCCGCCACTTCTTCATGCCTAGAGTAGAATCAGGCGCTCCCCTTTCCGGCGGCATCTCCTGGATCTTCAGGCTGAACAAGAAGGATTCGTACCTGAAGGGAGAACTCCGCGGCAAGTGGGAGGAATGGAGAGCCGATTGGTGCTGGGTGGTGGAAGATAAGCCGGAGCCCTTCACTGCGCCGCGCACAACAGCCATAGTGCGCGGTAGGAATTGGAGCGAATTGGCCCCCGGAGGACAACAAGCTTAGCATCGCTCTCATCAGGATTATTCGCCTCCGGGTAGCCAATCTGACTATTGGAGAGGTTGGGGCAGATTTCCTCCGTCGCCGCATCGCCCCTCTACAAGAAAGGAAGAGGGCCGCCTGGGAATTCGGCAATGCGGCGGATATCATGAGGCTGGGCCCTGGATTAAACTATAACTTCAGTGCCTTGGAGTTGAAGGGGATGGTCCGGGAACTCTTTAAGCATGACCCAGCCCATCCGGAGTGGTTCAGACCTTCCCGGGGAGTGGTGCCGCTGTGCAACAGCACTGCCCGCGATTCCTTGCGCGCGATGATGCCTGCGTGCGACTCCCACGGCGTCGTCCCCACTTGGATAGAGCCTCCGCCGGATACTGTGCTGTCCTTCTTTGACAACTTGGTCGAGACGCCCAAAAACACCGAGGAGAACAAGGGACTCATGTAACACCCCAAAACTTTGGTTTGGTTTTTACCAAGTTCTTTATTTGATTTAAAGGAGGTTATTTAAATTTTTTTTTTGAGAGACCCTCCTTCCCAAATTTTGTTTCTGACAAATCTTTTTGAGTCCTTCTCAATCTTGATTCTGGCCTTGAGGGTCTTTCAACTTATGTTGGTTCAACAAAAATACTCTTGGATTGTTTTACTAATTATTTTGTTAAAAAGAATTCCTATCATTGTTGGATTTATCCCTCCCTATTCAAAAATACACCCTTGCCAGGACCTATGTTGAAAAATTTCCTTCCAAAACCTCCCCCCTATTTTGGGTCAAGTCAAGCATCAATTCCAGCAAGTTTCAACTTCCCCTAGATTTTATTTCTATTTTTTTTAAACCACAAAATCCTTTTCTGTCATTTATTTGGACCTTAGTGATTTACAAAGGAACTACTAGATTTCCTTTGAATCTTGGCTCCAAATAAATTCCTATGGCTAGTCCTTAGTACCCTCAACTTATACCCATCAAGATCTACTGGTCATCAGTTCAAATTTTTCAAAATATGCTTGCTGCAAGTTTGGAGCAGATTTGCCATTTTTGGTGAATTTCATTCTTTCTTCTTTCCAAAAATTCTGTGATAATTCAGGCAGTCTCCAGATGCATCAAGAGACCCCCTCACCAAGTCCCAGCTCAAGAAAAAATTTTCACGTGGGTCAAACATTTCATCGAGCAGCTTGCGTGCACTGTTCCTGTCAAGTTTCAGAGTTCAGTGTTTCAGTTCGGTCGCCAGTGTCGTTTTCTTCAGTCGATCGTCGCCAATCTCACCAGTTCCTCGCTTGGCCTCTTGCTCACTGCTCCTCCTCCTTATCCTCGCGCCGCACGGTCGGTTGACTGGACGTGGGCGTCGGTGCTGAGCCGTCCCGTCGTCTCCGGCGAGTGCAGCGATGACAGAGCCGCCCGCCTCGGCCGTCAGACGAGCTCAGCGAAGAGCACCGTAACCCAGCACCGCCCAAGCCTCCTCAAGCCTCCGCGTGGCCATCTTATCCTCAGAGCGCGCTAAGGGACACTCGCCGTGGCCTGAGACGCGCAGAGCACGTTTCCTGCCGCCGACGAGCCCGTGAGCTCCGTTCCGTCGAAACCGCGGGAGCAGGCCAAATACGATCAAGCTTAGCTGTTGAATGGAGCCAGTGGACCAATCCGAAGATGCCCAGTCACCTAAACCACAAGCCCGACCACTGCCTCGCCGTAATCTCTCGCCGGAGATATTTTGCTCGCGGCACCTTCCTCGCCCGCCTATAAATAGGACCCCAGGGGCATTGTGAAGCCACCGCATCCACCACACCCCACCGCAGCCTCGCCAAAACCCCTCAGAGGGCCTCGGAAGAGCCTTCTTCCCCGACTCCGGCCGCCCCGATCCGCTTCGGGCTCCGGCAAGATCCGCTCTGGTGAGAGCACCCCCGCCGCCCAAACTCTGCCAGTAACCTTCTAGTCAACCACCTCATCTAACCCAAGACTCAATTTGTAGTCAGAAGCCCCATCCGGTGAGACCCATCATCGCCCGACGCCGCCGTCCGCCGTAGAGGAAGTAGCCGTCGCTGTGGTGCTTCCCGTCGGTCTCTTCCACCACCCATCGACGCGGAAGAACCTCCTGAACACGCCGGTACTTCCCTCCCTCTCTGCCTCGCAGTGGTTCGTCGCCGGCGATCATCGCAGGTCTCTGGCGCCGGCGAGCTCTGTTTTCCCCTTTCAAACCTGACATGCGGGACCCCCTTGTCAGCCCTTTCTTTTATTCGAAACGTTTTCTGAAAGCGCCTTCGGGCAAAGTACGCTTTCTATTCGGCTTGGCGTATTTCATCCGAAGCGTTTTCTGTCTATTCAAACTACCCCCTGGATAGTTTCTGTTTTATTACATACTAGTCCCTGGGTTTGTTTTCTTTATAACTTTTAAACTAAAAATGATTTTGAGTTGATTCCTTTTCTGTCATCTTCATAATCCTGCCTATTTTTTTATCATATTTATTTGAAAAATATTTGGAAAACTTTTTACGCACGCACGGTATTTACGTTAGTATCCGATTCTTTTTATACCGTAGATACCGAAGGAGGTGACGGAGCCGCAAACTTCGCCGAGCTAGACTCCGACTACTCCGAACCAGGCAAGCATGTTTGAACCTTTGATATGATGAGTGTTTTTCATGTTTGCTAGAGTGGCTTTTCGTATGGCATGTTTATATAAGCATTTGTTGGATGTTATATTCCATGCAAGGTAAGTTGCAAGTGAGCTACAAACTTGATGAGACCATAATATGGAGAAACAACCTGATCATGTTGTGGCATGATAGGTTGCAAGCTGGTATTGTTGGAGCATGCCAGTTCTATAACAACTGTTTAACTCCGGTGTCGACTTGGATCAAGTCTCGATCCCGTCCATTTTCCCTTTTTGTGCTGCCACATGTTTTCTGCAAAGAATACGGTTTAGTAAGTTGCAAACCTCTTTCCTGGTACACACCAAATAGAGAGGCCGTGATGAAGGTTCCATGGCCCTGGATTAAAGCCGTCATCTGGTCAGGGGGCATGGGTGTTTCCGGTTGGGACCGAGAGGGGGGCACCCCTTAGAGCGCGCGGTATAAATTTGATCCCATGCTATTCGAGGAGTGACCTCCCCGCCTCAGGAGTTTTTCTTGAACGTTGCCTAGGGTGATTCCTGGCAGCGGAATGTGGAATGGGTGTGTACTGGTTAGATGTGTTTTCTTCTAAAATACCGTGAACGGAACTAGTCCTTGGTGACTACTGAAATCCGTTGACTGTGGTAAAGTACAAACTCTGCAGAGTCAAAACCATTCGCATAACCAAGTCCTTGGTCAAGGACGTTGGTTAGCAGATCAGTGTCAGTCTCAGCGTCAGTCTCTGTAGAACTAATACTTCTGACAGAGGTAAACCCGGTTGAATGTTACTTCTGTGAATGGACTAACCTGTTTACTTTTATGTGCCGAGTATTCCTTAGGATGGTGCTACCTCCAGGAACTACTCAATTTTTTCTTTGTATGATATAAGCCCTTTATGTGATGTCGCTCAGACGTCCGACTGTGGCATTCTTGTCATTTACTTTTGATATAAGCCCTTTATGTGATGTCGCTCAGACGTCCGACTGTGGCATTCTTGTTATTTACTTTTGATATAAGCCCTTTATGTGATGTCGCTCAGACGTCCGACTGTGGCATTCTTGTTAATTACTTTTGATATAAGCCCTTTATGTGATGTCGCTCAGACGTCCGACTGTGGCATTCTTGTTATTTACCGTTGATATAAGCCCTTTCTGCGGTGTCGCCCTGACGCCCGACTGCGGCATGTTTATTCTACTTTACCTTTCGAGGCGTCGCTTCAGACACCCGATCGGTCTTCAGCTATTTTATTCATGTTGCAGTACCAATTGAACTACTCATGTGTGTATTACTAATCTGCTCGTATGCATCATGTTTGCATTTGTTATATCTTATGTCCAAACTGTCTTGCGAGTACATTCAAAGTACTCACCTGGCTTGTTGATTTGGCCAGATGTTGACGAAGGCGATCTTATGGATGAAGAGTACGATAGCGAGTCTGACGCCTAGAGGAGTCCCAGTCAGTCCCTTGCGATCCTGGAGTTGGTCACTTGTATTATATACGCTTCCGCCACCATAATAAAATCATCGAGCCTCACTCCGGCGCTTGATGAGTGTAAGATCTTGGAGTCACGCCACCCACATCACTGTGACATATCCACTACCACTATATCTACGAGTTAGTAGTTATGCCACCATATCCCGTTGTGTCATACCCGCCTTTATGTATAATATTGGCGTAGTTGTAATAAATTGTTGAGCAGCCTCAGCTCAACCATGTATAATATTTAGTACTTCTGGATTTTCTGTATCAAGGATTTGTCTGCCAGTATGGAGGATTTCTCTATACTAGCTTGACGAAAGGGGCGATTTTTCAGTAAGTGTTTTATTGGAAAACCGGTCCTGACAACCTTGGTATCAGAGCCAGGCTGACTGTAGGAAGCCACTAGGTGCGCTCGCTAATCGGTTATTAGCGTAATAGGTGCTATTTTAGCAACTTGCAATTGTAGCAATTTTTCTGTTAGTCATCATAAATTTATGATTTGACTATCTGGAATTTTTGTCTACTTTTGTAGATGGCTGGCCGCGACTGTGAATCACAGGTGTTCGCCAATGTGCCTGAGGGGTTTATCAAGCTCCTCGCCTCCATCGCCAAGATTGCGATCGGGCCATCGACTCGTCCGGTGTTCACACTCTACGAGCACAAGATCAGCGACAGCGTGTCTATGCACCAGGCTGCGATGCAATTCAAGGGAGGGCGCTCTGAATTACGCCGCTTCCGATTTGTTGGGAGGGCCATGCCTACGGAGAGGCATGCCATGTAGATGGCTGCCCGTGAGGCAATAGCTCGTCTCCGGGATGCTCTTCCTTCGATGAAGGCTCGTCGCTACCGCTACCTCCCATGCCACGTGCCATACACTTGTCACTATGCATTTGCTTGCACTAGGGGAGAACGAGATGATGCTATTGAGATGCTTGTTGAGTATCTCAAGGCTCTTGAGGCAGCTTTTGATAACCTCGTGGACGACCTTGTGGCTGCCCGTATGGACTCAGTTCAGGGCTGTGTTGCCAACAGGAGGGAGCTGCTCCATACAGCACCACCACTGTCATACATCTCGTCCTCATCATCCTATGCACCTGCCATCCGAGCCACCGCTCGCCGCCTACCTACCACTGAGGAGTTTGACCAAGTCATTGCTCCTACCCCAGTTCGTGCTGCACCGCCTACCACACCCGCTTCAGCCGCACAATCCAGTACTCCGCGCCTAGAGCCTATTAGTGAGGAAGAAGTTGAGTCCCCAGCAGTACTGGGACTTACCCTCGGCAGGCCGAGGGAAATATTTACCATCTCCGACTGAGTGCGCCGAGCAGCCGTGTGATGTACCTGCTTGTATGATGTGTTTATATGTATATAGGCTTGGTGAGAAGTAGTTTGTGTGCGCATCATGTAGGAACTGGGAGAAGTGCACTAGCCTAAATAACATGTCAGGAATGTGTACGCGCATCCTGAGTGAGGTATTGTATAATTATGGCTTGCTTGTAAGATATTGAGCGGTCCTTCTCCATGCGCAATCAAGTGCTTTCTTGAAAAATCTTGGAGTTTTAAAATTCCTGCCCTTGCAAAATTATTTATTTTTACTACTCGGTTTTCCTCATGAGTTCTGCAAAATACCCCAGAGTGGAAAATGCATCGTCCCTGGACTCGTTCCATGCGAAGCCCGCCGGAAGAAAATTATGGTACCCAGGCAAGTAACAATTTCACACAGGGGCAGTCAAGTCAGCAAGACAGTGAAGCAGCATTTTCTCAAGTATGCCGCCTTTATGAGCAAAGCCAGCAGCAACATCAAGAAATGATGAGCCATATTATCAACATGAGAAATCACCGCGAACCATACCAGCAGCATTCCAAATTGGCTGAACTACAAAAGATGCGTCCCCCAACTTTCTCTCACACGGATAAACCTCTTGAGGCTGATGACTGGCTTCGAGACATTGAGAGGAAATTAATTATTGCACAATGTTCAGACCGTGAGAAAGTACTGTATGCACCTCACTACCTTACAGGAGCAGCTGCATCGTGGTGGGAAAATTTTCTACATATGCACCCCAATGAAAACAACATCACCTGGGAGGAGTTTAAGGAAAATTTTCGTGGGGCGCACATTCCCAGAAGTGTTATGAAGATCAAGAAAAGGGAGTTTGATGACCTCAAGCAGAGAAGCATGTCAGTGACTGAGTACAATAGTCAGTTTACTCAACTATCTCGCTACGCCAACGAAGAACATATGACTGAAAATAAAAAGATGGAAAAATTTCTGGACGGTCTGGCACCAGCACTTAAATGCCAACTGGTCGTGCACACCTTTCCAGATTTCAAAACACTTGTGGACAAAGCTATTACCTTGGAGAATGAACGCCGCAGCTTGGAGGATTTTCGCAAGCGCAAGCGGGACAAGACTTCTCAATCTCGCGACAACCGGAACAAGATTGATTCTCGGAAAAATGGGGCGAACAAATCCGCAACCAGTGTTCCTCGCTCAAACAAGAATTTTCATGCAAGGGATAAAGATTTTATGTATCACCCAGGCGTTACTTGCTTCGCTTGTGGAGAGGAAGGACACTATGCCAAGCAATGCCCAAAGCCAAGAAACTCGGCCCCCAAGACAAACAATGGTGGAAATAATTCAGCCCCCAAGCGTAACAACTTCAATCCCAGCAACAATCACAAGAAGGGTCACGTGAACCATGTGACCAAGGAAGAAGCGCAGAATGCTCCAGATATCGTACTCGGTACGTTTCCTGTCAACACAATACCTGCCACGGTTTTGTTTGATTCTGGAGCTTCTCATTCGTTCATTTCAAAGAAATTTGCTTTACAACATGATTTTTCAATTCTCCCCTTGGAAAATTCTATGACCATCAAGTCCCCCGGGATTAAGCAAATCACCCAGAGTTATTGCCAAGGTGTGATTATTGAGCTCGAGGGATTAAAGTTTCGAGCAAACCTCATTGTATTGGAAAATAAGGGACTGGATGTTATCCTAGGAATGGACTGGTTAACCACCAACAAGGGATTTATCGACTGTTTCAATCGGACTGTGATCCTCACTCATCACCACGGGAAGACGATAAAAATTGCAGCTCAAGTAAGACCGGTATCATTGCGACCAAGATTGAACAAGGTGGATATTTCAGATCTAAATAAAGTTCCAGTGGTGTGTGAGTTTCCTGATGTATTTCCTGAAGAGCTACCAGGCATGCCACCAGACCGAGAAATATAATTCACTATTGAACTAGCACCTGGAACCACTCCCATTTACAAGAAACCTTATAGAATGGCACCTTCCGAGTTGGTAGAATTGAAGAAGCAAATAAAGGAATTACTGGACAAAGGATTTATCCGGGCCAGCTCCTCACCTTGGGGTTCGCCAGTATTATTTGCCAAGAAAAAGGATGGGACACTGAGATTATGTATAGACTATCGAGCACTCAACATGGTTACCATCAAAAACAAATATCCGATGCCACGGATAAATGATTTATTTGACCAGCTTGCACAAGCCAAGGTTTTCTCAATGATTGATTTAAGGTCGGGATATCATCAATTAAAAGTACGGACAGAAGATATCCCTAAAACAGCATTCACTTCCAGATACGGATTATATGAATTTACAGTAATGCCGTTTGGACTGACAAACGCCCCCGCATATTTTGTTCACCTCATGAACAAAGTGTTCATGAAATTTATGGACAAATTTGTGGTGGTGTTCATTGATGATATTTTAGTATATTCTAAAACACCAGAAGAACATGCTGAACATCTCAGAATTGTGCTGGGAGAATTAAGGAAGCATCAATTGTACGCCAAATTCATTAAATGTGAATTTTGGCTAAAACAGGTTGGTTTTTTGGGCCACGTATTAACCCAAGAAGGTGTTGCCGTGGACCCAGAAAAAGTCAAGGCCGTACTCGACTGGAAACCACCAGCCAACGTAACCGACGTACGAAGCTTTCTGGGAATGGCTGGATATTACAGAAGATTTATTGAGGGATTCTCCACCATAGCAAAACCTATGACACAGCTACTCAAGAAGGATAAGAAATTTGTATGGACTGAAGATTGCGAGAAAAGTTTCCAAGAACTCAAAAAGAGATTAACAACAGCACCAGTATTGGTCATACCAGACATACACAAAAAATTTGAAGTATATTGCGACGCGTCCCGGAAGGGCCTCGGATGCGTATTAATGCAAGAAGGCAAAGTAGTCGCATATGCTTCCAGGCAACTGCGAAGGCATGAAGAAAACTATCCCACTCATGACTTGGAATTAGCAGCAGTTATTCATGCACTCAAAGAATGGAGGCACTTTTTGCTTGGAAATCGTTGTGAAATATATACAGACCATAAAAGCCTCAAATATATTTTCACACAACCAGAACTCAATTTGCGACAACGACGCTGGTTGGAATTAGTAAAAGACTATGATGTTGGCATTCACTACCATCCAGGAAAGGCAAATGTAGTGGCAGATGCTCTCAGCCGCAATCCAAGCTCGAGCAACGACAGTTCACAAAACTTGAGACCTGAGTTTCAGAGGGAGTTTGCCAAGCTCAACATGATGTTGGTCACGGAAGGCACTATGTCAAATTTGGAAATACAACCCACCCTAATGGAACAAATTAAGAAAGCTCAGCATGGACACCCCAGCATCGAAGGCATAAGAAGAAAAGTGAGTCTGGGCAAAGCCTCAGAATTCGTCATAGACAGTGAGGGAATACTATGGTATGGAGACAGGCTTTGCGTGCCAAATGTAGAAGACCTCAAACAACAAATTTTGACCGAAGGCCACACCGCTCCATATTCCATCCACCCTGGAGGAACTAAAATGTACAAGGACATTCAGGAAAGATTTTGGTGGCACGGCATGAAGAGGGATATAGCCACATCCATTGCCTGTTGTGATTCATGTCAGCGCATTAAAGCCGAGCACCAAAAACCAGCAGGACTATTATAGCCAAACAGGATACCTGAATGGAAATGGGACGAGATTGGAATGGATTTTATTGTCGGACTACCTCAGTCACGACACGGAAATGATGCCATATGGGTCATCACAGATAAGTTGACCAAGGTAGCACATTTTATTCCGGTAAAGACAACCCACACCACTCAGAAGCTTGCCAAGCTTTATCTCTCCCGTATTGTCTGTCTACATGGAGTTCCAAAGACCATAATATCCGACAGAGGCACTCAATTCGTCTCTAGATTTTGGGATCATTTACAACAAGCTCTGGGAACACAACTAGTATTCAGCACAGCATATCACCCGCAGACTGGAGGGCAGACTGAACGTGTAAACCAAATTCTAGAGGACATGCTGAGAGCATGTGTTCTCACTTACGGAACCAGTTGGGAAGAAAGTTTACCTTATGCCGAGTTCGCGTACAACAACAGTTACCAATCCAGTCTACAGATGGCACCTTTTGAAGCCTTGTATGGGCGAAGATGCCGTACCCCATTAAATTGGTCAGAGACAGGAGACAGCCGTATCTTCGGCCCAGACATGCTAAAGGAAGCTGAAGAGAAGGTTAAATTAGTCAGGGATCGACTCAAGACAGCCCAGAGCCGACAAAAGAGTTATTATGACCAGAAACATCGTGAAGTCAGTTTTGAACCCGGTGACTATGTGTATCTAAGAGTATCCCCTATGTGGGGCCTGCAGCGATTCAAAATTAAGGGAAAGCTAGCACCACGTTTTATTGGACCTTTCCGTGTGACTGCACGAAGAGGCACAGTAGCCTACCAGCTAGACCTACCCGAAGAACTGTCAGACGTCCATGACGTGTTCCACATATCACAATTGAGGAAGTGTGTAAGCAACCCAGAAAAGCGTGTATCTCATGAGAGCATTGACGTGCAACCGGACCTCACCTACAGGGAACGTCCAGTAAAAATATTGGAGGAGTCTGAAAGAAGAACCCGTCAGAAGACAATTAAATTCTTCAGGGTTCAGTGGAGCAATCACACCGAAGATGAAGCAACTTGGGAAAGAGAGGATTTTCTTCGGGCAGAGTACCCACACCTATTTGAGGATCAGCTGAAATCTCGGGGACGAGATTTTCCTAAGGGGGTGGGTGTTGTAACACCCCAAAACTTTGGTTTGGTTTTTACCAAGTTCTTTATTTGATTTAAAGGAGGTTATTTAAATTTTTTTTTTTGAGAGACCCTCCTTCCCAAATTTTGTTTCTGACAAATCTTTTTGAGTCCTTCTCAATCTTGATTCTGGCCTTGAGGGTCTTTCAACTTATGTTGGTTCAACAAAAATACTCTTGGATTGTTTTACTAATTATTTTGTTAAAAAGAATTCCTATCATTGTTGGATTTATCCCTCCCTATTCAAAAATACACCCTTGCCAGGACCTATGTTGAAAAATTTCCTTCCAAAACCTCCCTCCCTATTTTGGGTCAAGTCAAGCATCAATTCCAGCAAGTTTCAACTTCCCCTAGATTTTATTTCTATTTTCTTTAAACCACAAAATCCTTTTCTGTCATTTATTTGGACCTTAGTGATTTACAAAGGAACTACTAGATTTCCTTTGAATCTTGGCTCCAAATAAATTCCTATGGCTAGTCCTTAGTACCCTCAACTTATACCCATCAAGATCTACTGGTCATCAGTTCAAATTTTTCAAAATATGCTTGCTGCAAGTTTGGAGCAGATTTGCCATTTTTGGTGAATTTCATTCTTTCTTCTTTCCAAAAATTCTGTGATAATTCAGGCAGTCTCCAGATGCATCAAGAGACCCCCTCACCAAGTCCCAGCTCAAGAAAAATTTTCCACGTGCGTCAAACATTTCATCGAGCAGCTTGCGTGCACTGTTCCTGTCAAGTTTCAGAGTTCAGTGTTTCAGTTCGGTCGCCAGTGTCGTTTTCTTCAGTCGATCGTCGCCAATCTCACCAGTTCCTCGCTTGGCCTCTTGCTCACTGCTCCTCCTCCTTATCCTCGCGCCGCACGGTCGGTTGGCTGGACGTGGGCGTCGGTGCTAAGCCGTCCCGTCGTCTCCGGCGAGTGCAGCGATGACAGAGCCGCCCGCCTCGGCCGTCAGACGAGCTCAGCGAAGAGCACCGTAACCCAGCACCGCCCAAGCCTCCTCAAGCCTCCGCGTGGCCATCTTATCCTCAGAGCGCGCTAAGGGACACTCGCCGTGGCCTGAGACGCGCAGAGCACGTTTCCTGCCGCCGACGAGCCCGTGAGCTCCGTTCCGTCGAAACCGCGGGAGCAGGCCAAATACGATCAAGCTTAGCTGTTGAATGGAGCCAGTGGACCAATCCGAAGATGCCCAGTCACCTAAACCACCAGCCCGACCACTGCCTCGCCGTAATCTCTCGCCGGAGATATTTTGCTCGCGGCACCTTCCTCGCCCGCCTATAAATAGGACCCCAGGGGCGTTGTGAAGCCACCGCATCCACCACACCCCACCACAGCCTCGCCAAAACCCCTCAGAGGGCCTCGGAAGAGCCTTCTTCCCCGACTCCGGCCGCCCCGATCCGCTTCGGGCTCCGGCAAGATCCGCTCTGGTGAGAGCACCCCCGCCGCCCAAACTCTGCCAGTAACCTTCTAGTCAACCACCTCATCCAACCCAAGACTCAATTTGTAGTCAGAAGCCCCATCCGGTGAGACCCATCATCGCCCGACGCCGCCGTCCGCCGTAGAGGAAGTAGCCGTCGCTGTGGTGCTTCCCGTCGGTCTCTTCCACCACCCATCGACGCGGAAGAACCTCCTGAACACGCCGGTACTTCCCTCCCTCTCTGCCTCGCAGTGGTTCGTCGCCGGCGATCATCGCAGGTCTCTGGCGCCGGCGAGCTCTGTTTTCCCCTTTCAAACCTGACATGCGGTACCCCTTGTCAGCCCTTTCTTTTATTCCAAACGTTTTCTGAAAGCGCCTTCGGGCAAAGTACGCTTTCTATTCGGCTTGGCGTATTTCATCCGAAGCGTTTTCTGTCTATTCAAACTAACCCCTGGATAGTTTCTGTTTTATTACATACTAGTCCCTGGGTTTGTTTTCTTTATAACTTTTAAACTAAAAATGATTTTGAGTTGATTCCTTTTCTGTCATCTTCATAATCCTGCCTATTTTTTTATCATATTTATTTGAAAAATATTTGGAAAACTTTTTACGCACGCACGGTATTTACGTTAGTATCCGATTCTTTTTATACCGTAGATGCCGAAGGAGGTGACGGAGCCGCAAACTTCGCCGAGCTAGACTCCGACTACTCCGAACCAGGCAAGCATGTTTGAACCTTTGATATGATGAGTGTTTTTCATGTTTGCTAGAGTGGCTTTTCTTATGGCATGTTTATATAAGCATTTGTTGGATGTTATATTCCATGCAAGGTAAGTTGCAAGTGAGCTACAAACTTGATGAGACCATAATATGGAGAAACAACCTGATCATGTTGTGGCATGATAGGTTGCAAGCTGGTATTGTTGGAGCATGCCAGTTCTATAACAACTGTTTAACTCCGGTGTCGACGTGGATCAAGTCTCGATCCCGTCCATTTTCCCTTTTTGTGCTGCCACATGTTTTCTGCAAAGAATACGGTTTAGTAAGTTGCAAACCTCTTTCCTGGTACACACCAAATAGAGAGGCCGTGATGAAGGTTCCATGGCCCTGGATTAAAGCCGTCATCCGGTCAGGGGGCATGGGTGTTTCCGGTTGGGACCGAGAGGGGGGCACCCCTTAGAGCGCGCGGTATAAATTTGATCCCATGCTATTCGAGGAGTGACCTCCCCGCCTCAGGAGTTTTTCTTGAACGTTGCCTAGGGTGATTCCTGGCAGCGGAATGTGGAATGGGTGTGTACTGGTTAGATGTGTTTTCTTCTAAAATACCGTGAACGGAACTAGTCCTTGGTGACTACTGAAATCCGTTGACTGTGGTAAAGTACAAACTCTGCAGAGTCAAAACCATTCGCATAACCAAGTCCTTGGTCAAGGACGTTGGTTAGCAGATCAGTGTCAGTCTTAGCGTCAGTCTCTGTAGAACTAATACTTCTGACAGAGGTAAACCCGGTTGAATGTTACTTCTGTGAATGGACTAACCTGTTTACTTTTATGTGCCGAGTATTCCTTAGGATGGTGCTACCTCCAGGAACTACTCAATTTTTTCTTTGTATGATATAAGCCCTTTATGTGATGTCGCTCAGACGTCCGACTGTGGCATTCTTGTCATTTACTTTTGATATAAGCCCTTTATGTGATGCCGCTCAGACGTCCGACTGTGGCATTCTTGTTATTTACTTTTGATATAAGCCCTTTATGTGATGTCGCTCAGACGTCCGACTGTGGCATTCTTGTTAATTACTTTTGATATAAGCCCTTTATGTGATGTCGCTCAGACGTCCGACTGTGGCATTCTTGTTATTTACCTTTGATATAAGCCCTTTCTGCGGTGTCGCCCTGACGCCCGACTGCGGCATGTTTATTCTACTTTACCTTTCGAGGCGTCGCTTCAGACACCCGATCGGTCTTCAGCTATTTTATTCATGTTGCAGTACCAATTTAACTACTCATGTGTGTATTACTAATCTGCTCGTATGCATCATGTTTGCATTTGTTATATCTTATGTCCAAACTGTCTTGCGAGTATATTCAAAGTACTCACCTGGCTTGTTATTTTGGCCAGATGTTGACGAAGGCGATCTTATGGATGAAGAGTACGATAGCGAGTCCGACGCCTAGAGGAGTCCCAGTCAGTCCCTTGCGATCCTGGAGTTGGTCACTTGTATTATATACGCTTCCGCCACCATAATAAAATCATCGAGCCTCACTCCGGCGCTTGATGAGTGTAAGATCTTGGAGTCACGCCACCCACATCACTGTGACATATCCACTACCACTATATCTACGAGTTAGTAGTTATGCCACCATATCCCGTTGTGTCATACCCGCCTTTATGTATAATATTGGCGTACTTGTAATAAATTGTTGAGCAGCCTCAGCTCAACCCTGTATAATATTTAGTACTTCTGGATTTTCTGTATCAAGGATTTGTCTGCCAGTATGGAGGATTTCTCTATACTAGCTTGACGAAAGGGGCGATTTTTCAATAAGTGTTTTATTGGAAAACCGGTCCTGACAACTCACCCGGGCCACTACGGCACGGGATATAGCTTACATCGCCTCCAGGATGGAGGAGGCCGCCGCGGCTGCAGCGGCAGGCGAGTTTGGATATACTGTGGACGAGGCACAGGCCGCGGACGCGGTGAGCCAAGCAGAGGAGGCGGAAATCCTTAAGTTGCTCAAGCTTCCGCCCGAGGAGTTTGCCGGGGTGCCTTCTCTGAAGTTTGCCGGGACGAGCGAGGTCGCTGGAGGGAGCGAGGTCGCCGGAGGGAGCGAGGCCACCAGGCATGGTGCTGGGTCTAGCGGGCCTGCCGGGGAGGAGGAGGAGGAGGACGTCGAGGCTGATGAAGACACTGGTGGATCTCTGGGACTTGACGACGATGCCTCCTCGTCTTCAGAGAACTCCCCGCCTCCGGCAAGTCCTACGCAACAACCGAGGAAGCGCCTCCGCAAGGCGGCTACGGCGACGAGGCCGCAGGCGCCTCGACAGCAGCCAGCCCGCCGTGTAACGCGCGCCACCAGGACGAGCAAAGTCGTCAAGGAGGCGCCCCGTGCACCAGCGCCAAGCGGAGGGGGATCCTCCCGGAGCGGTACGGCTGCCCCTTCTGCTCCTCGGACCTCGGCGACGACAGAGGCTGGGTCTTCCCAGCCCACAGCCCCGGAGACCGCCAAGCGCCCGAGGGAGCCTTCTCCTCCTGCTCCTCGCGCGGGAGCACCTCAGGCGGATTTTGACTTCTCCGCCCTCAGCTCCGACGACGAGGAAGAGGAGTAAGTACTTGCAACTTGTAATTCCTTTGATTTTGTCTTGATTTTCCTTGTTGATTCTGATCTTGTTTTGCTTTGCTCTCAGGACCCTGGCCCAGCGGATGGCGAAGAGGGCCAGGATCCCTGTGGTCGAGGTTGAAGACGACTCGCCCGCCGCGGCGACCGGAGACGTGCCAGCGGCAAACTTGCCGGATCAACCTGCTGCTCCGAGGAGCAGCCCCCAGCGTAAGTCTGGTTTTTGTCTTTCTGCTTGACGGGCGCGCTTGAGGTGATCATCTTCATCTGATATCTTATTTGTCCTGTGCAGAAGTGGAGCCGCAGCCGCAGGAGCGCCAGGAGGTCGCCCCCGACGAGCTACTTGCTCCACCCTCCCCGCCAAGGGTGAGCTCCCCGGCGAGGGAGAACGCTCCGCCAAGGACCGGTACTCCGCCAAGGGCGAGTACCCCGCCAAGGGTGAGCAGCCCGACAAGGGTGAGCACCCCGCCAAGGGAGGGCACGGGCGGCCCTCCGCCAGCAGGGGCCACTGCTCCGCCGCCAAGGGAGAACTCCCCGGCGAGGGACCCTGTCATTGAAGAGATCCGTGAAGGTAAGTCTTGCAAATTCTTCTTCTTGGATTCTTCTTTTTGGATATTTGCTTGACTCTTTCTTTTCTTTTTCTTCTGCTAGATCCTCCTGCACCGGAGCGGATGGAGACGGAGGCCACCGTTGAGGAGGAGGTGCACGGCGACGGCGGCAACGCCACTACCACTGAGGGCATGGCTGGAGCCGACGAGCCTGCCGCTGAAGAGACCGCCCCGTCCGCAGACGCCGCGGCCGGGGAAGGGACCGGCGACCACACTGCTGGCCCGGAGACAGCAGGAGCGTCAAGCGCTGCACCGGCCGCCGACCCTTCCGCCTCCACGGCTGGGCAGGGCGTCTACCTGGAAGCCCCCAACGGGGTTTTCATACAAGTCCCGTGGGCATCCTCGTCTCGAGCCCCCGTGGGGGGAGAGACCTTTGACGGAGAGGTCCTCGCCTCCGCGGGATTGAAGGTTGTTGAAGCGCCTGGCGGCAGTGACGAGCCCGAAGAGGAGAAGCTCCTTCGCCGGCTTCTGGCTCTGTACCGGGCCAGGCAGGCGAAGCTAGAGTCTCGGGAAGCTCTTGCCGCCAAGGCTGGAGCTGACTTGGAGAAGCGCGCCGCGGAGCTTCGCGCCGACAACCAAGCAGCCCTCCGCCACCTGGCTGAGGAGCGCGAAGAGCTTGCCGGAGCGCAGCAAGCCTTCCTCCTGGAGAAGGCCGAGGTGGACGAGCAACAACGGTTGGTCGCCGAGGAGCTGTCTCGGTGAGAAGAAGTGCTCAACCAGCGGAAGGTCGACCTCGATGCCCACGAGGACGACCTCACCGCCCGGGAGCAGGCCATTGGCGGGGCCCTGAAGGAGGCGAAAATGCCGCAGCCGCCGCGGAGACCGCCAAGAAGGACCTGGAGCTTAAGGTGGAGCAGCTGGAGCGGTACCTGAAGGCGAGCGAGGACAGAGTCACCGCGCTCAATGTGGAGCGGGAGAAAGATGCCCACACCAACTCTGACTTGCAGGTACGTCTCTCCAAGAAAGGCGACGAGCTCACTGCCGCCAAGGACTCGATTGCTGACTTAGAGTTGAAGGTCTCCACTCTGACTGATTCGCTCGACGCCGCCCGGGACCGCGAGACGAAGCTGAAGGACGAGCTCCGCAAGGAGCGGAACTTGGTGGAGAGCGCCGCCGTCTCAGCGAACAACTTCAGCCGGGCGGTGGAGCAGTGGACTGACGATCTGGTCACCTCCGCTGCCAATATCGACAAGGAGATGGTGGCGCTAAGGGCGGAGCATCTCGCGTACTCCCCGGACGAGAATCTCCCCCACAGCGCCAAGTTAAGTCTGTTCTTCAGGGGAATCACGCCGGCGCTTGCGAGGCTGCAGGAGAAGATCCCCGTGCAGCTGGCCGACGAGGCGCGTCGGCTCTGCATGGGCACTTTGGAGCGTGTCTTGACGAAAATCGTCTACCGCAACCCCGGCATCAACCTCGTCAACGTCCTCCGCACCTTGCCAGACGAAGCTGATCAGGAGGCGTTGAAGGCACAGGTTGCCCACATCGTCGCCAAGGTGAACAAGATCACAAGGCGTGAAGGCGACCGCGTAGATTAGATTTCTTTCTTTCTGTTTTCCTTGCCGCTGCAAGGCATGTTATGGACAAGAATCTATTAGTATTACGGCAAGTTATCTTTGTAATATACAATCTTATTTTGATCAGTCAATGCAGCGTTATTTCCCTTGCTTTTGGTCCTCCACTTTGTATGCTTTCTACCCTACGCTTTCAGGGGACTTGCCGGCAAGGGGCCCTTGCCGCGAGCGCTGAGTGCTGGACTCTTAGCAGCCTGCTGGCAAAAGACCTCGTCGGCAAGTAACCTTGCCGCAGCTAGTCGCAGCACACTTAGACTGTTGAGCGAACTCGAAAACGAAGTAAGGGCGCGACACTTCTCGCAGCTCACTTAAGCCGTTGAGCGTGCTCGACACAGAGTAAGGGCGCGGCTAGCCACGGGTAGGTTCCTCTGCGCACAGGTTTTCCATACAAAGTGTGGTTGTTCAAGGAAGACAACTAAAATTTAAAAATTTGAATTACTCAAACTTTGGTAACTTAGCTTTCATAAATTGCTTGTCCCCCGACAAGGCTTCTCTTTCTTGAACATCACTTGGTTCATCCTCCACCTCCTTCCCCCCCAGCAAACTTGTGCGCGAGGAATATTCCTTCTACTTAAGAGGGAAAGAAAAAGAGGAGGGAAAACAAGTATATGGCCTCACGGCTTGCTAGTGCTTACCGGGGATGTGCGTTGCACAAGGTGCCAAACAATGCATGCAAATAACAAAGAAAAGCATGGAAATGGCAAATAGTGCGAAGCACAAAAACTTTACTGATGCATGGGATCTGCGCCCGGCTTTGTACAAAGGTTTACATGCAACAGCGGCAAGACTTGTACAAAAGGTGGTTGCCGGAGCGGATCACGGCAACCGCGCCTTATGGGTGAAACTTGCGAAGATGCTCTATGTTCCAGGAGTTGCTCACCGGTAAGCCTTCTTCGGTCTCAAGGCGGACAGCGCCGGGCCTTGTGACTTGTCTCACCCGATAAGGGCCTTCCCACTTCGGCGTCAACTTGTTGGAATTCTTGGCGGACTGAACACGCCGAAGAACAAGGTCGCCTTCCTCGAGACTCCTGGCCTTGACCTTGCGGATATGGTAGCGACGCAAGGCTTGCTGGTATCGAGCAGCTCGTACAGCAGCCTGGAGACATTCCTCCTCGAGGAGCAATGCGTCATCTTGTCGCAGTTGCTCTTGCTCGAGCTCATCATAAGCGAGCACTCGAGGAGATCCGTATACGAGTTCCGTGGGGAGAACTGCTTATGCTCCATAAACAAGAGCAACGGGTGTCTGCCTGGTGGCTCGATTTGGTGTCGTCCTGATTGACCAAAGAGCCGCCGGCAACTCCTCTATCCAGTTTCTTCCGCACTTGCGCAGCCTGTCGAAGGTTCTTGTCTTGAGTCCGCGCAGCACTTCAGCATTGGCCCTCTCCGCTTGACCATTGCTCCTCGGGTGAGCAACAGAAGCGAAGCAGACCTTGGCACCAAGGTCTTGGACGTACTGCATGAAGGTGCGACTTGTAAATTGCGTGCCGTTGTCGGTGATGATCCTATTAGGGATCCCGAAACGGCAAACAATTGATCTGAAGAACCTGACTGCTGACTGTGCTGTCACCTTTCTCACTGGTTCCACTTCCGGCCACTTTGTGAACTTGTCGATTGCAACGTACAAGTACTCAAAGCCCCCGACTGCGCGGGGAAAGGGGTCGAGGATATCAAGCCCCCAGACCGAGAAGGGCCAGGACAAAGGAATCGTCTGGAGAGCTTGAGCTGGCTGGTGAATTTGCTTGGCATGGAACTGGCACGCTTCACACTTGGTTACTTGCGTAGTTGCATCTTGGAGGGCTTCTGGCCAAAAGAACCCTTGCCGGAACGCCTTCCCGGCAAGTGCCCTTGCGCCGATGTGGTGGCCACATATGCCTCCATGTATCTCTGCCAACAGCTTCTGTCCATCTTCTCTGGCAATGCACTTCAACCTGACACCATTGCGTCTTCTTCTGTACAGTTCATTGTCAACGAACTGGTACATACTTGACTGCCTGGTTATTTTCTCTATCTCTTCTGGCTCGTCGGGAAGTTCTCCAGTTTGCAGAAAAGGGACGATTTGATGTGCCCATGCTGGAGCCTGAGGCTCAACAGCAAGGACTAAAGGCATGAGGGCTGCTGCAGGAACCTCAGCTTCTACGGCAAGAACCTGCAGCTCCGCCGGAGCTGATGGTTCCCCGGCAAGCCTGCCGGGGCAAGGCTTGTCGGGTACACTTGCTTCAACTGTACAGACCCTTGGATCTGCAGGAGCAAACTGTTCCTTAGCATTTTGGTTGTTGATCTTGGGGACCTTGGCGGCGGCTTCTGGAAGATCCGCCGGCAAGTAGTCGCCGGAGACCAACTTTCTCTTCTTACTTTGCCCAATTGACGGTGTAACGGATGGCTGAGTTAGCTTGAGCAGGAAGGTCCCTGGTTCCACAGGTAACTTCATTGCAGCACACTTTGAGAGGCCATCTGCAATATCATTCTGAGCTCTTGGAACGTGCTCCATTTGCAGACCTTCAAAGTGTTCTTCAAGCTTCCTCACTTCATCAACATAAGCTTCCATCAAGGGGCTCTGATAACTCTTGTTCACTTGTCGGACCACCAACTGTGAGTCTCCCCGCACAATCAACTTCTTAATCCCTAGCTCGGCTGCAATTCTGAGGCCGGCAAGCAAACCTTCATACTCCGCAGTATTGTTCGTCGCTTGTTCCTTGGGAAAGTGCATCTGGACAACATACTTGAGGTGCTCTCCGGTGGGCGCTATGAGTACCACGCCGGCACCGGCGCCGTGCAGCGAGAAAGCACCATCAAAGTACATTACCCATTCGCTGCTCGCTTCTTGGACGGGGACGCTTGTCTCTGGAACTTCTTCATCTGGTGTTGGGGTCCATTCTGCTATGAATTCTGCCAAAGCTCTGCTCTGTATGGTTGAAGTACTTTCAAATTTGAGACCAAAGCCTGACACCTCCAGTGCCCACTTGACGATCCTGCCTGTTGCTTCGGGATTCTGCAATATCCTCTTCAACGGAAAGCGAGTGACCACTGTTATCTCGTGTGCTTGGAAGTAATGGCGCAGCTTCCTTGAGGCCATGAGGAGGCCGAAAAGCAGCTTCTGCACCCCAGAGTATCTTGATCTAGCTCCTTGCAAGAGGGAACTTACAAAGTACACTGGGCGCTGCACCATCTTCTTTCGCACTTCACCTTGTTCCTGCGCAGACTTGTCCTTGTCGGGGCCAGAGCTTGTCGGGGAAGCCCCCTGCTTGTCGCTGGAAGTACTTGCCGGGGCCGCGGGCTCTTCCTCTGCCTCCCTTTCCGCTACCAACGCAGCACTAACCACTTGATTCGTTGCCGCTAAGTACAGCAGCAACTTCTCTTGTGGTTTAGGTGCGACAAGTATTGGAGTGGAGGACAGGTATCCTTTCAAATCCTGCAGCGCTGCCTCCGCTTCCGGAGTCCATTTCATAGGACCTGCCTTCTTCAAAATTTTAAAGAAAGGCAAGGCGCGTTCTGCAGACTTTGAAATGAACCTGCTGAGGGCAGCCACACAACCCGCAAGTCTCCTTACGTCCTTGACGCGCTTCGGGGCTTCAATCTGCTCGATGGCTTTTATCTTGTCGGGATTGGCTTCAATCCCCCTTTGGGACACAAAGAACCCGAGAAGCTTGCCGGAGGGGACTCCGAAGACGCACTTCTCGGGGTTCAACTTGAGCTGGATCTTGCGCAGGTTCCCAAATGTTTCCTCTAAATCCTGGATCAGTGTATCTTTGCTCTTACTTTTGACCACTATATCATCCATGTAGGCTTCTACATTTCTGTGGATCTGCGACTCAAAAGCAGTGTGCACCACCCTTGCAAATGTTGAGCCTGCATTCTTCAATCCAAAGGGCATGCGTATGAAGCAATATGTGCCGCATGGAGTAATAAATGCAGTCTTCTCTTCATCTTCCTTGGCCATGAATATCTGGTGGTAACTTGAGTATGCATCAAGGAAGGAAAGCAGCTCACATCCAGCGGTGGAGTCAACAATCTGGTCAATACGCGGCAAGGGAAATGGATCCTTGGGACATGCTTTATTCACATCAGTGAAGTCTATACAAAGTCTCCACTTCCCATTGGCTTTGCGTACGACAACTGGATTGGCCAACCACGTGGGATGGATCACGCCTCTAACCAGGCCTGCTGCTTCTAGCTTCTTTATCTCTTCGGCGATGAATTCTTGGCGCTCCACGGCTTGCTTCCTGACCTTCTGCTTGACGGGCCGCGCATGAGGACAAACAGCAAGCTTGTGCTCAATTACCTTCCTGGGAACGCCGGGGATGTCAGATGGTTGCCACGCAAACACATCGACATTCGCCCGCAGGAAGGCAACGAGCGCGCTTTCCTATTTGTTGTCGAGCGTAGCACTGATGGTGAAGGTACCACCAGTGTCGTCCTCCTTGGCGGACACCTTCTTGGTTGCCGGTGGAGCTGCCATCCCTTTCTTGCACTTGCCGGTGGAGCTCGATGGTGCGTCCTCGACAGCAGCGCAGCACTCCGAAGAGGTGCGTTTGCCGGAGTGGGCCCCAGAGCTCTTGCTGGACTTGGTCTTGGTCTTCCCCCCGGGAGCTTCAGCGGCAAGTGTGTTGCTTTCTGCTGTGGCTGCTGCATCCCGGTAAATCTTGTCGGCGCAGATAAGCGCGTCCTTCTTGTCGCCGGGGACAGAGATGATGCTTATCGGCCCCGGCATCTTGAGTACGTTGTAGGCATGGTGGGAGGCTGCCATGAACTTGGCGAGGGCAGGATGGCCAAGTATCCCATTGTATGGCAATGGGATATCGGCAACGTCGAAGGTTATCCTCTCCGTCCTGAAATTAAGTTCCCCGCCAAAGGTCACTGGCAGTGTAATCTTGCCCTTCGGCTTGCTCCTTCCCGGGTTGATCCCTTGGAACGACCCGGTTTCTTCGAGCTCGTCGTCTGGGATCTGTAGCTTCTTGATCACAGCTGAGGAGATCAAGTTCAGGCTGGCCCCGCCGTCAACCAACATTTTGGTGACCTTGAGGTTGCCGATAGTTGGTGAGACCAACATCGGCAAGCACCCGACCGCCGTTGTGCGGTCAGGGTGATCCTCAAGGTCAAAAATGATGGGCGTGCTGGACCACTTCAGCAGCCTGCGTGACTCGACGGGCGGCTCAGCTGCATTCACTTCCCACACCCACTGCTTGAGTTGGCGGTGGGAAGTGTGCAGAGAGGCGCCTCCGTCGACACACAGAACTTCTGTGGCCTTCTGGAACTCCTGCTCGCTGTTATCCCCTTCTTCCATGTCGTCGTCGTCGTCTTCTTCCTCATCCTTGTCGCGGCCCCGGGGAGGTCTGTCACCTTGCCGCTGCTTGGATTTGCCGCGGCGTCCTCTCCGGCCATTGAATGGCCGCTTCTTGCTGGGCTCTCCTCCGCCACCTTGGGCCTTCTCTATGTCGCGACGCTCGTATTCAGCCTTCTGTTGTTCTACGAAGTACTCGACTCGCTTGCAATTCTGAAGATCGTGGCCCTTGGTGCGGTGGATCTTGCAGTATTGCTTGTCGGAGCCGTCCTGCTTGTCGGCTGCCGCTACAGGGGCAGGTTCCTTGCCGGAACCGCCAGCCTGTACCTTCTTGGCGGGAGCCTCCTTCCCGGACTGCTCGACGACTAGCACCTCCTTGCTCTTCTTCTTTCTGTTGTTCCGCCGCCGGCTCTTCTTTGCCGGGGCGGCATCCTCGCTGTCGCTTCCTCCTGTGCCAGCATCCTCTCCGGGGAGTCTCCTCCCCTCTTCGGCGCGTGCGCACTTGTCAGCCAGAGCGTAGAGCTCGCTGACATCCCGGATCTTGGTCATGGCCATCTCTTCCCTCATGCGGCGGTTACGCACGTTCTGGTGGAACGCGCTGATAACCGCGGCAGGGTGGACATCGGGAATGTTGTGTTGCACGCGGCTGAACCTCTGGATGTACTTACGCAGGGATTCTCCCTCCTTCTGGGCTAGGATGTGGAGGTCGCTCTCTTGGCCGTGGGGTTTGTGGCC
This sequence comes from Secale cereale, assembly GCA_902687465.1. Lineage (NCBI taxonomy): Eukaryota > Viridiplantae > Streptophyta > Magnoliopsida > Poales > Poaceae > Secale > Secale cereale. Next base: position 821,511,562 of record LR738711.1, on the reverse strand, counting down.
GCCCGTGAAGGCGCCAACAAACTGGTGGCACAGATCTGCCCACGAAGAAATGGAGCTCTCCGGCAAGTGCATAAGCCAAGAGCGTACGTTTGGCTTAAGCACCAGCGGGAAGTAGTTGGCTAGTATCTTCTCGCCGCGTCCCCCGGCAGCCTGCACCGCGATGGTGTAGATGCTGAGGAACTCCGAGGGGTGCGTCTTGCCGTCGTACGTCTCGGGTACGTCGGGCTTGAAATTCTTCATGCTGGGCCACTGGACCCGCCGTAGCTCACGGGTGAACGCAGGGCAACCTGCCGCGTATGGCAAGTCGCCTGGTTCACCGGGCGCACGCGTGTCGACAGCGGTCCCAGCGCGATGATCTGATTGCCGTCGGGCTTCTCGTCGACGCTCGATGCGCGTCCGAGCGTCTTCTTGTCGCCGGTCGTCGAGGACTTGGCGCTGGTCCCGACGAGCCCGCGGATCCGACGACGCCGTGGAGTCATCGTCGACGTTGATCCGGCGGGGTGGCGTCTTCTGCTTTCGCGGCGGGGAGTGCACGGTGGTTGCACCCCCGGCGGTCTTGTCGCCATCGGCCTTCGTCTGGTCGATTTGCCGTGGCCGCGATGTCGCCGGCTGCTGCCGTGTGTCATTGTTGGCGAAGGCGATGAGGCTCTGTATCGTCGCCCTCCAGTCTTCGGCCTTGTCTGCCGCTGGAGGGAAGTCGAGGAGCAGTTGTGCTCTTGCTAGAGCTTCTGCTGGAGAGGAGGGGAGCGGCGGCGAGCGGTGCGAGGAGCGAGATATGCTCGGACTTCTAACAAGGTTAGAAGGAGCAGTTTCTCGCCCCGGCGACCGCGCCTTGCTCGTACCAGGACGGTGGCCTTGAGCATCCCGCGATCCTCCGGTTTGTCCTTGCCCCAGCAAGCGTATGGTACCTCCTGTACCACGGCGCTGCTGGCTTGGCACCTCCCGAGAGAGACGTGGTGCGTCTACGGACACCGAGCCTTTGGAATTCGCCCGGTCGTCCGTCTTGTCCTTGGACTTGGTGGCGCCGTGAGTTTCCTCGTCGGAGACCACCCTTCCGCCGGCGTCTCCTCCACGAACCGTTGGTTCTGGTGGCGGTGGAATCGACGCAGACGGGCCTCCGACCTCCGAAGCCTTCTTCTTAGGAGGCATGTCGATGTTGCTGATGAAGTTGATGAAGCTGGAGAGGTTGATGAAGAATGCGCCCGCGTGAGCGCCGGATCAGGTTCGCACAACCTCGACGCCCCCTACCTGGCGCGCCAAAGATGTCGGGTGAAACTGTCCTCCCACGAGCACCTATGGGACCGGAGCCCCTTCTACGTTGCGGTAAGGGAGCGGAGGGAGCACGGAGAGCAGATCGAGGAGCGCACGCGGGCAGTTTACCCAGGTTCGGGCCGCGCGGACGCGTAAAACCCTACTCCTGCCTTAGGTTGTATTGAGTTCTTGAGCTCGGGAGCTTGAAGAGCTACAGTACTAGCTACACCGAGCGTGAGAGTTGTCTAGGTTTCGAACCCTTTCTACGTTGTGCATGGGCCTCCTTTTATAGCTCAAGGGGTCACCGACAGGTGTCAACGTAGAGGAGGGTAAAAGTGTAAATTTGGTGGTAGTTGTAACAGTGCGTGAACAGTGGATGAACAGTGGTCTTCACCTAACCTTGACAGTGGGGGACAAGGGCATTAAATGCCCGTCGCCGTCGACCCCAAAAGCATTCGTCCATGCTTCTCCGTTCGCCACGGCGGTAGCCTCGTCACCGTGGCTTGCCACTTTGTGCCCCAGGCTGCACAGCCGTCCGCCACGCGTCCCTGGAAGGGCCCCAGGGTGACGCGTGGGCAGACGAGCTGGAGCGCGGGCACACAGCATGGGTTTCCCCGGCAAGCACCTTGCCAGGGTCTTGATCTTGCCGGGCCTGGAAGCTTGTCGCTCTCCGGGCCCCGTCGGGGCGCATGATGCGCCGAGGCATCTCTTGGGATATGTGTTCCTTGTCCTCCTTGGCAAGCTCCTCTTGCCAGGGTCTTGTGTTAATTATGATAATCTTGAGCCTGGTACGGCCTTCCCGGCAAGCTCCTCTTGCCGGGGCCTTGATCCTCTGACTTGTATACTTTGTTCTTGAATGGCTTCATAGGGACCAGAAAGGTTTCCGGCAAGCACGTGGTAAACCCTGCCGCGGGAAGCTGCTACTGCCTGTGCACAAGTTGGGGTACTAAGGTACCCCTATCTTAGTACACCGATAGATGGCTTCTTCTCTCTCTCTTTGATCTTCAATACCATGTTCTCCTCGTTGTTCTTGGAGATCTATCCGATGTAATCTTCTTTTGTGGTGTGTTTGTCAAGATCCGATGAATTGTGGGTTTATGATCAGATTATCTATGAATAATATTTGAGTTTCTTCTGAATTCTTTTATGCATGATTTAACATCTTAGTAATTCTCTTCGAACTATCGGTTTGGTTTGGCCAAGTAGATTGGTTTTTCTTGCAATGGGAGAATTGTGTTTCAATTTTGCGGTGCTCAATCCCAGTGAAAGAAAGGGACGTGACACGTATTGTATTGTTGCCATCGAGGATAACAAAATGGGGTTTTCATCATATTGCTTGAGTTAATTCTGCTACATCATGTCATCATGCTTAATGCGTTACTCTGGTCTTATGAACTTAATAATATAGATGCAGAATCATTTCGGTCGATGTGTGGATTAATAGTAGTAGATGCAGGAAGGAGTCGGTCTACTTGTCACGGACGTGATGCCTATATCCATGATCATTGCCATAGATGTTGTTATAATTATTCTCTCTTCTATCAATTGCTTGACAGTAATTAGTTCACCCACCGTAATACTTGCTATCATCAGAGAAGCCTCTAGTGAAACCTATGGGCCCTGGGTCTATTTTACATCTTATAAGTTTCAGATCTACTATTCTGTAATCTTTTACTTTTCAATCTATAAACCAAAAACCCAAAAATATTTACTTTACTAGTTCATCTATCTCTATCAGATCTCACTTTTGCAAATAACCGTGAGGGGACTGGCAACCCCTTTATAGCGTTGGGTGCAAGTTTGTTGTTTGTTTGTGCAGGTATTTGGCGATTTGTGGGTAATCTTTTACTAGATTGATACCTTGGTTCTCAAGACAGAGGGAAATACTTACTCTACTTAGCTGCATCACCCTTTCCTCTTCAAGGGAAAAACCAACGCAAGATCAAGAGGTACCAATGGAGGAGAAGGTGGTGATGGTAAGGTAGTAGTGGGCTTATCCCTTCCTCTCAACTTGCACTTGAGGGTAAAGTTTTCCTCCCTCAGATCTTCATTCTCTATCTTGAGTTTTAATATCTTCCTGCATAGCACTTCCTTGTCTTCATTCATGAACTGAGGAGGGATAGGTTCGTTCTCATCCTCCTCATTTGTGAACAAGAAATACGAGAAGGTCTTCTTAAAGACGTTTGAATTTAGGGTTTGATGAGATTCAGGGCTCTCCTCCTCTGAGTCTTGGGACTACATAATTTTAGATTTGTCGGAAAACAGCAAGAAATAAGAAAAGGGGATTTCTCCGTGATACAGCCGTTACTTCATTCGGGGAATTTTTTTTATCTCGTCAAACAAGCAAAACGATGGGAAAACAAAGTTGGGAAGGTGCATGAGGTGGGCACAACCCACCTAGGCGCTTTTGGCAAGGCAGGCGCGCCCTGGTGTCTTGTGCCCTCCTCGATTGCCTTCCTGGTTATTTCTTATTTTCCTATTTTTGTAATATTCCAAAATTGATACAAAATATTTTTGTGGATTTTTCGGAGTCTATTTACTTCCCGTATCACATACCTCCTCTTTCTTCATGATTCTGGAGTGTTCTAGAAGGTTTCTTTTATATGTTCCTCCGGTGTCATGGTTTGGATAATATTGCTTTCAGCATTAGAACGATAAACCTCTTCGATAATATATGGGCCTTTGAGGGAGTCCTGGATTAAGGGGTCCTCAGGTGACCGGATCGTTCATTATGGGCCGGACTGGTGGGCCGTGAAGATTATCGATGAAGACTATCTCATGTATCCGAATAGGACTCCCCATGTGTAAAATAGAAAGTTTAGAGTCCGGCTGTAATACTTTCCTTCCTCTGCAAGGTGATCATGTGCAAACCCTAGGTTCCTCTAGTCCATATATAAACTGGAGGGTTTAGTCCGTAGAGACGACAGTAGAATCATAGCAATCACATAGGCTTGACTTTTAGGGTTTAGCCATTACGATCTCGAGGTAGATCAACTCTTGTAACGCATATTCATAAAAGATCAATCAAGCAGGAAGTAGGGTATTATCTCGATCGAGGGGTCCCGAACCTGGGTAAACATCGTGTCCCTAGTCTCTTGTTGCCATCGATCCTCAGACGAATAGTTTGGGACCCCCTACCCGAGATCTGCCGGTTTTGGCACCGACATTGGTGCTTTCATTGAGAGTTCCACCGTGTCGTCGGCGGAAGGATTAATGGCTTGCTTCGTCCCAACGATGACGCCACTGCCGAGGGAATTTTTCTCCCCGGCCAGCTCTTCATGTCCGGCGGCTTCATGCTTCGTGCCAACACTGAAGGCCATCTTGAGCGGGTTGACAACTATGCCCTTGGTCACTAGATCAGGTTTGGAAGCTTAACTATGTTGCTGACATCCGCGGAGATTTGATCTTCGACGGATTTGCACCCATGGCAGCTGCCCCCTGCAACCACGATGAACATGACCTAGATTTGTCATCAAACCCCACATAGGGGGTAACACTTACAATAGCTCTAGCCTTAGATGCGGAGCAGACCACTTCATCCGAGGACGGGAAGATCAACCCCGCCATGGAGATCGCAGACTCAGCGGTGCTTGAGCCGCACACAGGCTCGGTCTTGAGTGGGACTCCCCTCACTGGAACTCCGGACTCATCTCCGTCAACAAGTTCCGAACTTCCAAGATCTGCGTCTTTCGGGCTCGATCGAGTGGTTGTTGCCGAACTCAGTCCTGCAGATATCCGTACACATGTTCGGCACTCAAACGAAGCGCCTTACTAAAATATCTCTCCCTAGCGGAGGATTCCCAGCCGAATTATGCCCAGTTCGAACTGGGGGCTGAGGACAGGGAATTTCGCTTCCCACCCACCACCCACTTGGTAGCCACGGTCGAGGACCTAACCGATCTATTAGATTACGCTTCCGAAGACATCGATGGGATGAACCACGATGCCGAAGCCAATCTAAGTACAAACCCGCCCCCAACTGGGCGATGGAAGGCTACTTCTACATACGATGTATACATGGTGGACACACCCAACGAAGAGGAGGGCAACGGCGATACCAATCCAGAACAGGACAAGCTCGTCGATGAACCTTCCAAAAGCCGGTGTCAGAAGCGTCAATCTCGACCCTGTAAAGGGAAAGAGAGCAACACTGTCACTAAAGACGATGACGATCCGGAACAAGCCGATGACCCCGCGGAACCAGCTATAGAGCAGGACGAGCAGGAGGATGGCGAACACAGTCCAAAGGAAACGTTGGCCGATCACAGCGACGCGGATGACAACATTATCAGCCTGTCTCCAAAGAGGACATCAGTCTGGGAGACGAAGTGTGGGGACCCCGACTTAGAAGTCGAGATCACCGAATGCACGTGTACAGTGATCCCAGAGATCAATGCTCACTGAACACACAGAAGCTGAAATAACAAGAGTCTTGCATACATACAAATAGTCTTACACGAATTAAGGCCATAAAGGCCAAGTCTTACATAGATAGAGCCTCACGGGCTGAATAGCAAAAAACTCAAATAGCGGAAGTCTTCGATAATGGGTAGAACCCATGCCATCTGCCTTAACCCTACAGGCATTCTGACTGGGATAGCGTCCTAGTTCGCATGATCGTCTCCAAAGAACTCTTCCTCATATTCCTGTTCTTCCATGCCTGGCCAATTAAATAACCAGTGGCAAGCCAATTAGTACTTTGAATGTACTCGCAAGCAACCCATGATGTGGTAACAATGCAATGGAACAATAATGAACAATCTAGAAAAGGCTAGAATAAATATTCTACCATCAAGTTTATGCATCAATAAACTCGCGTAACCTCGAAGACAGGTTACCGATATCAACATGAATGTGATTCATCTCATCGAGTCAAGTCACCACCTTGACTCTTCACACACATACTATCACTGATGAAGTAAAATTCTGGACATAGTTTAAGTAGCACCACCCAACTGTCCATGACCGTGGACACGGCTATTCGAATAGTTTTACACTCTGCAGAAGTTGCGCACTTTACCCACAAGATCCGGGGAACTTCCATGTCATCCACGACCCGCGGTACCTCAAGTACCCGGGGTAAGCACCCGGTCATTACCTTTCCTTAGACGACACTAACATAGAGTCCACTCGTTCGTACACGGCCCTCGGATACAAACAATAGATCATGGGACTTGCCCTAATTTCAGTGTCACGCGTACCCGAAGGGACCAACGGTGTGTCCGGTGCCCTGTGAAAACAGTCATGGTCGTTTATCCAAGCACGACCCCGTCCCGGGAAAGACCTCAAGTCTTCCCGTCACTAGTAATGCGGGCACCATGCTAGTATCGACCTAAGTAATCAATAAAGCCCCGTCCCATAAGGGGTAGTGTGGTTGCACATGTTTGGTTGGGATGGTAGTCACACATAAATCTAATCCATCATTTCACCATGCACATGATTCTACCGGCCCATCACTTCTTCCTCAAGTGATGACCTAACACAACATCACCCTCGGGCATTAGGGGCACCCGATGGGTTCATGCAAATGATTTCAACTACGAAGGTCCAAATCACACATGCATCATTTAAGCATCATGACCAACTATTTGCATGTCATCTAGCGCTTAGCAAGATCAAGATCAAGCATGCATCATGTGGTGGTTTCAACTAGGTCACTACCGTGAATCTATCATCATGCATCGGAATCAACGGGTTCCGCAAAACAAGTGTATCATGGTCAAAGGGCTGCTTGCCTGGATTGGCTTGGTCTTCAAAGGCTTCAACTCCTTCTCCTTCTCCTTCCTCAGCAACTTCGTCAAATACGGGATCTATACGTCGCATAATAACCACGGGAAAATAAGAACACAAACAAAACAGAAAAATCAAAGTGCTCAGAAAAATGTCAACTCATTTTTGTTAAATACTAGAGGAATTTCTAAGATGGGGAAAAATCTTAGTTGGAGTTTTGGAGTTACAGAATGGAATCTATTGATTTTTGAACAGGAGTATTACTGCCCAAATTTGAATTTAAATTTGAACAGTACAGAAAAGTTTCATAGGTATGAGTGAAAGTGGTACCATTAAATAGGTTGGAATATTACAAGATTTTAGGAGTTGGAATTATTTAATTTGGACCATTATTCTTTTCTATAAAAATGTTTAAAACAATTACAGAAAAGAAAAAGGAAAAGTGCCCTGTGCATCTGGGCCAGAGAAGGCCACAGTGCACGGCCCAGGGCGGACCAGCCCAGCCGCACGGGTGCCTGCGCGCGCACGTCAGGTTTTTGAACCTGACGGGCGGGGCCCATCGGTCAGTGACTGAGAGGAGGGGGAGACAGGTGTGGGGATGACAGGCGGGGCCCGCCTGTCATCTCCAACCTTGCGGCCACGGCGACGGCGAGCTCACCGGCGAGGTTTTCGGCCACGGCGACGGCAACGGAGGGTAGGGTTGGGTCCAGCGTCGAGTGGCGGTTGTAGGGGTGGTGGTGCGGCACGCCGGGGAGGTCAGGTTCGCCGGCGGCGAGGTGGGACGGCGGAGAAGCTACGGGAGGTCGTCGCTCCGGCCGTTTCCAACTGCCACAGAGAGGGGAAATAGGGGGGAAAGAGTCAGTGTTGCACTGCGGTTCTAGATCGGGCAAAGGAAAGGGCAAGGGGGGCCCGTACTGCGAGATCACCGGCGGCCCGACGTGGCGGAGCTCCGGTCGATCCCGAGCACTGGGACTTCCTAGGGAGGAATGGGTGGTGCTGGAGGGCTCAGTGAGGTGTGGTGGAGCTGCTGATGCTGCTGGAGAGGCCCGGGGGGTCCTATTTATAGGGGGTCGACGGAGGTCCGCGGTCCAGTGCGCCGGCGAGCTCCGGCTCGAAGCTACAGTGCACAGGGGGCGAGGGGAATGAGTCCACGGAGTTGCTGGACGAGCTCCACGTCCAGTAGAGGTGAGAGGAGGAGCGGGGAACCTTCCAGTCGACGCGCGCGTGCGAGGCAGAAGAGTGGCCGTTGCGGGCGGCCAGCGCGCGTGCGACGACGGCCACTGGAGGGCGCAGGAGGAGGGGGGACAGTGTCGGGGTGATTGCGGACGTCGAGGGGCCTCGACTGGCGCGAAGGAGGAGCCCGAGGCTGTCGAGGGTGGCTGATTGGCTGGAGCTACAGTGCGTGGCCACACTGTTGCGTGCTCCAGAGCGTGCGTATGGCTGGCACCACCGTGCCCTTGCCGCTCCGGTCAAAACCAACGTGCCCAAGAGTGTCTAGAAGGTCAGGGGAGGAGTAAAGAATTGGCCTGAGGCCTTGGATGCCCTGGAGATGCTGAGAGAGAGTGAGGATGCTGGTGACTTGGTGAAAATTTGCTGTCCAGCAAGGTAAACTTGGGTTCTTACCCCTAAATCATGGAGCTGGGGTGCTGGGGAAGTTACTGGAGGTAGCCAGTAACTGAATGAACATGTGGCAAAAAGTTGAGGCCATGGAGAAGAGTAAAAGTGATCAAGATGAGGGTTTTAGTAAATCTGCAGAAGGTGTTTGATCAGTGTTTGGTCAAGCAAATGACCTCCACTTGACATGGCACTTAACAGGATTGAAAATCATGTGAAAATAGGGTGCTTCACCAAATTTGGGCTCATTTGAATAAACTAGCCAATGTAACTTTGGTGAACCCTAGAAATCAACAGAAACAGCTTCATCTTGATTGAGTCAAGCTAATCATCTCCCCTTGATGCATCACTTGGTGTAGCATCATCATTTGGGGTACTGATCATGCTCACAAAGTTTGAAGCTCCAGGTAAAATGTTGGTAATGTAAAGTTGTTCAAGTTTGCATTTGAACAGAAAGGGTTTTGGGGTGATCAGATCAAGTTGCTCTATTCCAAATCATGTGCCACTTGGTCTAGATGCCTTATTAGGCCATTCTAGCATGTGCACCAAATTTGAGAGCATTTGGACAAGTTTTGCAATGTAAGGTTGCTCAAACTTCAAATATGGACAGAATGGTTATGAAGGGGTTTGATGATGTTTTCTTGCTTCCCAAGGCATGGGACTTGGCAAGATCATCAAATATGTCATATATGACATGATAGAATTTCCCTGGAATTTTTGGAGAATATTTCCTTAGTAAATATTTCAAAAGCTTGAAATATCCAGAAAGGGTTTTAGAGGGTTTAGCCCATTATTTTGAACATGACCAAGTGCTGAAACTCTTATATATGGACAATATACGTCCTCTGAGTCTCCCTGAATTTTGGCAAATATTTTTGAAATAGTTAAATAATTTTCCCCTATTAAAGACCATTTCTGGCCTCAAGAAAAAGCTTTTAAATAAAATAGGAAAATAACCTTTAAAATTATACTTTTGTGGTTTCTGGGAGTCCTATGACTACTAGATCTCAAATAAACCTTTTGAAATAATTTTCTCACCCTAAATCAAGTACTTGCAGTGCAAATCTCAATTCAGGGGTTTTTGGAAAACTAAATTTATAAAATACATTTTGGCCAAATTATTTTTGTAAGAAAATACTATACTGTTATATAACACTTGGTATGATCATTGGGCAGCAGTTTTGGGTATGGAGATGAATTCTACAAGAGGTCATAGTTGACTTTAATGAGCACATGAAAAAGCACATGAAGAAAACTCAACTTCAAATAAAAGCCAAATGATGCCAAAAAAATTTGCTGGTCCAAATTTTCATGCTCCAAAGGTACAAATAACATGTTACAAAATGCAGGGTGTGAAACGAAGAATACATCGTCCTAGAAGAACCGCTCGAACAAAAGCGTTCCCAACAATTCATTGCCACTACAAGGAGCCTGAGGAAGCAGCAGCGACGGCTTAGAGCCAAACAGGATATGCTCAATTACATATGGAACGATGTGCTAAACGTTGAACAACGATATGCCTCTAAACGCCAAACAAAGAGCTATCCTAAGCGCAAACTGCTGCCCCAATTCGACGACGAGGCCCCAGCGCCAATTCCGCCGAATATGATCAGTCTGATCAACCAGATCGACCACCCCATGGACGGGACAAAGAGGCCAGCACCTCCTCATCGTAAAGGCAAGGATACAACGGCTCATGCCCATAAGTACGACCTACGCTAGGACCTGAATAAAAAGGCTGGACAGACTAGATCAATCTACGGACCAAGGGAACGTACACACACGGGGCGGTGGCTATCAAGCCAAATAGACTAGTCACATTCCAGTTTGGAGTCAACATTGAACACCAATACCGTCCGAACTATGCCACGAAATCGCAATATAAAAGGGTGCCTCACACCCCCTGTGCTTCACCGATGAGGTGATGGATCATGAATTTCCAGAAGGGTTTAAACCCGTAAACATTGAGGCATACGATGGAACAACGGATCCAGCTGTATGGATAGAAGACTTTATTCTTCACATACACATGGCTTGGGGAGATGATCTCCACGCCATTAAATACTTCCCTCTCAAGCTGAAAGGGCCAGCTCGGCACTAGTTAAATGATACTTCTCCAAAGTATCTACTTTTCCAAACACTTTTGCCCTTGTTTTGGACTCTAACTTGCATGATTTGAATGGAACTAACCCGGACTGACGTTGTTTTCAGCAGAATTGCCATGGTGTTATTTTTGTGCAGAAATAAATGTTCTCGGAATGACCTGAAAATCAACGGAGAATATTTTTGGAATATATAAAAAATACTGGGGAAAGAATCAAGACTAGGGGGCCACACCCTGTCCACGAGGGTGGGGGTGCACCTGCTCCCCTGGGCGTGCCCCTTGTCTCGTGGGTGTAACGCCCAAAATGCGACTATATCTCCTACATGTCGAGGCATGACTTAGAGGCATAATCGCATTTTGGTATGATCGCATGAAGGTTATCTTCACACATTCCCATGTACAAGAACAAAGGGAAAAATACATAGTTGGCTTACAATCGCCACTTGACACAATGCATAAATAACTCATACATTCATCCAAATACAATCATGGTTCGACTACGGACAAATCCAAATAAAAAGAAGATGACCACCCACTATGCCCGATCGGCCCTAGTAGGAACCACTACTGATCATCGGGAAACGTCACGTACATACGCCCACATTCCTCATTGAACTCCCACTTGAGTTCCTGGCCATCAACTAAATCGTACTCGGTTGTACCTGCACCTGGTGTTTGTAGTAAACTTTGAGCCACGAGGAATCAGCAATCCCATTCCCGGGTATCAAAATTATCAAAGCTTTTGGGTAAGGTGAAAGTGTATAAGTGGGCTGCTACAAGCGCTAAGCGTAGATGAGGTGGTTAGCTTACGTATCATCAGAGCGAGAAGAGAAATGAAAGCCATCGATCGTGAACTAAATCATGATCACTAGATGATCCTGTCTACCTACGAGTCATCCATAACCCAGCCGTGTTCTCTTCCTGAACTCCCTCGAAAAAAACTCCCTCGATAGTGTATTATGTTTGAGGTTTTGTGTCAAGTTATCTACAACCGGATATTAACAAATTCCAATCCACCACATATCCGCGGGCACGGCTTTCGAAAGATTATAACCCTGTAGGGTTGTTCCTACTTAGCCCATCACAAGCTCTCGTGATTAACAGAGGTAAAACCCCCTTATCTTAGGGACTACCCGATCAGACTCGGAATCCCGGTGTACAAGATATTTCGACAATGGTAAAACAAGTCCAGCAAGACCTCCCGACGTGCCGACATCCTGATAGGAGCCATGCGTATCTCGTCTCAGGCCACAATCGGATAGGTCAGCCTACAGGTATATACCAAAAACCTCGGGTTTCCCCAAGGCGGCCCTGCAGTCCGCCCAGTTTGGACCAACACTCATAAGGAGCACTGGCCGGGTTGTTAATTAAGTCCTCGGGTGCTAGCCGGTCCCTATGCAAGTTTTTAGTTATTAGGCAAATGGTAAAACCAATGTTGGGCCTTGCTGGAGGAGTTTTATTCAAAGCGAACTATCAAGGGGTCCCCATATACCCAACCGCATTAGGAATGCAAAATCAAGGAACATAACACCGGTTTATCGGTTCTTAAGGCGGCGTGAGTGGAACAAAATACCGAGCAAAAGGCCAAGACTTCCACCCATTGCCAAGTATATAGGTGCATTAATGTAAAATAGTAGATATTGTGTTATTCCCAAAAACCCAATCCACATGGAGCAAACTTCACCTTCACCTGCAACTAGCAACGCTATAAGAGGGGGCTTGAGCAAAAGCGTAACTTAGCCAAACAACGGTTTGCTAGGTGGGTAGTTAGAGGTTTCATGGCAAGGTGGGGCTGACATGCAAAAGGATATGTATCATGTGCTACTTCTCGAGCTTGCGTTGTATTCCCTCGAAGAGGAAAGGGAGATGCAGCATAGTAGCGTAAGTATTTCCCTCGGTTTTTGAGAACCAAGGTATCAATCCAGTAGGAGACCACGCGTGAGTCCCTCGCACCTGCACAAACAAATAAGATCTTCGCAGCCAACGCGATAAGGGGTTGTCAGTCCCTTTAAGGTCACTTACAAAAGTGAGATCTGATAGAGATGATAGTTTATATTTTTGGTATTTTTGGTTTATAAGAACAGCAAATAAAAGCGATAAAAGTAAAGTAGATGTAGATTGATATGTTGAGAATAGACCCGGGGGCCATAGTGTTCTCTAGTGGCTTCTCTCATGATAGCGATATTCTACGGCGGGTAAAAAAATTACTGTCGAGCAATTGATAGAAAAGCGAATAATTATGAGACTATCTAGGCATGATCATTGTATATAGGCATCACGTCCGAGACAAGGAGACCGACTCCTACCTGCATCTACTACTATTACTCCACACATCGACCGCTATCCAGCATGCATCAAGTGTATTAAGTTCATAAGAACAGAGTAACGCCTTAAGAAAGATGACATGATGTAGAGGGATAAACTCAAGCAATATGATATAAACCCATCTTTTAATCGTCGATGGCAACAATACAATACATGCCTTGCTGCCCCTACTGTCACTGGGAAAGGACACCGCAAGATTGAACCCAAAGCCAAGCACTTCTCCCATTGCAAGAACTACAGATCTAGTAGGCCAAACCAAACCAATAATTCGAAGAGAATTGCAAGGATATTATGAGCACACATACAAAGTTCAGATAAGAACCAAATATCTTTCATATATAACCTTTATCATAAACTCACAATTCATCGGATCTCGACAAACACACCGCAAAAAGAGATTACATCGAATAGATCTCCTCAAAGACCGAGAAGAACTTTGTATTGAGATCCAGAGAGAGAGAAGAAGCCATCTAGATACTAGCTATGGACCCGAAAGGTCTGTGGCAAACTACTCACAACTCATGGTGAGGGCGATGATGATGATGATGAAGAACTCCATGATAGATCCCCCTCCGGTGGAGCTCCGAAACAGGCTCCAAGATGGGATCTCACGGGAACAGAATGTACGGTGGTGGAATTAGGGTTTTCTCTTTGTTCACGGAGGTTTTGGGGTACTTAGACTTATATAGGAAGAAGGAGGGCATCGGGGGAGTCACAGGGGCCCCACGAGGCAGGGGGTGCGCCCTGGGAAGGGGGGCGCGCCCCCACCCTCGTGGGCCCCTCGTGGCTCTTCTGACGTGGTTCTCAAGTTCTTCGTGCGTGATTTTCTCCAAAAATATCTCTCGCGAAGGTTTCATTCCATTTGGACTTCGTTTGATATTATTTTTCTGCAAAACCCTGAAACAGGCAAAAAATAGCAATCTGGACTGGGCCCTTTGGTTAGTAGGTTAGTCCCAAAAATGATATAAAAGTGTATGATAAAGCCCATTAAACATCCAAGACTTCATAAATAATAGCATGGAACAATAAAAAATTATAGATACGTTGGAGACGTATCATCGTGACAGAGCAATAGAGCGAGCCATCTAGCATAGCAACAATAGAGGTGATATCAAGGAATGGTCATGTTGCCTGGGAACCCGCAAGGAAGAAGAACGAGTCCATGAAGAAGACAAACGGACGTAGTCAAACGAATCCTCACAACTCCGGAACGAAACCGAAGCTAACGAGAGAAGCAAATCGGAAAGAAGCAAACAACACGGTAAACACACAAGCATAAACATGGCATGATGCACAACCAAGTATGATGCATGTCCGGTTTAAATATGCATGGCAGGCAAAGTGCAACAAACTACACTACAATTTTAGTGGAGCTAAATATGCAACGAGTTGCATATTGACGGAACACCACATTCACATGTTTAGTTTGATCTCGGTTATGTACCCAACAATATTAAATGTTATTAACATGGCAAAATGTTCAACACAAATAAACTACACTATCTAAGTAATTTAAATGGGGCCGGAAACAACAAACAACAATTTCAGAAAATCCCCATGTGCAATTATTGATTTTGGTACTATTCTGCCTAAAAACATATTTTTATAAGTTAATAAACAACAAAAGTAAATGCACCATGTTATTCTACACAATTTTCCACCCGATTTACATATGAAGTTTATTAAATTTGGAGCTATGGTGGCGGAGGTAGCGTCTGGGCTTGAGGACGTTGGCCCAAGTGCTGGAGGCGCGGTCAACGCGAGCAGATTGAGCACTCGCGTTCGTCTCCCCTGGACGAACAGAGACATCTGCGGCTAGGAGCAGAGCTTTGACGAGGGACTTGGCACGGAGCGACGGTTCTTGTGGTAGGGGAGGCCGGCGGACGACGGGGAACGGGCGGAGGAAGGCGGATCAAGCAGCGGCGGTGATGTAGCATGAAGACGGCGGAGTCGAAGCCCTGTCCATGGTGACTTTGTTCCTGTCCAGGACAAGAGACGGAGAGCGGGGAGGTCAGAGAGGGAGATGATTCGGAGAAGAAGGGAGAAGCCCTCCCGATCGAGGGGCTTGGCCTCAGGCGCACTGGGACGGCAGCGAGGTCTCTGGTTGCCGGGGACGGCCTACGGCGGTGGTTGGCGCGAGGAGCAGCAGGGAGCTCGGGCGCTGGTACGCGAGCAGAGGAGCTCGGTGGGGATTGGCTGGCTGTGGAAAATGAGGAAGGAAGGAGACGCATGTTGGTGGGTCGCTGCGAGATCGATCTGGGAAGATCCCGAGGTGGAAGGAGAGAAGTGGCTGGCCAGCGGTGGCGCGATGGGACAAGAGGGCTAGAATCTAGGGTTTGATAAAATTGGACTAGGGTGAACTGCTTAAATATGTAGGTGGGTTAGTAGAGGCAAGTTTTGGACCATCCGATTAAATCGGACGATTCGAGGAAAATAGGCTAGGGAGTCCAAATGAGAAACTGATGATATTTTAGAGATGTTTGGTGATGATACAGACCCATCGGTAACAACATCCCGGTTCAGGTCCGATGCAGTTTCGGACAAGATTGCGAGGGGTTCTCAGAGAGGTTGACAAAGACAAAGGGGGCTGACAAAGGTCAACGAAGACGAGGAAGAAGCGGTAACTACGAACGACTATGTTTTTTATAAAAATATATGGATGCAATGCGAATGATGCGATGATGAAATGCAACAAACAAAATAAGTCACACGAGGACAACGAAGTATCTGGAAGTCTTCTGGAGCGTCGGTCTTGGGGCGTCACAGTGGGCCCCCTGAGGCTCCACCGACCTCGACTCCAACTCCATATATTCACGTTCGGGGAGAAAAAATCAGAGAGAAGAATTCATTACGTTTTACGATACGGAGCCGCCGCCAAGCCCTAATCTGAGTCGGGAGGGCTGATCTGGAGTCCGTTTGGGGCTTCGGAGAGGGGAATCCGTCGCCATCGTCACCATCAACCTTCCTCCATCACCAATTTCATGATGCTCACCGCCGTGCGTGAGTAATTCCATCGTAGGCTTGCTGGACGGTGATGGGTTGGATGAGATTTACCATGTAATTGAGTTAGTTTTGTTAGGGTTTGATCCCAAGTATCGATTATGTTCTAAGACTGATGTTTCTATGACTTTGCCATGATTAATGCTTGTCACTAGGGCCCGAGTGCCATGATTTCAGATCTGAACCTATTATGTTTTCATGAATATATGTGAGTTCTTGATCCTATCTTGCAAGTCAATAGTCACCTAGTATGTGTTATGATCCGGCAACCTCGAAGTGACAACAATCGGGACCACTCCCGGTGATGATCGTAGTTTGAGGAGTTCGTGTATTCACTAAGTGTTAATGCTTTGGTCCGGTACTCTATTAAAAGGAGGCCTTAATATACCTTAGTTTCTAATAGGACCCCGCTACCACGGGAGGGTAGGACAAAAGATGTCATGCAAGTTCTTTTCCATATGCACATATGACTATGTTCGGAATACATGCCTACATTACATTGATGAACTGGAGCTAGTAATGTGTCACCATATGTTATAACTGTTGCATGAGGAATCGCATCCTACATAATTATCCATCACTGATCCAATGCCTACGAGCTTTTCACATATTAATCCTTTCTTAGTTACTTTTCCGTTGGCACTGTTACGATGGCTACAAAACTGCTACTGTTACTTTTGCCACCGTTACTGTTACTTCCATACTACTTTGCTACTAAATACTTTGCTGCAGATATTAAGTCTTTCGGGTGTGTTTGAATTGACAACTCAACTGCTAATACTTGAGAATATTCTTTGTCTCCCCTTGTGTCGAATCAATAAATTTGGGTTGAATACTCTACCCTCGAAAACTGTTGCGATCCCCTATACTTGTGGGTTATCAAGACTATTTTCTGGCGCTGTTGCCGAGGAGCATAGCTATATTCTTTTAGTCACTTGGGATTTATATCTGTTGATCACTATGAAGAACTTGAGAGACGAAAAAACCAAGATATTTTCCTCAACTACGAGGGGAGGTAAGGAACTGCCATCTAGCTATGCACTTGATTCACCTTCTGTTATGAGTAAATTTGCGACACCTACACCTGTTATTCAATCTGATATGTCGCATGTTCTTGATGATGCCACTTCTACTATGCATGATACTTATGATGAAACTACTTCTATGTTTGATAATATTGTGCCACTAGGTGAATTTCTTGATGAACAACTTGCTAGGGCTAGAGAGAATGTGATTATTGAAACTGATAATATAGATGAAAGTGATGATGAACATTCTCCCCCTAGATATGAATTGCATGTTGTGCCTGAGGGTTATGTTATGGATGAAGAAATTGCTAGAGATCTTTTAGCTTGCAAAGATAGATATGATCTTAAGAAATTGTTAGCTAAGCTGAAAGAAAAGTCTTTGAATGCTAGAATGAAATATGACCCAGCTTTTGCTACTTTGCCTATCTGTATTTCTGATAATGATTATGATTTCTATGTCGATCCTGAGTTAATTACTTTGGTTGAATCTGATCCTTTCCATGTCTATGAATCTAAAACTATTGTGGCACATCTGACTAAATTAAATGATATAGCCAACCTATTCACCAATTAGGGAAAAACCCGTTACTATTATATCCTTAAGTTATTTCAGTTATCATTAAAGGGTGATGCTAAAACATGGTTTAATTCTCTTGATCCTGGTTGTGTGCATAGTCCCCAGGATATGATTTATTACTTCTCTGCTAAATATTTCGCCGCTCATAAGAAACAAGTTGCCTTAATGGAAATATATAATTCTGTGCAAATTGAAGAAGAGAGTCTCCCACAAGCTTGGGGGAGGCTTCTCCGATTACTTAATGTTTTGCTTGATATCTTTTATAATGGACTAACCGATGCTTCCAGAGACCAGCTAGATAGTTGTGATGGTTGTGTTTTCAGGGAAAGAACTGTTGATCAAGCTGAATTGCTATTGAATAATATGTTGAGTAATGAGAATAATTGGACACTTCCTGAACCAATTCCTAAGCCAACTCAGAAGAAAAGGGGTATTCTATTTCTCAGTCCTGAAGATATGCAAGAGGCAAAGAAATCTATGAAGGAAAAAGGTATTAAAGCTGAACATGTTTAGAATTTACCACCTATTGAAGAAATACATGGTCTTGATAACCCGACACAGGTAGTAAAGGTAAATTATCTCTATATATTTTATGAAGGTGATATTCCTCATATTAAGTCTGCTAGCCAATGCCTAGATGAGTTTGACAATTTCATTGTTAAACAAGAAAACTTCAATGCTTATGTTGGTAGACAATTGAAACGTAATGCTTATATGATTGAACACTTGAGTGATTATATGTCTAGAGTTAAAGGTGAACTTAAACTCATTAGTAAACATGCTTCTATGGTTACCACTCAAGTAGAACAAGTACTTAAAGCACAAAATGATTTGCTCAATGAATTAAATAGTAAGAAAAATGATAATGTTGTTAGAGTTATGACTAGAGGGGGTAGAATGACTCTGGAACCTTTGTATCATGAGGGCCACCCTAAGAGAATTGAGCAAGATTCTCAGAGAGCTAATGTTGATGCACCTAGTCCTTCTAAGAAGAAGAAAAAGAATAATGATAGGACTTCACATGCTTCTAGTGAACCTGTTGTTGACACACCTGAGAATCCCAATGATATTTCTATTTCTGATGCTGAAACACAATCTGGTAATGAACATGAACCTAGTGATAATATCAATGATGATGCTCATGTTGATGCTCAACCAAACAATAACGATGATGTAGAGATTGAACCTGTTGTTGATCTTGATAACCCACAATCAAAGAATCAACGTTATGATAAGAGAGACTTCGTTGCTAGGAAGCACGGCAAAGAAAGAGAACCATGGCTTCAAAAACCCATGCCTTTTCCTCCTAAACAATCCAAGAAAAAGGATGATGAGGATTTTGAGCACTTTGCTGAAATGATTAGACCTATCTTTTTGCGTATGCGTTTGACTGATATGCTTAAAACAAATCCTTATGCTAAGTATATGAAATATATTATCAAAAATAAAAGAAAGATACTGGAAGTTGAAATTTCCACAATGCTTGCCAATTATACTTTTAAAGCTGGAATACCAAAGAAATTAGGAGATCCAGGAGTACCAACTATACGATGCTCCACTAAAAGAAACTATGTTAAAACTGCTTTATGTGATCTTGGAGCCGGTGATAGTGTTATGCCTCTCTCTTTATATCGTAGACTTGATTTGAATAAGTTGACACCTACTGAAATATCTTTCCAAATGGCCAATAAATCAACTGCTATACCTGTCGGTATTTGTGAGGATGTGCATGTTGTGGTTGCAAACGTTACTATTTTAACGGACTTTGTTATTCTTGATATTCCCGAGGACGATAGTATGTCGATTATCCTTGGTAGACCCTTTTTGAATACTGCAGGGGCTGTTATTGATTGCAACAAAGGCAATGTCACTTTTCATATTAATGGTAATGAGCATACGGTACACTTTTCGAGGAAACAACCTCAAGTCCACAGTATCAATTCTATTGGAAAATTTTCAACAATAATTATTGTAGGTTTTGAATTTCCTCTTCCTACTGTCAAGAAGAAATATGATATTCTTATTGTGGAGGACATACATATCCCCGTTGAGGTAACCTAGTGTTATTCGAAAATTCTCCGGTTTCATGTTATTCGGAAAGATTTTGTTAA
This sequence comes from Secale cereale, assembly GCA_902687465.1. Lineage (NCBI taxonomy): Eukaryota > Viridiplantae > Streptophyta > Magnoliopsida > Poales > Poaceae > Secale > Secale cereale. The sequence goes on along the minus strand of LR738711.1, from coordinate 821,491,822 downwards.
AAAGACTTGATCAACCTTGTTAGTGGATTCCTTTTGATGAGCATGAGATGGATGAAGTTAGAAAGCACAACTCTGTGTGCCCTCCTGTTACTTTCTGTTATTTTGATTAAATAAAGCAAAAATAGTATTTTCTGTCTGTTTTCTGAGTTATCCTTGCAATAAAAAATACCCCAAAAATTAAAGTTCTTCAAATGTCCCGAAAATGAAATATGATTTTTTGTACAATATTTGAGAATATCTGGCACTAAGAACACACCAGGGGGAGCCACCACCTGGCCACGAGGGTATAGGGCGCGCCCACCCCCTGGGTGCGCTCCCGTGCCTCGTGGGCCCCACGTGGCCCCCTCCACTTATTCCAGCACCCACACACATCGTCTTCCTCCAGAAAAAATCCTCCCATAGCTCAAACATGTGTTCTAGCTCATCTTGCTGCCATTTTTTATCTCCTTGCTCAAAGCTCCATTCACAAAACTGTTTGGGGAGATTGTTCTTCAGTATGTGACTCCTCTAATGGTCCAATTAGTTTTTGTTCTAGTGCTTTATTTATTGCATATTTTTGCTGCTTATGTGACCCTGTTCTTGAGCTTGCATGTCAAATTTATGTGGTCCCAAGTAGTTCTAATACATGATGTAGTCTCTAGGCACTTGTGGGAGTAGTTGCTATCAATCTTGTTGAGTTTGGTTCGCTTTTGTTTTGAGTCACTAAGAATTTCAGAAATTTTTCAGAGGAAGAAAATGTTGAGGAGATTGTTGAGAGGCTCTTCTAGCCAAAGCTCGAAGGATAAGCAGAAGGAGTATAATAAAAATCCCAAATATAATCTTTCTCGCACCGCGGAAGTTCGGCCGTGTGAATTGCCTTGTAATGAGTTCTTGAGAGCCTCCAGAATTTATGAAGACTTTTATTATCTGGCTGAGAATGCAGGCCTCACCGACTTCCTCCACGACCAGCGCGAACAGTATCTCTTACTCACTAATATTTTCGTGCAATTTTTTTACTTCCATGCTAAGAAATCACCACCTTTAGTGGAGTTTCACTTATATGATGAGGTTAAGGAGATGTCACTTTATGATTTTTGTCGAGTATGTAAGATACTGATACGTCCAAAACGTATCTATAATTTCTACTTGCTCCATGCCACTTTTGGGTGATATTGCTATGATATTCATACACTTCCATACACTTTTGATCATATTTGGACTAACTTACTAATCCAGTGCACCCCAGTGCCAGTTTCTGTTTTTGGCTGTTTTTGTATTCCAGGTTTTCATATTACGAGAACTGCCAGGAAAAATCCAGAAAAAATAAATAAAAAATCAGCATTCCAGGAGCTACCGTGCGGCCAAAGTACAGCCGGGGGGGACCCACAGGGGCTCCAGGCGGCCTGTGGGCGCGCCCCCCCCCTGGGCCGCGCCGGGGGGCGCCTGGGCCCCCCGAGGCACCTCTGATGCCCCCCTTTGGCATATATTTAAAGCGTGTCGAGGAAACCCTGATTCCGGACCCCTTTTCTCCAGACGCGATTCCGATCTCCGCCGCCATCTCCATCAAGCTTCGGGGGACCAGAATTCCTGCGCCGGCACCCTGCCGGGACGGGGAAGTGCCCCCGGATTCATCTCCATCGACTTTGGTTCCTCCCTCCATGGTGCGGGAGTAGTTCCTCCTCGGGGCTGAGGTTCTTACCAGTAGCTATGTGGTCAATTCTCTCTCCCATGATGTGATCTTCGTTGTGATCATAGGCTATGTTAATCTAGGGTGATCCCATGATGTTTCCCCTTCCTCTATGTATTGGATTGATGTACTCACTTGTCTTTATCTAGTATAATCCCCGAGACCAAGGTGACAGCGGTCTATTGGACATGGATTAGAAAAGTATTTTCATGAGTGATTTCCTCTCTTGTGTGTTGATTGAAGATTGAGAGTCTCTTGGTGCTTGTCTTTGACTATCCTTAAGATATGTTGTGGTGATTGTGGGACTCTCTTTGGATGGCCGTGGTGACATTGGGAAATCCTTAGATTGAGAACTACGAACTTTGAGGTGTGCTTTTGTAGCCCTAAATAATTCTCGTCCTCTCTTGACCACGAAGGAATGACCTCCGAGTGTGTCCCCTTTGCATGTTTTATGGGAAATATCATGTGATTCGATTATGTTAATGTTGTTGGGAGTTGCCACTAGTGAAAGTATGAACCCTAGGCCTCGTTTCCACCATTGCAATACCGTTTGTGCTCACGTTTACTACTTGTTTGCTTGCTGCACTTTTTATTACATATTTATATTACCTTGTTTTGCCATCCATATCACTTGCCATTTAACATCTCTTCGCCGAACTAGTGCACCTATACATCTAACAAGTGTATTAGGTGTGTTGGGGACACAAGAGACTTCTTGTATCTTAGTTGCAGGGTTGCTTGAGAGAGACCATCTTCAACCTCTACTTCCCTGAGTTCGATAAACCTTAGGTCATCCACTTGAGGGAAATTTGCTGCTGTCCTACAAACCTCTGCGCTTGGAGGCCCAACATAGTCTACAAGAGTAGAAGCGTGTGTAGACATCAAGCTATTTCTGGCGCCGTTGCCGGGGAAGTGAGTGCTTAAAGGTATATCTTTAGATCTTGCAATTAAATCTTTTTGTTTCTTGTTTTTATTTCACTAGTTATGTTTATGGAAAACCTTGCTATTGGATCGTTGCTTGCGGGAAGACGCCCCACACCGGTGGTGGTTGCTCCTCCCCCTACTGAAATTGTGCCCTATGAAATACCAGCTGGTATTATCGATTATGTTTTGGCTAATCGTTATGCAGGAGACAGACATCCCGATGAACACTTGCTATATCTGTCACAACTATGTTCATTATTTAAGCTTGCAGGTGTATCGAGGGAGTTTGTCATGAGGAAATTATTTGCCTTGTCACTGAAAGGAAAAGCGTTGGAATGGTATAGGCTACTAAATGACTCTCACCTGCTGGAGTGGGAAGAGATCCGGTCTCTCTTTTACTCCAAGTTTTATCCTCTTCATGAAGTCCATAAGAATAGGAATTATGTTTATAATTTTTATCCTCATGACGGAGAGAGTATAGCTCAAGCTTGGGGGAGACTGAAAACGTTAATGCTAAAATGTCCTAACCATGGGTTCCCCAAAGATATTATTATTACTAACTTCTATGCGAGGCTCTCTCGACAGGATAAAGATTTTCTCGATGCTTCCTCTATGGGTTCTTTCACAAACAAAAAGATTGATGCTAAATGGGAACTCCTTGAAAGAATTCAACGCAACACTGAAGATTGGGAGATCGACAAAGGTAAAGAGTCAGGTATAATTTATGAGTGTGATTGCATTAAGTCATTTGTTGAAAGTACAAGTTTTAATAAGTTTAGTGCTAAGTTTGGGCTTGATTCTCAACTCCTTGTTGATTTCCTCAAATCTTTTGCTTCACATCTTAATATGCCTAAGGGGGATTGGATCAAGTATCATAAACCTTTTAAAGAGACTTGCAAAGAAAATGAAATTGTTCATGATGATTGCAACATGCATGATCCAATTCCTAAAAATGAAGTTTTATATAAGCATGTTAATTTTTGTGGAGTGGATAGACCTTGTGAAAGGCCTATGATTGAAAAAGAGAAGTATTGTAAGAAACATAAGCATGAAAGAACAATCACTTGGGTCAAAGATTTAAATGAAATTGCTACAGAATTGTGTGACCTTTATCCTTTTACTTGTGAACTTTGTCGTACAGAGGGTCACTTTAATTTTCAATGCATGAACTTTCAAAGCATAACTGTTAACCGGTTGTGTGATGACATGATCACCTCTGATCTTTATGATGAACTTATGTTATTTTTGACGTGTGAAGTGTTATCAGAAAAGACTTCTTGGCTGGATGATAATGCCATAGGAATAAAAAACACTTTGCAAAATTGCCATCTCTATTGTGTTGTTAATTGCCATGAAAATGATTACATAAGTAAGATTAGAAAGGAGGGAACTTTACCAAAGTATAAAAATGTCTCTTATATTTCTGCTAATAAAAAGGAGAGTTTCTCCCAAGTTTCCCCTATTGTTTCTAATGATAAACCAGGATATGTGGAGAAGCTTCATCTCCAACCACTCCCTCCTAAGGTTAAGAAGAAGAAAAAGAAGAGGAGGAGGAAGAGGAGCAAGAAAGAAGAAGAAGGGGTATCAACCTGGCCTGAGCATATTCCTCCCATCAATTTTTATCCTAACGGTTGTAAGTTTAAAGAAGAAGGTGAAGTTTATTGCCTTAATTATCATCTTGATGATATGTCCGTAGGTACTATTGAAGATGATTTTGATTATGATATGCATGTTACTTATTGTGATTGGGAAAATGATGATAATGCTACTTATGATCTTGAAAATCTTTTTGTTACCAACTCTGAAAGTGAAGATATGGGAAGCTCTAAGCTTGGGGATGATAGGATTGCAAATCCTATCCCCACTAGTGATGTGATAATTGATTCTCTTGCTAGTAAGAATAAAGACAACATGTTTACAAATATAGTTGCTAGCAATGATAATGCTCTTCTCTACCATGATGATGTTATAACTCCAATCTATAGTGATTATAAAGGTACCTATGACATAAGGAGAAATTATCCTTATGAAACTTGTCATAATCATGAAGGGAATTACTCCCTTGTTGAACACCACCCTCCTGATATACAACTCATCTATAGTGTTCAAGTTGTTTATGATAGTCCTACTCCCACTATTACCAATGAGAAAAATTATGCTTATGTGGGGAATGAGAGTACCTTTTTGCATGTGGATCATGGTAACAATGCTTTATGTGATGCTTATATTGTTGAGTTCATCCATGATGCCACTGAAATTTATAATGAGAAAGGGAGGCTTGGTTCTAAATATCTTAATAATAAGAAGTTCCCTCTCTTTATGTTGAAGGTTTTGAAGCTGCACTTGTTCTGTCTTCCTATGCTTATTGCTTTGTGCTTCAATGAATTATTCTATTGCAATATTCCTATGCATAAGAATCATGTTAGGCTTAAATGTGTTTAGTATTTGCTTCTTGATGCTCTCTTTTGTTCTTCAATTCTTATTCCTACAAGAGAATCATTAAAGTCTTATGCCTAGCTTAAAGGCATAAAAGAAAGCGCTTTTGGGAGGCAGCCCACATGAATAATTTTTTATATTTTGCTTTTGTTGTGTCTTGATGTTGTTTACTACAGTAGCATCATCATTGTATCTTTGCTTTTCATATTTGTGCCAAGTATAGCCTCCGATTGCTAGAAAGTTCAAAAGTTGTGAGGTGCTGTCCAGGAAACAGATTCTGTCCTTGAATAGAAAAATTCGTATAAAATCACCAGATCATATTTTTGGTCTGAATTTTCTCGACAACGTTCTCTATATAATTTTCTTTCGTGCGTCAGTTCTGAGTTTTTTTATTTGAGTTGCAGAAGTATCCCGAACAGATCAATTACTGCCTGCTGTTCTGTTTTTCAAAGATTCTGTCCTGTTTTGCCTTACCTCCACTTTGCAAATTAAGAACTTGTTTTTTCTTTGCAAAAACCTTTTGGCAATCTTGAGAAACAGTAGAACTTCAAGAATATCCTTATTTCCAGCAAGGTATAATTATTTTATTAAGGGTACTAACCTCGCTAATCAGATTATGATGAGTTGTGTATGATGGGAGTTTTCAAGTGTGCGAGGGAAGATGATAAAAAGATTCAGGAGTGTCAAGCGCTCAAGCTTGGGGATGCCCCCGTGCACCCCCAAGAAATATTCAAGGAGACTCAAGCGTCTAAGCTTGGGGATGCCCCCGTGCATCCCCTTCTCCATCAACATTATCAGTTCGTCTTTCGTTTCGCTACATTTTTATCACTTCATGTGTTATGTGCTATGCTTGGAGCGTCTTGCTTTTAGTTTTCTTTTTAGTTTTTCATAACGAGTCGGAACTCAGCATTCCTTTATGTGGGAGAGAAACACGCTCCACCTCTACCTAGAACATTACATAGAATTTTCATGTCTATCTATGCTGTGTGTGTTCTTTGTCTTTTAATAGCTACTATCATACTCTGCTCTTAGTATTCATGCTTATCTTTTCAAGAGCTTTTGTTTAGTTGGTTGCTTGAACTCTCTTTAATTACCATGCTCACCTTATTAAGAGAGTTTGCTTCCGTTGCATGGGTTAATGTGTCTATGATAAAGATGCTACTTTCATGATGGTGCTTAGTAGTTCAGGTTTTCTTATGGTTAATCTCAAATAGCTGGGGGGTTCCCAATGTGTTATTGGAGTACCAACTTGGTTTGTTTGCCTATGATGTGGTATGGTTTAGTAATATCTTCCTTCAAGAATTTATTTTGATTGACTTGGCGTATGCTCACGCATATTTAAGACTGTAAAGAAAGTCTGTCAAGCCTTGATGATCTTTTATTTCTGAGTAGCGATATAACTACCATGCCTGATTCAATATTGCTTTGTCGCTCTGCATGATTATGACCGTCATTGCTCTCTTAGTTGGTCGCTCCCAATCTTTTGCTAACCTTCACCTGTACTAAGCGGAATTACTGCTGGTGCATCCACATCCTTTTAAACCACTTATGCCATACGAGTCCACCATACCTACCTATACGTGGTATTTCACCGCCACTCCAAGTAATTTACATGTGCTACCTTTAAAACCAATCTTTGCAATATATAGCTCATGGGAAAGTAGCCTAAAAACTATTGTGGTAAAGAATATGTTGCCTATGTATCTTATTTCTTACGAGTTGCTTGCTTAGCGGTAACCATGTTTCTGGGGACGTTATCAACTGTCACACTTTTGTTGAATATCATGTGAGTTGCTATGCATGTTCGTCTTGTCTGAAGTAAGGGTGATTTTCCGTGGGTTGAATGATATGCATATTGTTAGAGAAGAACATTGGGCCGCCAACCAAAGCCATGCATCATGGTGGAAGTTTTAGCTTGGACTTAATCCTCAATCTCTTATGAGAATATGCTTATGCATTAAAGAGGAGTCCATCATCTATTTTCTATGTTGTCCCGGTATGGATGTCCTCAAGTTGAGATCTATCAAAAACAAGAAATCAAATGTGATTTATCTCCTTGGACCTTTGTACAGGTGGCATAGAGGTACCCCATTGTGACACTTGGTTGAAACATATGTAATGCAATGATAACCCATGGGAGTTCGAGCTAATTAGGACAAGGTGCGAGCACTATTGGTATTCGATGCATGAGGCTTGCAACTTATAGGATGTGTTATGCATGACACATATGAAGTACTACTACCGTTGACAAAATTGCTTATATGTTTTTAAAATAAAAAGCTCTAGCACATAACCATTCTTTTACTTTCATGTTAAGTCTCCACCTTCTTTTAAAAGCACCAACTACTGAGAGCATGATTGCCATCCTGAGTGTAATGTGCATTGTCCCAAAGTAACATTGTCTTTTGCATGATTGTGATATCGTTTATTTTGAAATCATTGTATCTAGTCATCACTTAAACCTTGAAGGTGCCCCTGCATTTATGTTTTGCTTCACTAAAGGGGGCAATCTAGATATCACTTTATCATATTTGCACATCATGTTCATTGCAAATCTTTTTGATGTTTCAGTTTCATATTGTAAAACTTTCAGTCATTTGTGATTTTCTCATGATACAACTTAATTACTATAGAATCATTGTCTCAGTAAGCTTTTGTCATATGACTATGAGAAGTCCTATATGGTTAATAGCATGTCACCACAGAAATTATTCTTGTTATCATTTACCTACTCGAGGACGAGCAGGAATTAAGCTTGGGGATGTTGATACGTCCAAAACGTATCTATAATTTCTGCTTGCTCCATGCCACTTTTGGGTGATATTGCTATGATATTAATACACTTCCATACACTTTTGATCATATTTGGACTAACTTACCAATCCAGTGCACCCCAGTGCCAGTTTCTGTTTTCGGTTGTTTTTGTATTCCAGGTTTTCACATTACGAGAACTGCCAGGAAAAATCCAGAAAAAATATATAAAAAATCAGCGTTCCAGGAGCTACTGTGCGGCCAAAGTACAGCCGGGGGGACCCACAGGGGCTCCAGGCGGCCTGTGGGCGCGGTCCCCCCCCCTGGGCCGCGCCGGGGGGGCGCCTGGGCCCCCCGAGGCACTTCCGATGCCCCCCTTTGGCATATATTTAAAGCGTGTCGAGGAAACCCTGATTCCGGACCCCTTTTCTCCAGACGCGATTCCGATCTCCGCTGCCATCTCCATCAAGCTTCGGGGGACCAGAATTCCTGCGCTGGTACCCTGCCGGGACGGGGAAGTGCCCCCGGATTCATCTCCATCGACGTTGCTTCCTCCCTCCATGGTGCAGGAGTAGTTCCTCCTCGGGGCTGAGGTTCTTACCAGTAGCTATGTGGTCAATTCTCTCTCCCATGATGTGATCTTCGTTGTGATCATAGGCTATGTTAATCTAGGGTGATCCCATGATGTTTCCCCTTCCTCTATGTATTGGATTGATGTACTCACTTGTCTTTATCTAGTATAATCCCCGAGACCAAGGTGACAGCGGTCTATTGGACATGGATTAGAAAAGTATTTTCATGAGTGATTTCCTCTCTTGTGTGTTGATTGAAGATTGAGAGTCTCTTGGTGCTTGTCTTTGACTATCCTTTAGATATTTTGTGGTGATTGTGGGACTCTCTTTGGATGGCCGCGGTGACATTGGGAAATCCTTAGATTGAGAACTACGAACTTTGAGGTGTGCTTTTGTAGCCCTACATAATTCTCGTCCTCTCTTGACCACGAAGGAATGACCTCCGAGTGTGTCCCCTTTGCATGTTTTATGGGAAATATCATGTGATTCGATTATGTTAATGTTGTTGGGAGTTGCCACTAGTGAAAGTATGAACTCTAGGCCTCGTTTCCACCATTGCAATACCGTTTATGCTCACGTTTACTACTTGTTTGCTTGCTGCACTTTTTATTACATATTTATATTACCTTGTTTTGCCATCCATATCACTTGCCATTTAACATCTCTTCACCGAACTAGTGCACCTATACATCTAACAAGTGTATTAGGTGTGTTGGGGACACAAGAGACTTCTTGTATCTTAGTTGCAGGGTTGCTTGAGAGAGACCATCTTCAACCTCTACTTCCCTGAGTTCGATAAACCTTAGGTCATCCACTTGAGGGAAATTTGCTGCTGTCCTACAAACCTCTGTGCTTGGAGGCCCAACATAGTCTACAAGAGTAGAAGCGTGTGTAGACATCAGATACCCTTTGCGGGTAGCCTAGAGGAACCACATCGTAAGGATGTGGAGGGGTTTATTGATACGATTGATGTAGGGAAAACAAGGAAAGTTTCAGAGGCAAGAATTACTAGTATACATTTTCCTGTTCTACGCTACTTTGCTATATTTGCTAGTAGATGCTTAATTGGTCATGGGAATAGTGGCAATCTTAGTGCCCCTCATATTGTTATCTTGCGCCATGCTTTGTTTCGTGATACCACTTTTAGCTTAGGCGATGTTGTTGCTAAACGATTAAGTCTGAATCGTACAAAGGGCCCCATCTTCGGAGGCATCTTTGCTTCACGCCTTGCTGAAGACTTTACGGTACCTATTAGGCATTATGAGAAGGAGGAGAAGTTGCCGGCCCCTGCTTTTATAAATTATAAGAGTATGATAGCACATGATTTTATTGTTAAAGATAAGAAGAAGTTGCTTAAGTATAAATTGATATTTGATAAAAAGTACTGTGATATTATTACCTTGCATGCACCCTCTTTGTTTGACATACTTTCAGGTACGTACCTTGTCTTGCCAAAAGCCGTTTATGCGTACTGGAGCCTGGGACAAGCTCCAGAGCCTGAGCCGGAGCCTCCACTTGACCCTTATCGTCAGTATGTTTATCCGTGGGATCCGGAGGAGATCGCCAGCTAGTGGCACCCCGAGGACACTCCTCCGTACACTAGAGAGAGTAGCTATGATCCGTGGCCATAGACTAACTTAGGCCAAAAGCCTAAGCTTGGGGGAGTATGTATTTCTCACCGACATTACATTCATGTTCACACACTCATGCTAGTCGTCGTTGCTCATACTTTTTCATTGTACTATCTATGCTAGTTTATTTTCTTTTCTAAGTATTCTTCTTGTGTGTTTGAAAAACCTTAAGAAAAAACAAAAAAAATAGTTGTAGCTTTTAGTTAGTTTACTTTCCATGCATGTAGTAGCAGTAATTAAAAGAAAACCCAAAAAAGATTTCTTGTTCTTCTTTTGCTTGATGGGAGATTTCCCGTGTAAATAGTTGTATTTCTTTTCTTTTCTTTTCGTTGGGGGTCTAGAGGAGAAGACCATGATAAAAATGTTGAGTGGCTCTCATTTGCATTATTGTTGATTTAACCTAGAGCCATATTACCTTGTCTTCTCCCTTGTATTAAATGCTTGCAGATTCCAGCTTAGTCCACTGCATGGGCACTATTATTATTATCCACGCCATTCGGTCGTGCGAGTGAAAGGCAATAATGATGATATATGATGGACTGATTGAGATGAGAGAAGCTGGTACGAACTTGACCTATCTTGGTTTTGTAAATATGATTAGTTCATCGTTCCTGATTCAGCCTATTGTGAATGAAACATGCTTGCAATGACAATTAGAGATTATAGTTGCTCATGCCATGCTTAATTAGCTAGGAGTTTATAATGGTTTACCTTGCGTGCCGACATGCTATTAAAATGGTTGTGATGTGGTATGATAGGGTGGTATCCTCCTTTGAACGATTTGAGTGGCTTGACCTAACACATGTTCATGCATGTAGTTGAAACAAAATCAACATAGCCTCCACGATATTTATGTTCATGGTGATTTATATCCTACTCATGCTTGCATTGTTGATTAATCTTTATGCATGTTCATGACTGTTGTCACTCTCTAGCTGGTCGCTTCCCAGTCTCTTTCTAGCCTTCACATGTACTAAGCGGGAATACTACTTGTGCATCCACTTCCATAAACCCCAAAGTTATTCCATATGAGTCCACCATACCTTTCTATATGCGGTATTTACCTGCCGTTCCAAGTAAATTTGTATGTGCCAAACTCTAAACCTTCAAACGAATTCTGTTTTTTCTGCTCAAACAACTCAAGTATCAACTAGGGTTCTCTATATCTTCCATGCTAGGTGGGTTATTCTCGCGATGAGTGGACTCCTCTCATGATTCATGAGAAAATGGCCGGTAACCAGAATGCCCAGTCCCATGCTCAAATCAAATCAAAATAATTAAACAAAACTCCCCCAGGGCTGTTGTTGGTATGGACGGCACCCGTTGTTTTGGGACAGCCGTGGAGTGTGCTTGTTGGTGGTGGGGGAGTATAAACTTTACCATTCTATTTGGGAACCGCCTATAATGTGTGTAGCATGGGAGATATTGAGATCTCTTGGTTGTTAGGTTGACAATGAAAGTATAGCACTCAAAATATTATTTATCTCTGTTTCAAAACTCAAGCTCTAGCACCTCTGCAAATCCCTGCTTCCCTCTGCGAAGGGCCTATCTATTTACTTTTATGTTGAGTCATCATCCTCTTATTAAAAAGCACCAGTTGGAGAGCACAGTTGTCATTTGCATGCATTGCTATTAATTTACATTGAGTACGACTGTGACTAGATCTCTTTTACCATGAATTACAATGTCTAGTCAGTCCTTGATCTTCAGAGGTGCTCTCCATTTATGTTTTGTGGTCCCAGAAAGGGCTAGCGAGATACCATCTTGTTATATCATATTATGATTGTTTTGAAAAAGTGTTGTCATCCGAGGTTTATTATTATCGCTCACTAGTAGATTATGCCATTGATATGAGTAAACATGAGACCTAAAAGTTATTGTGAATGTGGTTAGTTCATGATCTTTGCTGAACACTTCAATGCTGGCTTTACATATTTGCAACAACAAGAGCAAACAGAGTTTGTAAAAGTTTTTCTTTATCACTTTCAATTTGTCAACTGAATTTCTTGAGGACAAGCAAAGGTTTAAGATTGGGGGAGTTGATACGTCTCCAACGTATCTACTTTTCCAAACACTTTTGCCCTTGTTCTGGACTCTAACTTGCATGATTTGAATGGAACTAACCCGGAATGACGCTGCTTTGAGCAGAATTGCCATGGTGTTATTTTAGTGCAGAAATAAAAGTTCTCGGAATGACCTGAAAATCCACGGAGAATATTTTCGGAATATATAAAAAATACTGGCGAAAGAATCAAGACTAGGGGGCCCACACCCTGTCCACGAGGGTGGGGGCGCGCCTGCCCCCCCCCCCTCGGCGCGCCCCCTATCTCGTGGGCCCCCTGAGGCTCCACCGACCTCGACACCAACTACATATATTCACGTTCGGGGAGAAAAAATTAGAGAGAAGGATTCATCTCGTTTTATGGTACAGAGCCGCCGCCAAGCCCCAATCTCTCTCGGGAGGGCTGATCTGGAGTCCGTTCGGGGCTCCGGAGAGGGGAATCCGTCGCCATCGTCATCATCAACCTTCCTCCATCACCAATTTCATGATGCTCACCGCCGTGTGTAAGCAATTCCAACGTAGAATTGCTGGACGGTGATGGGTTGGATGAGATCTACCATGTAATCGGGTTAGTTTTGTTAGGGTTTGATCCCTAGTATCCATTATGTTCTAATATTGATGTTGCTAGGACTTTGCCATGCTTAATGCTTGTCACTAGGGCCCGAGTGCCATGATTTCAGATCTGAACCTATTATGTTTTCATGAATATATGTGGGTTGTTGATCCTATCTTGCAAGTCAATAGTCACCTACTATGTGTTATGATCCGGCAACCCCGAAGTGACAACAATCGGGTCCACTCCCGATGATGAACTTAGTTTGAGGAGTTCATGTATTCACTAAGTGTTAATGCTTTGGTCCGTACTCTATTAAAAGGAGGCCTTAATATCCCTTAGTTTCCAATAGGACCCCGCTGCCACGGGAGGGTAGGACAAAATATGTCATGCAAGTTCTTTTCCATAAGCATGTATGGCTATATCCGGAATACATGCCTACATTACATTGATGAACTAGAGCTAGTTCTGTGTCACCCTATGTTATAACTGTTGCATGAGGAATCGCATCCGACATATTTATCCATCACTGATCCAATGCCTACAAGCTTTTAACATATTGATCCTTGCTTAGTTACTTTTCCGTTGCCACTATTACGATTTCTACAAAACTGCTACTGTTACTTTTGCCACCATTACCGTTACTTCCATACTACATTGCTACTAAATACTTTGCTGCAGATATTAAGTCTTTTAGGTGTGGTTGAATTGACAACTCACTACTAATACTTGAGAATATTCTTTGGCTCCCCTTGTGTCAAATCAATAAATTTGGGTTGAATACTCTACCCTCGAAAACTGTTGCGATCTCCTATACTTGTGGGTTATCACTAAACATCCTCCTAAAGAACTCTATCGGAAGCTGGGAAGAACTTGAGGATGCTTTTCGTTCCAACTTTCAGGGGACTTATGTCCGGCCCCCAGATGCTGATGATTTAAGTCATATAATCCAGCAACCCGGGGGCTCAGTCTGTAAGCTTTGGAATCGGTTCTTAACTAAAAGGAACCAATTTGTAGACTGTCCGGACGCCGAAGCCTTAGCGGCATTCAAACGCAGTGTCCGGGACGAATGACTGGCTAGACACCTCGGCCAAGAGAAGCCGAGAACAATGGCAGCCCTAACCACACTCATGACCCGCTTTTGCGCAGGTGTTGGGGATATAACTACTAGGTATAAACCGCCCAGGAGGGGCCGGGTTATACCTGTACTGAATTATCCATATTGAAGCCCATGAAGACAAGGAGTATGAGGTGTTACTATATATAACTAAAAGGCCCAGGGCCCAAAGGCGGATTAGGGGCCATAGACATAAACCGCCATACGGTGTGTAATTTGTGTTGTAAGATAGGAAAGGTAGAAGCCGAGTCGGACACGTTTATGAGCCGGCCTCGGGATTCTGTAAACCGGCCGAGCGTCATCCTGTATATATAAAGGGACGACCCGTCGGCGGTTTAGGGACAACGAGCAACAACTCGAGAGCCAGGAAAAGCGGATTCGCTCCCTGGTCATCGAAACCCTAGTAATATCATAACAACTACAGTAGGCCTTTACCTTCACCACAAGGGGCCGAACTAGTATAAAAATCCTTGCATCCTTTGTCCGCTTTAAACCCTTTAAGGTAACCCGTCGCGATGGCTCCATGACTAAGTCCTCACACTAGGACATCTGCCGTGACAAAACCATGATAGTTGGCGCCCACCGTGGGGCTATCGCATAATGGTTTCAAGTTCTTAGAGGGCAGCTTCAAAGGGCTCAAGGGATACGTAGTGGGTTGGATGACCAAGAGTCGTCGTGGCAAGATCTACATCGACGATGCAGGCTGGGGCCCCGAGGCTGGCTCAATTGAGTACGGGTACCGGGTCCCCTTCGGCGGCATTCACATTTTCATTGGCAAGATTGGCGAACCGGGCCCTGGGCCAGACATCTGCACCGACATCGTCGAGATGGCTCAGTGTGCAAGACCTGCACGGGTTCGGCCTGCCCTGAAGCGTGACTTTGTGGGAGTCGTCCACGGAGCGGAATCTGAGGATAGATCGATATATGGTGGCGAGACCGTCATTTGCTCTGGTGACGAGTCATCTACCGGAGAAACCGAGTCATTGTACCAGCTGCAAGATGGTCGGTTTGGTGGCTCTTCCGATGGTGACAGTATTTCGGACCCCTTCGATCCGCCGAGCCGAGTTGAAGTCTTCATGGCTGGATCACAGTCCGTGCAACACTCTTCGACCGCGGCAGCGTTGACCTCCAGTTTGGCGGTGGCAACAGCAACCGGGGCAGGAGGCCTTGCGCAGCCACCAGCTCAAGTTATGTCTAGTTTATTTGACACTTTTATAGCACTGTTCACTGCTGAAGTTAGCCCGGCGGATCAGGAGCGGCATGATGCAGAAGTTGCTAAGGTAAAGGATCAGATAGCTCAAGCCAAGGTAGATCTGGCAGCTGAAAACACCAAGATGGCCGCAGAGCGGGCCGAGTTAGATGCACAGGCTTATCGGATCATGTTGGATCAGAACGCATCAAATGAGGTAATGAGGAGAAGGTACCGGTCTCGCCTGCCTCCGGTTTACGAGGCAAGGAATCTCTTTAGCATGCCAGGAGCAGGAACCAGCAACCAACCAGTGGTAAACCGGGTAGAAGCACCCGGAACGGGGGCATTGGTCCAGCCGCACCCAACGGATCCGCCTCGTCAGATCATCCTATCACAACATGTACCTACGCCTCCAGGTCATTACTCCAACCCCTTGGATAACATAGTCATTGCCGCTTCGCGATTGGCGGCCCTCCCTGTTGAAGGTTAGTCCCCCGTAGCGGTTGAGACGCGACGGGCTAGGGAGCTCCTTCAGACAGCTTTAACTCAGCAGCAGGCTTATTCGTACAGCCGCGAGAGGATTCATTCCACCCCCTGCCCGTGCCGGAGGTACAGCAGGCATATAGATGAACCGGCCGTGTCAAGTAGTGAACGGAACTGTAACCTGCCCCAGGGGCATAACCCGGCAGGTGGTGGCGCTAATGCTCAGGATGTGGTGGATCAGGGTAGACAACGTCGAGAAGCCGAGTTAGTGGCGTAGTACACGACCCGTCAACTTACTCCGGTTCGTCCAACCACTACGGTGGAACCAGGAGTCACTTCCAATTCTTTGGGGGTGCCATGTCTCACACCCGCTTTACGTAATGTGTGTCTGCCCAAGGATTTCAAAGGACCTCGAAAGGTGCCCAATTACACTGCCGATTTATCCCTCGAGTCATGGGTTGAAAGCTATGAGATGGCGATGGAGATGCTAGATGTGTACAATGCGGCGTGTGCTAAATACTGCACCATGATGTTGGAAGGAACAGCTTGTACTTGGTTAAAAGGTTTGCCAGCTAACTCCATTGGGTCATGGGCCGAGTTGAGGGCCCGAATTATCCAGAATTTCAAAGATACGTGCAAATAGCTCATGTCAATTGTGGACTTAGCTGCCTATGTCCAAGGAGAGAATGAATCGACAAGCCATTGGGTGCGCCGGGTTTCAGAGATCTTGCATTCATCGGACCGCATCAATGCTTTTACAATAGTTTTAACATTGGAAGGTAATTGCCGGTTCATGCCTCTGAAGTTGAAGTTGGGACGGCTCAAGCATCACTGTGATGACATGGGAACGCTCATGGCGGCTCTGTTTAAGTACACCGATTCTGATAGTACCAAGGACCCTGAATCTGACGATGAAAAGTCGGGAAAGGGAAAGAAGAACGGCAAAGGGCAGCAACATAACCCGGCAGGCCATGGAAACAGCGGTAAGCGTAAAGCAGATAACAATTTAGATTTTGTGGCTAACACCAACACGCAGAATGATGGTCAGCGCCGTAAGGGTAGGCCGCCCCCGCGGAGCGGAGGCGCAGGTATGAATCTTGACCGCCTATTAAATCAGCCTTGCCCAAGGCACGGGACGAAGGAAAGGCCAGCTACACACCTCTGGAAGGATTGTTTTATTATGTGGGAGTTTAGAAATTCGGATCGTTTCCATTATGATCATGGACCGCCCAGCGGTTCAGGGCCTGGTTCTCACGGGTCGGGTTATGGTGGAGGCAGTTCCGGTTTAGGATTTCAAGGCAATCAAAACGGGCGTGGCAATCAGGGCAGTCAAGGCAGCCAAGGTGGTTATAGTCATCAGGGGAATCAGCATCAGCAGCAGTCGGGTTACCAGAGCAACCCGAAGCAGTTGAATAGTGGGCAGTATCATGCCTTCACAACTAGCATGTGTAGGCATGATCAGAAGGTTTATAAAAGGGCAGTGAACTCCATTGAACTGGTGGTGCCTCGTTACTTACACTGGTCGGAACAGCCCATTGTGTGGAGTCGAGAGGATCATCCGCCCCGGGTTGATAATCCGGGTCAACTGGCACTGGAGGTGGCACCTCAGGTTGGGGGATATAAGTTCACCAAGGTGCTCATGGACGGAGGGAGCAGCATCAACATCCTTTATTATGAAACCTTCCGTCGCATGGGGTTAACAGATAAAAAGCTCAGACCGTCAAACACTATCTTCCATGGTGTAGTGCCTGGTAAATCGCCATATCCAGTTGGTAGGACAGATCTGGAGGTCACTTTTGGAGATGAGCATGACTCAAGATCAGAGACCTTGACCTTTGAAGTAGTAAAAATCAAGAGCCCGTATCATGCCCAGTTTGGATGGCCGGTTTATGCTAAGTTCATGTCAAGGCCCTGTTATGTTTATCTACAGCTCAAAATGTTGGGTCATAAGGGGACCATCACAGTACATGGGAGCCGTAAGATCGCTTTGGAATGTGAAGAAGGTGATGCGGCCTATGCTGAGTCGGTTTGTGCAACGGAGGAGATGATGTTCTACAAGGACAATGTTGATCCGGCGGATATGACAGCTTTGAAAAAGCCAACTACAGAGCATGATCCGGCCTTGAAATTTAAATCGACCGATGAGACTAAGCTGGTTGATTTTGTTCCTGGCGATACATCCAAGCAGTTTAGCATCAGCGCTAACTTGGATCTGAAATAGGAAAGCGCGCTCATCGAGTTCATCCGTGAGAATCGGGACATCTTTGCATGGAAACCTTCTGACGTGCCAGGTGTACCGAGAGGACTCGCTGAGCAAACTCTTAATGTTGATCCCAAATTTAAACCGGTCAAGCAATTTCTCTGCCGCTTCAATGAAGAAAGACGCAAGGCCATTGGTGAGGAGGTAGCCAGACTCTTGGCGGCTGGGTTTAGCGTTGAAGTTTTTCATCCTGAATGGTTGGATAATCCGGTGCTGGTAATTAAGAAGAACGGCACTTGGCGTATGTGTGCGGATTACACAGATTTGAACAAGGCTTGTCCAGCTGATCCCTTTGCTCTTCCTCGTATTGATCAAATTATTGATGCTACAGCGGGTTGTGAGCGGTTGAGTTTTCTGGATGCTTATTTTGGTTATCATCAGATCAAGATGGTAGTTAGGGACCAGGAGAAGAAATCTTTCACTACAAAAAAAGACACATCCGTGACATTTTGGGCCGAACGAAACTTTTTTCGGTCATACTTATAACACTTCTATGACAATAATTGTGACAAAACATGGTATCATCATAGATGTCGTGGGGTTCTACTTCTATGACAAAAAATCATGATAGAAAAATGGGCTTTTCGTCCTGGGCGGGCCGGAGACGCAGCTGCATGACATTCTTTGGGCCGTCCATGACGGAAAAAACCATGGTAGAAGCGAGGGCGAGGAAAATATCGGGGTGTTCCCGGTTATGGTGGGCGGTCGGGGCCGAGCGATGCGCATTTCTCTCATACACGCACGCGCGTGGGTGCGAGGCGTTGGGCTCTAACTGAACCCGAGCGAGGCGTTGGGCTCTAACTGAACCCGAGCGATTGCACTGCAGGCTACGCGTTACTGAACTCGAGCGATCGATCGATGGCCGTTAACTGAAGTCGATCGAGCGATTCCTTCGCTACTGCTACTAACTGAAGCTGATCGATGCTGCCTCTGCATGAACAGTAAGCGTTGCTGGGGGGGTTGGATGAACAGTTCCCCGTGGGGGTGGCTGAACACGACCCCGTGGTGTTGCCTCTGCATGAACAAGACCCCGTTCGATCAAGCCAGTTAGGGCTGCATGAACAGGACCCCGTGGAGGGCTGCATGAACAGGACCACCCCGTGGAGGGCTACATGAACAGTAGACGGTGGAGGGCTGGATGAACAGTAGCTCGTGGAGGGGTGGTTGAACAGGAGCCCATGGAGAGGGCTGGTTGAACAGTAGCCGGTGGAGTAGCGCGCGGTGGAGGTTGAACAGTCGCAGGTGGAGGCTGGAGGAGGTCGACGATGGATGAACAGTAGCCCGTGGAGGCTGGAGGGGGTCGACGGTGGTGATGAACAGTATCCCGTGGAGTCCCGTTTTGCGGTACGCCACACCCCTCCCGATGAACAGGACCCCTGTTTCGACCGTAGCGCTCCAACACAAGTCCGTTTCCTCCGTTTTGTGGTACGCCACACCCCTCCCGATGAACAGGACCACCATTTCAACCGTAGCGCTCAAACACAAGTCTGTTTCCTCAGTTTTGCGGTACGCCACACCCCTCCTGAAGATGTAGCTGGTGGGTCCCAGCAGTCAGGGGGAAACGTTTTTTCACAAAATATGGTGGCCCGTCCGGTGGGTCCCCGATGTCAGGTGGAGGAATAATTATTTTGCGCGTAATAAGGAGGCACTTCCTTGCTGTGGCTGTGGACCCAGCTGTCAGCCTCTCCACGTACAGTACTCTTCCGATGGAAGCCGTTCCTTGACCACGTTGACCATGCCACGCCGAGAGCACCAGGGCGGTGAACGACGGCGAGGCCTAGGAAGGGGACAACGCGGAGCCGGGGAAGACACTATAGTGGAAGCCCGCGCTGAGAGGAGTACTAGGGTTCACTGGTTCGGCTGCGGTGTGAGGCTGTCGTCGCTACAGAATAACAGGGGGTGTGGGTGAGTGGAGGGATGGCCTGTCCAGTGGTGGGAGTAGTAGTGGGCGGTGAGGCCTCTGCGGCAGCACAGCCGGCCACGGGAGGCAGGAGCACGAGACACGACCGGCGCTGGTTTGCTAGCTGGTTTGGGCGGCTGGAGCAAGAAGACTAGAGGTTGAAGAAGCACTACGGCCGTTGGATGGACATCGTACGGTCACTGGAGCTAGAATCGTGCATATTGACTAAGTTGACAAAGCCATCCGTCCCCGTCAACTTAGTAGGCCCACAAGTCAGCCTGCCACTATACTGGGTCCCAGCTAACAGGGGGAGTATTCATTTTTTTGTGCGTAATAAGGAGGCACTTCCTTGCGTGCGAAGATATAGCTGGTGGGAACAAGCTGTCAGCGGTGGTAACGTTTTTTCGCGAAATACAAAGGCCCTTTCGGTGGGTCCCAGATGTCAGGTGGAGGAATCATTATTTTGCGTGTAATAAGGAGGCATTTCCTTGCGTGCGGCCGTGGACCCAGCTGCCAGCCTCTCCACGTACAGTCCACTTCAGATGCATGTTGGTCGTTGACCACGTTGACCAGGCCGTGCCGAGAGCACCAGGGCGGTGTACGATGGCGAGGCCTAGGAAGGGAACGACACGGAGCCAGGGAAGACTCGGCAGTTGTTTCCCACGCGGAGGAGTACGAGGGTTTACTGGTTCATCTACCGTCCCCGGAGAAAACAACAGGTGTGGGTGAGTAGAGGGATGGCTAGGCCAGCGACGGGAGTATAGTGGGGCGGTGAGGCCTGCGCGGTAGCACAGCCGGCCGCGGGGAGGAGAGAGCAGGCAGTCCCGCCGGCGCTTGTTTGAGCGGCTGGAGCAGGAAGAGCAGAGATTGAAGAAGCACGACGACCGTTGGATAGACATCCAACAGTCACTGCTTGTGCGTCAACCTTTTTTTAGGAAAGCCTCAAATCTATGGAAAAAATCATACATCCCATCTTCAATTATTAATAATAATTTACAGCTCATTTGCTAATTCTTAAGGTTTTTTTTCGAGCCCATATTCTTTTTGTTAGCATTACAGCCCATATTGTGGCCACGATTAAAAAAATATACGAAATTTTGCCTATTTCGGTGCGGTCCGAACTGTTTTTAATCCCGAAATTTTGAGTCACGTTCAAACTGATTTCAAAATAAATTTATATCAATATAAAATCCAACAAATTGTTCACGCATAAAAATCAATGCAATTTGAAATCTCGAAATGAAAAAAAAAAGAAATTTGAAAATAATTGCAGGTTTGATGTGTTTTGAAAATGTACAACCCATTTCTCATTACTGATAGGCCATTTTCTCGGCCAGCCCAATGAAGCTCTCCTCGTTTTGAAAGATTTGCAGCCCAACAGGCCTGACAAAGCGACTTACTTGGCAAATCATAAAAAAAACTGGGATGTGGTCATGGACCCAGCTGCGGTCGTGGACCCAGCTGCGGTCGTGGACCCAGCTGTCAGCCTCTCCACGTACAGTACTCTTCCGATGGAAGTCGGTCGTTGACCACATTGACCACGCTGCGCCGAGAGCACCAGGGCGGTGAACGACGGCGAGGCCTAGGAAGGGGACGACACGTAGCTGGGGAAGACGTTGTAGTGGAAGCTCGCGCGGAGGAGTATGAGGGTTGACTGGTTCGGCTGCGGTGTGAGGCTGCCGTCGCTGTAGAATAAGAGGGGGTGTGGGTGAGTGGAGGGATGGCCTGGCCAGCGGTGGGAGTAGTATGGGGGCGGTGAGGCCTCCGCGGCAGCACAGCCGGCCACGAGAGGCAGGAGCAGGCGGCACGACCGGCGCTGCTTTGGGCGGCTAGAGCAAGAAGACCAGAGGTTGAAGAAGCACTATGGCCGTTGGATGGACATCGTATGGTCACTAAAGCTGGAATCGTTCATATTGACTAACTTCACAAAGCCCTCTGTCCCCGTCAACTTAGTAAGCCCACAAGTCAGCCACCCACTATGGTGGGTCCCAGCAAGCAGGGGGTATTCATTTTTTTTGTGCATCATAAGGAGGCACTTCCTTGCGTGCGAAGATATAGTTGGCGGGTCCGACCTGTCAGCGGGGCGGACATTTTTTCGCGAAATACAGAAGCCCTTCCCATGGGTCCTAGCTGTTGATACGTCTCCAACGTATCTATAATTTTTTATTGTTCCATGCTATTATTTATGATGCTTTGGATGTTTTATGGGCTTTGTTATACACTTTTATATGATTTTTGGGACTAACCTATTAACCTAGAGCCCAATGCCAGTTTCTGTTTTTTCCTTGTTTTTGAGTTTTACACAAAAGGAATACCAAACGGAGTCCAATTGACGTGCCCATTTTTGGTGATTTTTCTGGACCTAAAGAAGCCCCCGAAGTAAAAGAGTTGGGCCAGGAGAGCCACGGGCTCCCCACGAGGGTGGGGGCGTGCCCACCCCAAGTGGTGGCGCCCCCCTATCTCGTGGACAGCCCGGAGGGCACCCTAACTTGTGCCCTACGCCAAAAAATCTTATAAATACTGAAACCTTCGAAAAATAACCTAGATCAGGAGTTCCTTCGCCGAAAGCCTCTGGTGCCACCAAAAACCAATCTAGACCCCGTTCTGGCACCCTGCCGGAGGGGGGAACCCTCTCCTGTGGCTATCTTCATCATCGCGGCGCTCTCCATGACGAGGGGGGAGTAGTCCACCCTCGGGGCTGAGGGTATGTATCAGTAGCTATGTGTTTGATCTCTCTCTCTCTCTCTCTCTCTCTCTCTCTCGTGTTCTTGAGATGGCACGATCTTGATGCATCGCGAGCTTTGCTATTCTAGTTGGATCTTATGATGCTTCACCCCCTCTACTCTCTTGTAATGGATTGTGTTTTCCCTTTGAAGTTATCTTATCGGATTGAGTCTTTAAGGATTTGAGAACACTTGATGTATGTCTTGCATGTGCTTATCTGTGGTGACAATGTGATATCACGTGATCTACTTGATGTATGTTTTGCTGATCAACTTGCGGGTTCCGTGACCTTAGGAATCTATGCATAGGGGTTAGCACATGTTTTCGTCTTGACTTTCCGGTAGAAACTTTGGGGCACTCTTTGAAGTTCTTTGTGTTGGTTGAATAGATGAATCTGAGATTGTGTGATGCATATCGTCTAATCATGCCCATGGATACTTGAGGTGACAATGGAGTATCTAGGTGACATCAGGGTTTTGGTTGATTTGTGTCTTAAGGTGTTATTCTAGTACGAACTCTATGATAGATTGAACGTTACTACGGACTCTTGAATGGATCGATCAGAAAGAATAACATTGAGGTGGTTTCGTACCCTACCATAATCTCCTCGTTTGTTCTCCGCTATTAGTAACTTTGGAGTGACTCTTTGTTGTATGTTGAGGGATAGTAATATGATCCAATTATGTTATCCTTGTTGAGAGAACTTGCACTAGCGAAAGTATGAACCCTAGGCCTTGTTTCCTATCATTGCAACACCGTTTATGCTCATGTTTACCACTTGATACCTTGCTGTTTTTATATTTTCTTATTACAAAAACCTATATTTACCATCCATATTGCACTTGTATCACCATCTCTTCGTCGAACTAGTGCACCTATACAATTTACCATTGTATTGGGTGTGTTGGGGACACAAGAGACTCTTTGTTATTTGGTTGCAGGGTTGTTTGAGAGAGACCATCTTCATCCTATGCCTCCCGCGGATTGATAAACCTTAGGTCATCCACTTGAGGGAAATTTGCTACTGTCCTACAAACCTGTGCACTTGGAGGCCCAACAACGTCTACAAGAAGAAGGTTGTGTAGTAGACAACAAGCTCTTTTCTGGCGCCGTTGCCGGGGAGGTGAGTGCTTGAAGGTATATCTTTAGATCTTGCAATCGAATCTTTTAGTTTCTTGTTTTATCACTAGTTTAGTTTATAAAAGAAATCTACAAAAAATGGAATTAAGGTTACCTCATATGCTTCATCTTTTTAATATCTTTCGTGAAAATGATGGGAAGGAAAATTGTGCTCAAGTACTAGAAGAAGAATTATATATAATGCTTGGCATACAATACTTGAATGATAAGCATGATTCCAATGTTGTTAGTGTGAATCCTTTGAATATCCATGATGCTAATGATATGCAAAGCCACAAGCTTGGGGAAGCTATGTTTGATGAAGACGATATTTTTAGTCCCCCAAGTTTTGATGTGCAAATTTATTATGATGAAAGCATGTGTGACACCCCGAGACCGGTGCGCCAGGTGTCACCAAGTCATTCGTTGTCGTTGCCATGTCATCTGCTTGCGTGTTGCATCTTGCCATGTCATCGTGTGCATTGCATCAGCATGTTTTCAAAACTTGCATCCGTCCGAGTTCGCCCGTCCTTTCCGTTGTTCGTTACGAGCCCAGACACACTTGCACGCGCCCGCGTGTCGGTGTATTTGGATCGACACCTATGGGATCACAAGAATCCCTACTACGGTTGCGGGGCGCGGTGTTGAGAGAAGAGCGGATCTAACGATCAGGACACGGTTCCTTTACCCAGGTTCGGGCCGCAAAGATAAGTAAAACCCTACTCCTGCTTTGGTGGATTATATGTTGGTGTTCTTTAGCTAACGAGGAGCTCCAAAAGAGTCATGAGGGGTTCCCAAAAGCTGAATCCTTCTCCTGGTCGCCTCGGGCCTCCTTTTATAGGAAAAAGGGGTTGCCACAGTGGCACATAGGAGGTGGAAAGGGTACAGTGATGCGAGGTTATCCCTCGCATTACAGGACAAGGTGCATTTAATGCGCCCTGCTTAGGTGTCCTTGCTTTATCGGGGATGAGGGGATACGCCCGTCTTGTCCTTCGCCGCTCCTCCTCGTGTCGACACGCGCCCTGGCCAGCGGTGCCTGAGGTGCCATGTAGGCAGACAGGCAGCTGAGGTGGCGCAACGGTGGGCCTCCACGAAGACCTATGGGTTTCCATGCAGGAGCCTGTCAAGCTGGTTGGGTCGGCAGCTGTGTGGGTCAGTGGAGACCCAGTCGGCGCGGGCCTGATGGTGGCCCCGTGGGTATCCTCGGCAAGGGCCTTGCCGGGGCCCCGGCAAGGGTCTTGCCGCGGCGCCTGCTGTCATCGCCGGCAAGGTGCTTGCCGGGGGCCTTGTGGACCTCCTTGGCTGGGATCCCGCCAAGGATCGTCGTCTTCTTACCTTGCATCTGATCTTGAAGGTCTTCACAAAGATCTGCATGCCACCACGGGGACATCTCCCGAATCCTCCCCCCATAGGGGTGGTGGACTCAAGGGTGATTTGCTCCGTAGGCGCGGGGCGAGCCGCCGCGGCAAGGTCTTGCCGGGGCTGCCAGAGCCGGCCCCGGCAAGGATCCTGTCGGGGGAAGCCTCTTCATCCCTTTGCTCTTCGTGGTCTTGTTCTTGGCGTCGCTCAAGTCTCCATCAAGCCTTAGTCTTGCCCCGGATTGCCTCCCTTGTCGTGCTTGGTGTGATGGCATCGTGGCTCAGACTGCCCGTGCACAGTCATAGGGGTACAAAAAGTGCACCCCTCTTTTTGTACACCGACAGGAGCCCCCGGGCCTGGGCCACACATAAGCGCGACACGTTGTTGGGCCAGGCCCAGAACGGTGCGCGGGCAGGCGGGGTGGTTATCACCGTGGTAAAATTTTCGCGCGCTGCGCCTCCCACGACCCGCGCGCGTGGCACGGGGTGGAGGGGCGTGCGTGACGTGGGCGGCATGCGTGGGGCGGTTTCCGCACGCATGCGTCATGTCGCAATAAATGCGAAAGGAGACGGCCCGCGCCTTCCCCATAAACGGGGGAAGGTGTGTGGGCGTGGCCCGCTGACTGGATGGGGCCGAGGCACGGTCTGCTAGGCGCCCACTCCCCACGATCACGGGGTGGGGAGAGGTCGCCTCACCCGTCCTTTCGGTCCCGCACGTTCGCCACGTGCCTTCCATGCGTTCGAGGTGGCGAGCGGTAGAGGCGGGAAACCGAGCCGTCGTTGGTTGGGGCGGCGGGTCGGCCCCAGCCCCACTCGCCTTCTGCGTCTTGATTGGTCGAGCGGGGCGGTCGAGCTCCAGCCCCGCCTCTTTATAAAGGGCGGGGGGAGTGGACGGCGCTCCACACTCCTCCATCTTCTTTCCCTTCCAGCTTCTGCTCCTTTCTTCTATCCGCCATGAAGAAGGAAAACCCCGGCTCCTCAATGGTGGCAGCGAGGGTCGCCGCTCGACAGCGCGTCCCCCCTTCTCCCGTACCCATAGTGGCTGAACCAGCTACAAGGGGAAGAGGGAGGGGGCGAGGCCGTGGGCGAGGCCGGGGTGCTCGGGGAAGAGGAAGACGGGGCGGCTCGCCGGCCTCGCCCCCGCCAGCAGCTCCTCCTCCGGTGGAAGGTCATGTTGGAGATGACCCCTGCGAATTCTTCATTAGAATGCGGGGGTCGCCGCGCCGTCGCCTTCGTCTCCCGACCCCGTTTGCGCGGGAGATGGAGGCGAACCCGCCGGAGTCGCTGCGGTTGCACATGAGGGGTTGTGGGATCGGTTGCACGCGAGCCCTCGTCGACTTCCCCGCTCCTCATGTGATGTATCTCCGTCGAGGATGGAAGAGGTTCGCTCGCATCCACAGCCTGACGGACGGGCTCACCCTCCACTTCAAGCTGATGGGGGATGGCCACCTCTCCGTCAAGGTCTTCGGGAACCTCGGAACTCGCACGAGGTGCTACATGGAGAGCTCCTCCGACGACGAAGACTCCTCCTCGAACGAGGGTGACGAGGAGGACAGCGACAATGACGATGAGGGCGGGGGACGGCAGGATGATGGGTCCGACTAGGTGTCGGGCGCCGCTCCTGGTGGCACCGGCGACCCCATCATCTGCGTCGCCGGCTCCTTGAACTTCTCGGGGTCGTCTCCTTGGCGGCTGGCGTAGGGAGGCAGCGGAAGAGGAAGAGGAAGAAGGTGGGCGGCAAGGTCGTCATGTCGGAGTACGCGGGCACCGATGCCTTCGTCTCCTACTGACGTCCTGCCACCTCGTCTTCGAGTTCAGCCTCCGGCGCCGTCATCACCGTCCAGTCCTGGGGAGGCCGCCGAGATGCCTTCTCGGTGTCTTCTGCTTCCCCGTAGCTCGCCTAGGCGCCCCTTTTGCCCTTCTCGCCTCCTTCACCTACCTCCTGAGGAGAGGGACAAGAAAGGCATTACGGGCATCTTATCTCTTTTTAGTTTGTAAGCCTTCGGGCATCTGTAAAGTCTAAAACTTGTAATCTCCCTTATTCATGTTTCTCATTCCCTATGGACTGTACCTGAATGGAATGTTTTTAATGAAAAAGGAATGACTGTCGGGTCCTTTTGTTCGTAGGTAAAAACCCACAACAGGGAATAAATCCCTGATATCCTTAAGATGGACATTTTCTCGCCCGGCAACAAGCCCTGCCGTTCTCTCACTTTGGTCGACCTTTCTCACGCTCTTGGCGGAGGCAGGGATGAAGCGGGCCTAGGCTCCTCGTTTTATCCTTTTGCTGCCGCGACTACGACCAAACTTGGTCCCAGGGACGAGCCTCAGGACCTAGAGTTATGGGAGCATGGTAGCTCAAGGAAAAGAACGAGGTTTCACATACCTCAGTCCATAACAGAATGCATGACAAGGGAAAAAGGACTTATCTGAGATTGCAGCCCCCGGCAACTCTGGTCTGCCGCGGGCGAATCCTTGCTCTTGTAGCCCCCAGCAATGCTGGCTTGCCAGGGCCCAAGTACTAATTTGTTCTTCTCTCCTCCCTCCGTGTGGCCTCGGCAAGGATGCCTGTGCGTCCTGTAAACCAAGGAAGACAGAGGAAAAACCAAGACTCGACCTCTAAGCTAGGGGTTAGCCGCTGCTAAGCACTATCAACCCTAACCATGGACGAGACTTGACTCAGCATGCATGCTAAAACTCAGGGCGCCAGCGCTTCATTTATTTATGCTCAGGGTCTGCGCCTGGCTTTGTACAAAGGGTTACATGCATTGCCGGCAAAGCTTGTACAAAAGGGTGGATTGCCGGGAGGCTCGGCAAGCCGTGCCTTATGGGTAAAACTTGCGAAGATGCTCAATGTTCCAGGAGTTACTCACCGGAACGGCATCCTCGGTCTCCAGGCGGACTGCGCCAGGCCTGGTGACTCGTATTACCCGATAAGAGCCCTCCCACTTCGGTGTCAACTTGTTCGTGTTCTTGGCCGATTGAACACGCCGGAGAACAAGGTCACCTTCCTCAAAGCTTCGGGCATGAACCTTGCGGCTATGGTAGCGGCACAAGGCTTGCTGGTAGCACGCTGCTCTCACAGCCGCCCGAAGACGATCTTCCTCAAGGAGCATTGCATCATCTTGCCACAATTGCTCTTGCTCAAGCTCATCATAAGCGAGCACTCGAGGTGACCCGTATATGAGTTTCGTGGGGAGAACTGCTTCTGCCTCGTATATCAGGGCAAAGGGCGTCTGGTCGGTGGCTCGATTTGGCGTCATCCTGATCGACCAAAGAACCGCCGGCAATTCATCAATCCAGCGCCTCCCACTCTTGTGCAGCCTGTCAAAGGTCTTTGTCCTTAATCCTCGCAGCACTTCAGCATTTGCCCTCTCAGCTTGACCATTGCTTCGGGGGTAAGCAACGGAAGCGAAACAGACCTTGCTGCTGAGGTCTTGGGTATATTGCATGAAGGTGCTGCTTGTAAATTGCGTGCCGTTGTCGGTGATAATCCTGTTGGGTACACCAAAACGGCACACTATCCCCTTGAAGAACTTGACGGCTGACTGAGCTGTAACCTTCCTCACCGCCTCCACTTCTGGCCACTTTGTGAACTTGTCGATTGCAACGTACAAGTACTCAAAGCCCCCGACGGCGCGGGGGAAAGGGCCCAGTATGTCGAGCCCCCAGACCGAGAAGGGCCAGGAGAGAGGAATGGTTTGAAGGGCTTGAGCTGGTTGATGAAGTTTCTTTGAATGTAATTGGCACGCTTCGCACTTGGTGACCAGCGCCGCCGCATCCTGGAGAGCAGTGGGCCAGAAGAAGCCTTGCCGGAATGCCTTGCCGGCAAGGGCTCTTGACCCTATGTGGGATCCACATATGCCTCCATGTATTTCCGCCAACAGCTCCAGTCCTTCCTCTCGAGGGATGTACTTCAATTTCACACCGTTCGATCTTCTCCTGTACAGGACGTCATCGATGAACTGATACATGGCAGACCGACGGGCTACTTTCTCCGCTTCTTCCTGCTCCTCGGGAAGTTCCCCAGTCTGGAGGAATCGGACGGTATGCTGCGCCCACGCTGGAGCCTGGGGCTCGACGGCGAGGACTAAGGCATTTCCTCCGCCAAGGGAGTGGCCATCTCGACGGCAAAAGCTTGACGCTCCGCCGGAGTTAGCCCTCCGGAGGCGGGCTCAGTGTCCCCGGCAACATCCTTGCCGGCGGCTCCAGGGAGCTCGGCGGGAAAGTACTTACCGGGCCCTGATTTCCTCTTCTTGTTCTGCTTTGTTGATGGATCAACGGATGGCTGAGAAAGCTGGAGCACAAAGGTACCTGGTTCCACAGGTAACTTGAGGGCAGCGCGCTTCGACAGGTAATCGGCGATGTCGTTCTCCGCTCGGGGAATGTGCTCCGCATGTATACCGTCAAAGCGCCCTTCCAACTTTCTCACTTCATCGATGTAGGCCTTCATCAACGGGCTCTGGTAATCTTTGTTGACTTGTTTGACGACAAGCTATGAGTCGCCTCTGACAATGAGCTTCTTGATTCCGTGGTCCGCCGTGATCCTAAGACCGGCAAGCAGCCCCTCGTACTCGACAGTATTGTTCGTTGACACCTCCCTAGGGAAGTGCATCTAGACCACGTACTTGAGGTGCTCTCCGGTGGGCGCGACCAGCAGTACGCCAGCCCCGGCGCCCTGTAAAGAGAAAGCGCCATCAAAGTACATGACCCAGTTGCAACTTGCCTCTTTGCCGGGGAGAGCAGTTTCTTGGACTTCTTCATCAGGCGTTGCAGTCCATTCTGTGACGAACTCTGCCAGGACTCGGCTCTGAATTATCGAGGTGCTTTCAAACTTGAGGCCAAAACTGGACAGCTCCAATGCCCACTCTACAATCCTTCCGGTTGCATCTGGATTGTGCAATATCCGTTGCAGAGGGAGGCGAGTGACGATAGTGATCTCGTGCGCCTAGAAGTAGTGACGCAGCTTCCTCGAGGCCATAAGAAGGCCGAAGCGCAGTTTCTGCACACCGGAGTACCTTGACCTAGCTCCCTGCAAGAGGGATCTAACGAAGTAGACCGGGTGCTGCATCATCTTCTTCTTCGGCTGCACTGCAATCGGCTGCGTCGTCTCTACGCCAGTGGCACCAGGTTCCGTTGCTGCTACCACCTCATCATTGATTTCTCTCTGCGCCACTAGTGCAGCACTGACCACCTGGTTCGTTGCCGCTAGGTATAACAGCAACGGTTCCTGTGGTCGAGGCGCAACCAGTATTGGCGTGGAGGAAAGATACTTCTTCAGATCCTGTAACGCCGCTTCTGCTTCCAGCGTCCACTCCATTGGGCCCGCCTTCTTCAAAATCTTGAAAAAGGGGAGGGCGCGCTCAGCAGACTTGGAAATGAATCTGCTCATGGCGGCAACGCAGCCAGCAAGCCGACGCACATCCTTGACCCGTTTGGGTGCTTCAATCTGCTCTATAGCTTTGATCTTGTCCGGATTGGCTTCTATCCCACGCTGCGACACAAAGAACCCGAGAAGCTTGCCAGACGGAACGCCGAAAACGCACTTCTCAGGGTTCAGCTTGAGGTTGATCTTGCGCAGGTTCACAAATGTTTCTTGTAAATCCGGTACAAGGGTTGCCCTGTCCTTGGTTTTGACCACTATATCATCCATATAAGCCCCCATATTTCTATGGAGCTGGGGTTCAAAACCAATCTGCACTGCCCTCGCAAATGTCGAGCCAGCACTCTTCAACCCGAAAGGCATTCGTACGAAACAGTACGTACCACATGGGGTGATGAATGTTGTCTTCTCTTCGTCTTCTTTCACCATGAATATCTGGTGGTAGCCAGAGTAGGCATCGAGGAATGATAGCAGGTCACACCCTGCCGTGGAGACGACAATCTGGTCTATGCGCGGCAATGGGAAGGGGTCCTTGGGACAAGCTTTATTGATATCTCTGTAATCAATACACAACCTCCACTTCCCATTTGCCTTGCGCACTACCACTGGATTGGCCAACCACGTTGGATGGAGCACTCCTCTCACCAAACCCGCAGCTTCCAGTTTCCGGATCTCCTCGGTGATGAACTACTGCCGTTCCAAAGCTTGCTTCCTAACCTTCTGCTTGACGGGCCGCGCATGAGGGCAGACAGCAAGGTGGTGCTCAATCACCTCCCTGGGAACGCCGGGGATGTCAGATGCTTGCCAAGAAAACACGTCGACATTCGCCCGCAGGAAGGTGACGAGCGCGTCTTCCTATTTGTTGTCAAGGGTGGAGCTTATGGTAAAAGCCCCTCCCGTGCCATCCTCCTTGACAGAAACCTTCTTGGTTCCTGGCGGCATAGCCCTTGATCTATTGTTTCTGCCGGTGGAGCTCTCTGGAACGTCCTCGATGGGAGCGCGACTCTCCGAAGACATGTGCTTGCCGAAGTGGGTGTCAGAGGCCTCGCCGATCTTCTTCCTTTCGGTGGAGCTCCCAGGCACGTCCTCGACGGGAGCACAGCACTCCGAAGAGGTGCGCTTGCCGGAGTGGGCGCCCGAAGTCTCGCCGGTCTTCTTCTTCTTCCCTCCCGGGGCTCCAGTGGCAGGAGCAAGTGCCCTCGAAGCGGCAGTTGCTGCAACTGCTTGCTGGTACAATTGGTCGGCGCAAATCAGTGCGTCATTCTTGTCGGAGGGGATGGTGATGATCGTCATAGGCCCTGGCATCTTCAGGGTGTTGTAGGCATAGTGCGATGCCGCCATGAACTTGGCCAGCGCTGGGCGGCCAAGGATCCCGTTGTAAGGCAGGGGGATCCTGGTGACGTCGAACATGATCCTCTTTGTCCTGTAGTTCAGATCACTTCCAAAAGTCACGGGCAGTGTGACTTTCCCCTTTGGTTGGCTTCCTCCTGGGCTGACCCCTTGAAACGTGCCCGTCTCCTCGAGGTCTCCATCAGGAACTTGTACCTTCTCGATCACGGTGGGCGAGAGTGGGTTTAGGCCAGCCCCGCCATCGACTAGCATCTTCGTCACCTTGAGGTTGCGTATCGTTGGTGAAACCAACAATGGCAAGCACCCGACCGCAGTAATGCGATCAGGGTGATCCTCGGCATCAAAGATGATAGGTGTGCTGGACCATTTCAGCGGCTTTTGGGTACTGGGTGACGCCTCTGCCGCAACAATCTCTCGCGCCCACTGTTTAAGCTGGCGGTGAGAAGCATGCAGCGAGACGCCACCATCGACGCACATGGCGTCCGTGGCCTTCTGAAACTCTTGGCCGCCGGACTCGTCGTCCTCTTCGTGATCGTCGTCTTCAGGTCTTCTATCGCAGCCCCGGGCGGGCCTTTCTTGCTGTTTCTCCATGCCGTGGTGGCCTGGTTGGCCGTCACGCTTCTTGCTGGATCCCTCAGCGTCGTCTTGGCCTTTCTCCTTGTCCCGCCTCTCGTGTTCAGCTCTTTGCTTCTCAGCAAGGAGCTCAACCTGGTGGCAGTCCTGGAGATCATGGCCCTTGGTGCGATGGATCTTGCAGTACCGTTTACCAGAGTTCCCTGGCTTCTCGGCGGCCGCCAAGGCCCGGCAGGCGACGCACCCGGCAATTTCCTTGCCAGGGTCACCTGCCCTGGTTTTCTTGGCGGAGCCGGTGTCATCAGATCCCTCGACGGCAAGCACGGCCTTCCCCTTGCGCTTCCTGTTACGGTTCCGGCCCTTCTTCGCTGGAACAGCGGTACCTTCGTCCGAGGAGTCGGTTTCTGCGCCGGTGCTTTCGCCGGGGTACTTCCTTCCCTCTTCGGCCCGGGCACATCTGTCGGCAAGAACGTAAAGTTCTGCCACATCCTTCACCTTGGTCATCGCCAGCTTTTCGCGCATCTTGCGGTTACACACGTTCTAGTGGAACGCGCTGATGATGGCGGCAGGGTGAACATCGGGGATATTGTACTGTACCCGGCTGAATCTCTGTATGTACTTGCGCAGAGTCTCGCCTTCCTTTTGGGTATGACATGCAGGTCACTCGCTTGGCCATGGGCTTGATGGCCTCCGGTAAAGGCGCCAACAAACTCATGGCACAAGTCGGACCAGGAGGAAATAGAGTCTACTGGTAAGTGCATCAACCAGGACATGGCGTTAGGTTTAAGAGCTAACGGAAAGTAATTCGCAAGCACCTTATCGTCGCGGGCCCCAGCAGCTTGCATCGCGATGGTGTAGATGCTGAGGAACTCCGACGGGTGGGTCTTGCCATTGTACTTCTCGCCAACGTCAGGTTTGAAGGTGCGGTGAGAGGGCCATTGGAACTGTCGCAGCTCACGGGTGAAAGCCGAACAGCCCACCTCGTAAGGTAGACCTCCAGGGCTTTCCGGTACTGGGCGGTACGCAGCAGGCCCTGCTCGCCTGTCTGACTGGTGGCGCGTTTCGCGCCGGCGCTCGATGGTGGTTCGAGCGTCTTCATGGGCTAGCTCCTGAAGAACTTGACGCTGGTTGCCGCGGGTCCGCGGGTCGGACGATGCTACGGAGATGGCATCGCCCGCGACGTCCCAATGAGTCGACGCGCGCGGCACTGGGCAAGGAGGAGGCGAATGCACCGTAGCCACGGCGCTGCCAGCTCTCCCGCCCACGGTGCGTGGGACCCCATCGGAGTGTCGGCCCGGGAGCTCCGCTGGATTTAGGTCGTCCCAGTTGGCGACTACGACAAGGCTTCGGATGGTGGCTCTCCATTCGTCGAGTTTCCCTGTAACGGGAGGAAAGTCGAGGAGCAACTGCGCGCGTGCCAAAGCTTCGGCTGGCGTCGGCGGGAGCGAAACTTGCACGGATCGCGACGCGCTCCGACCCTTAACCGCGTCAGGGGGAGCTTCATCATGATACCGCGGTCGCCTATCGTCTCCACCAACGCTTCGGTGAGCGGGCAGGCCTTCTACGTCCCGGGAGCGGCGCTCGGGGCTCTTCCCATGGCGACGTCCGGGGTCTTCGGGACGACGACGCCGTTCGTCACGCGCTGCTTGAGAAGAGTGCGCTATTGGCACCGGCGTGGGAGTTCTGGAGGGCCTCGCGTTGCCCTCGGGTGGTGCGGCCGTGGCCTTGGAGGGCCCCGCGCCACCCGCGGAGGGCCGGGTTCCATCTCTGGAACTGGCGACGTGCGGCCTGTTACCAGGCGCACAGGCATCGCCACCTCCCAAACTCCAGCTATCGGGATGGCGTTGGTGTTCGCGAGCAGTGCCCTGAGTCCTTTCCGCGACTGGTCCACTGCTCGCCCGCGTCGGGACGGTCTGTCCGGCTTCCGACTGGCCAACCGCCACCATCGTCTTCTTCTTGGGCGCCATGATGATGCAGAAGCGTCGAACTAACCGCTAAAGCCGATTCTCTCAACCACTTGCCCCTACCTGGCGCGCCAAAGATGTCGGTGTATTTGGATCGACACCTATGGGATCACAAGAATCCCTACTACGGTTGCGGGGTGCGGGTTGAGAGAAGAGCGGATCTAACTATCAGGACACGGTTCCTTTACCCAGGTTCGGGCCGCAAAGATGTGTAAAACCCTACTCCTGCTTTGGTGGATTATATGTTGGTGTTCTTCAGCTAACGAGGAGCTCCAAAAGAGTCGTGAGGGGTCCCCAAAAGCCGAATCCTTCTCCTGGTCGCCTCTGGCCTCCTTTTATAGGAAAAAGGGGTTGCCATAGTGGCACACAGGAGGTAGAAAGGGTACAGTGATGCGAGGTTATCCCTCGCATTACAGGACAAGGTGCATTTAATGCGCCCTGCTTAGGTGTCCTTGCTTTATCGGGGACGAGGGGAGACGCCCGTCTTGTCCGTTGCCGCTCCTCCTCGTGCCGACACGCGCCCTGGCCAGCGGTGCCTGAGGTGCCATGTAGGCAGACAGGCAGCTGAGGTGGCGCAACGGCGGGCCTCCACGAAGACCTATGGGTTGCCACGCAGGAGCCTGTCCAGCTGGTTGGGTCGGCAGCTGTGTGGGTCGGTGGAGACCCAGTCGGCGCGGGCCTGATGGTGGCCCCGTGGGTGTCCTCGGTAAGGGCCTTGACGGGGCCCCAGCAAGGGTCTTGCCGCGCTGTCTGCTGTCATCCCCCGCAAGGTGCTTGCCGGGGGCCTTGTGGACCTCCTTGGCTGGGATCCCGCCAAGGGTCGTCGTCTTCTTACCTTGCATCTGATCTTGAAGGTCTTCACAAAGATCTGCATGCCACCACGGGGACATCTCCCGAATCCTCACCCCATAGGGGTGGTGGAATCAAGGGTGATTCGCTTCGTAGCCGCGGGGCGAGCCGCCGCGGCAAGGGTCTTGCCGGGGCTGCCAGAGCCGGCCCCGGCAAGGATCCTGTCGGGAGAAGCCTCTTCGTCCCTTTGCTCTTCGTGGTCTTGTTCTTGGCGTCGCTCCAGTCTCCATCAAGCCTCAGTCTTGCCCCGGCTTGCCTCCCTTGTCGTGCTTGGTGTGATGGCACCGTGGCTCAGACTGCCCGTGCACAGTCATAGGGGTACAAAAAGTGCACCCCTCTTTTTTTACACCGACACCGCGGCGCCTCCGAATATTTATTTTATGAGTAGCCGAAAAACATTCTCAGAATGGGTTGAAACTTGGCGTGTGGTCTTATTATGGCATAGGTAGACCGCATGTCAAGTTTCGTCGCGTTCGGAGTCAGTTTGGTAGCCCAACGGTTAACCGCGTTAACCGCCGAAAGCCTTTTGTCTTTTGTCCCAACACCCCTTTCCAACAGCCCACCAAGCCCATTTAAGCCCTCCATGCTCTCGGCCGTTCAATCACGATCGCGTGGCCGCGAACGGCTCCTCATTTGGACACTCCTAGCTCCCTCTACCTATAAATATGTGTCTCCCACAAAATTCCTCATAGATGAACCTTAACCCTCTTCCCACCGCGCGCCGGACATGTCCATCTCCTCCGCCGGACATGTCCATCTCCTCCGCCGGACATGTCCAGCCTCCACCTCACCCCGGCCAATCACGGCCTGCCACGTCATCCCCGCAGCCTCCCAAGCCACTCCCGCGCCTCCACGTGGCCTCTCCAGCCTCCCCCGCCGCCGCGCCCCGCGGAGCCCATCCAGGGCCCGCGCGGGCCCGAGTCGCCGCCGCCGCTCCGCCTCCGCCGCTGGACCAGGCTCCCGCGCCGCCGGCTCCTTCGTTCCGCCCCGCCGCCGCTCCGGCACGGGCTCGCCGGAGCACTGCTCCGCCGCCAACCGCTTCACCGCCCATCGCCCGACGCCCCGCCGCCGCTCGACCTCCCTCGGCGGCCCCTGCTTCCGCCGGATCGGGTCCCTTCGGCCCCAGATCTGCTGCCCTGTGACCGGCCCGTCGCTGGCATGGCCTCGCCCAGCGTCCCTCTCGCCGGATCGGGCGGCCACCGCCGTTCCGCTACCGGCTCGATGCTGCGTCGGTGTTGGAAAAGCCCTAGCGCTCCGCTGGGCCT
>LR738711.1:821434552-821455599 GCA_902687465.1 Secale cereale | reverse complement strand
CCCCGGCCCAGCCGACCCCGCGAGCACAGCCGAGGGCGGCCCAGCTCTCCTTCGTCCAAAGGCCCGCCTTCCCCAGCCCCGGCCTGCTTCGTCTACTGGGCCGAGCCCATGTGGTGAGCCCGCCTAAATCCCGCCCAGGGCGCATTATTGCTAACTTGCGGCCACTTTGTTTTTTTTCTTCTACTGTAAAAAACTGCTAAGTCCCTGTAAATGCTTATTATATGTGCATGTTTGCATAGTGATAACTTTTTGTGTGCTTATCCAAATTGTGCAAATAATATGTCAAAATGATCGTGGTGATATGCTCTACACTTTGATCCATTGTGCCATGCATGTTTGACTTCATCTTGATGCTCTAATCTCTGTTGCAAGAGTGCTACTTGTTATAAACTGATGTTACTTGTAATTTTGTTAGCATGTTTGAGATGTGATAACTTGGTGCATGTTTATCCAAATGGAGAATATGATATGTCAAAATGTTCATTGTGAAGTGTACTACATGATGGTTGCTGTAGAATGCTTGTTTGAGTTCATATTGCAATGTTAATCTCTGTTGCAAAAGTGCATTTGGCTGTTAAGTGCTGAAACTTGTTATGAGATGCTGATTTCACTTGCCCATTGCTATTGATGTGATTGTCTGCATGCCACATGTTTAGATGTTTTAGAAGCACAATAATATGGTATTTGTTGTGGTGCATTTAACTTTCCATGATATGCCTTGTGTTGACTTAAACAAGTTTGTAAACATGCCATGTTGTTATTACTGTTTTATACTTAGGGAAAAAACTGATAAGTCTGGAATCTGTTATAACCTGATGTTATGTTTGTTTGATGCCCCACTCAAATTCATGCTTGTTTTGGAGTGGCCAATGATCATGCCTTGTTGTCCATGTTATTGTCTATCCATTCATGCCCTTACTTGCTCATATGACCTGCTGTAGCTTATTTATTTCTTGCTCTCAAGTTGCTATAAATTATACCTGTCAGGATTTTATCAGCATGTTCAATTTGGTGTAGCTTGTTGCTATTGATCCATGCCTCCTATGGAGATGCTTCAATGGAGTTGTTTGTTGTATGATATATCTACTACATGTCCATGATCTTTATATACTTAGTGGAGTTCATATGCATGTTGTTTTGTGCCTCCGAAGGCAGCATCGTGATGATGTTTTTGCCTTCCCGAATTTTGACTAAGTCTGGATAATTTTATTGCAACTTGCCATGCTTGGTTAAATGTGTTCCAGCAAGCTTTTGGGTGTGTTCTAAGTTCATGCATGTTAAGTAACATGTATACTTCACATCCATGCTTCTTGTTATCATATTTGAGTGTTGTAGCTTATATTTACCTTGCTCCAAAGTTGCTATGTGGCTGTTAACATCAGCTTGTTGTTATATCTTGTTTCATGTGTATCTTTTAGCCCGTTGCTCCGTTTTGAGTGTGACCTATATGAAACTTGTGTGATTTTGCATGTAGAATCAATATCATGTTGAATATCTGTTTGGAGTGTGTTAGCTTGATGTTTGGGTGCATCTTGCACCGTTGCCTTGCTTGTCTTGTTTTGCTCATATCTTCTAGACCGTAGCTCCGAATTAAACAAACCTTACATGAAACTTGACTAGAATTTCGTGTAGATCATCATGGTGCATGTTAACCTGTTGTTTAACAACTTTAACTTAAGGTTTGTTCAGATCTGGACTAATTTCAAATTATGCATATGAGGACTTACCGGATTTGTGATACGTTGATTCCGGCCTCATTTAAACTTGTTGGGTGATGTTGTTTTTGAGTGCTTCCTACCTTGCCATGTACTGCATCATATATAGACTTGTCTTGCATCATACTTGGTTGAGCATATTGTCATGTTCTTGTGTTGTGTGTTTACCGTATTGCTTGCTTCTTCTCGTTAGTGCTTGTTCCGTTGCGATCGTGAGGATCCGTTCGTCTACATGTGGTTCATCTTCGAGGCTTCTTCTTCGTCTTCTTCACGAATCCGTTCTTCTTCCTTGCGGGATCTCAGGCAAGATGACCATACCCTTGGATACCTTTACTATCAATGCCATGCTTAGTGTCTCGATGCTATCGTTATATGTCGCGCTACCCATATTTATTGTCAGCCCCTCTCCTTGTTGCCATGAAACCTCTAACCTATGACACCTTCCCAGCAAAACCATTGTTTGGCTATGTTACCTGCTCGCTCAGCCCCTCTTATAGCGTTGTTAGTTGCAGGTGAAGATGAAGATCGTTCCATGTCGGAACTTGTTGTTGGAATATCACAATATCTATTTTTATTATTAACACACATATATAATGGGCATGGGTGGAAGGCTTGGCCTTTTGCTCGGTGTTTTTTTCCACTCATGCCACCTTAGGAGCCGATAAACCGGCATTATGTTCCTTGATTTTGCATTCCTTACACGGTTGGGTATATGGGGACCCCTTGACACTTGGTCTTTGAATAAAACTCCTCCAGCAAGGCCCAACATTGGTTTTAATTTGCCTCATAATAACAACTTAATTAATTAATTAAATTGCATAGGGGGTCGCGTCCCCGA
Organism: Secale cereale; assembly: GCA_902687465.1. Lineage (NCBI taxonomy): Eukaryota > Viridiplantae > Streptophyta > Magnoliopsida > Poales > Poaceae > Secale > Secale cereale. The sequence continues at coordinate 821,453,046 of LR738711.1, read as the reverse complement.
GTATTCTTTCTACATAGCAGGGGGGCCAGTGATGATGGTGTTGGTCCCAAACAGGGAGACTGCGGGGCCACCACGGGGAAACTCGAGGATTGGCTCCCGTGGGCTCACCTATCCGGTTGTGGCCTGAGACGAGATACGCGCGGCTACTATCAGGGTGTCGCAACGCCAGGAGGTCTTGCTGGACTTGTTTTACCATTGTCGAAATGTCTTGTGCACCGGGATACCGAGCCTGATCGGATTGTCCCTAAGATAAGGGGTGATAATATTATTATTACGTCTGCTGATCGTGAGAGCTTGTGATGGGCTAAGTTGGGACACCCTGCAGGGTTATGATCTTTCGAAAGCCGTGCCCGCGGTTATGTGGCAGATTGGAATTTGTTAATGTCCGGTTGTAGAAAACTTGACAGAGGATCCGAAGTAAAACACACAACTGTGTGAGTAACCGTGACTGTCTCTTTTCACTTTGAGAAGAGAACACGGTGGGGTTATGCTTGACTCGTAGGTAGTTCAGGATTTTTAGCGATCACTACTAGTTTGCGACCGCTTGCGTAGATGCTCATCTTGTTCTTGTACTCGTAAGTTAGCCACCATACTTTGCTTAGCCGCTGCTGCAACCTCACCACTTTACCGCTTCCTACCCATTAAGCTTTGATAGTCTTGTTACCCATGGTTATGGGATTGCTGAGTCCTCGTGGCTCATAGATACTACAACAACAGTTGCAGGTGCAGGTTTCCGATGACTTGACGTGAGAGCGTTGTTCGTTGTGTTGGAGTTCTTCTTCTTCTTCTTCTTTAGTCTTGGGTTAGGTTCCGGGTCGGCAGCCTGGGATAGCAGATGGATGTCGTTGTGCTTTTCATGTTTGTATCCGTAGTCGGATGCTTTGTATTGATGTTGTTGTATTCTTGTGAATTGTATGTATTGTTGTATCCCCCATGTATGTATGTAATGGTACGATGTAATGATATCCATCTTGCTAAGCGCCTGAAATGCGGTTGTGCCCCAATCACGTAAGTGTCATGTGATCGGGATAGAATCGCATCTTAGGCCTGACAGCATGCCTCCTATTTATGATGATTATATTGATAAAAGTGGACTTGGAGACGTCATGACTTTATTTAGTGTTGAATCCACTATTTCGAAAGAGGTTCCAATTGATTATGACAACGAAGTTTCTATCTATGATGATTATTGTAATGACTTGTATGCTATTAAGAATAATGATAACCATGAAACTTGTCATCATGATTTTAGTTTTCAATTGGATTACGCTTCACATGATAGTTATTTTGTTGAGTTTGCTCCCCTACTATGGATGAAAAGAATTTTGCTTATGTGGAGAGTAGTAAAATTTCTATGCAAGTAGATCATGAAAAGAATGCTTTATGTGCTGGTTATATGGTTTAATTAATTCATGATGCTACTGAAAATTATTATGAGAGTGGATCATATGCTTCTACATATTGCAATAATATCAAGTTTCCTCTCTATGTGCTTAAAATCTTGAAGTTATGCTCGTTTTCCCTTCCTATGCTAGTTGATTATCGTTCCCATAAGTTGTTTGCTTACAAAATCCCTATGCATAGGAAGTGGGTTAGACTTAAATGTGCTAGTCATATTCTTCATGATGCTCTCTTTCTGTTTCAATCCTTATCTTTTACATGAGCATCATTGTCATCATCATGCCTAGCTAGGGGCGTTAAACGATAGCGCTTGTTGAGAGGCAACCCAACTTTATTTTAGTTTCCTTGTTTTTGCTTCTGTTTAGGAATAAATATTGCATCTAGCTTCTGTTAAGATGTGGTTTTGTGTTTTAATTAGTGTTTTTGCTAAGTAGAACCTTTGGGAAGACTTGTGTGAAGTTTATATGATCTTGCTATGAAAAACAGAATCGTTAGCGCTCACTACAATGGTCACCAGATTTTTACTGGAGTGTGCTATTTAGTTGATTCTTTTTGCAGATGATTAATAGAAAAATTCCTCATTTTTACCTATTTATTTCAAAAAAATTGGGGTTACAGAAGTATGCGAAAGTTATAGATTACTACAAAATGTTCTGTTTTTGACAGATTCTGTTTTTCGTGTGTTGTTTGCTTATTGGGATGAATCTATGAGTAGTATTGGGGAGTATGAATCATAGAGAAGTTGGAATACATTAGGTTTAACACCAATATAAACAAAGAATGAGTTCATTACAGTACCTTTGAATAGTGGTTTGTTTTCTTATACTAACGGAGCTCACGAGATTTTTGTCTAAGTTTTGTGTTGTGAAGTTTTCAAGTTTTGAGTATTGGTTTGATGCACTATGGAACAAAGAGTGGCAAGAGCCTAAGCTTGGGGATGCCCAAGGCACCCCAAGGTAAAATTCAAGGACAACCAAGAGCCTAAGCTTGGGGATGCCCCGGGAAGGCATCCCCTCTTCCGTCTTCATCTATCGGTAACTATACTCGGAGCTATATTTTTATTCACCACATGATATGTGTTTTACTTGGAGCGTCATGTATTATTTGAGTCTTTTCTTGTTAGTTTGCCACAATTATCCTTGCTGGACACACCTTTTTGAGAGAGATAAGTATGTCCTGGTAATTGTTAGAACACTCTATGTGCTTCACTTATATCTTTTGAGTTAAATAGTTTGCTCTAGTGCTTCACTTACATCTTTTAGAGCACGGTGGTAATTTTATTTTGTATAAATTGTTGATCTCTCATGCTTCACTTATATCCTTTTGAGAGTTTATTAAAATAGCACGGTAATGTGCTTTGTCTATAAAACTAGCCTTCACATGATAGGCATCCAAGATCAATGTAGTAAAAACTTTCTTTCTAAGTGTATTGAATATGAAGAGAAGTTGGATCTTGATAATTGTTTTGAGATATGAGGATAGTGATATTAGAGTCATGCTAGTGGAGTTATTAAGAAATTGAGAAATACTTGTGTTAAAGTTAGTGATTCCCGTAGCATGCACGTATGGTGAACCGCTATGTGACGAAGTTAGAGCATGAGGTATTTGTAGAGTGTCATCCTTTGTGTGGAGGTCGGGGGGCGCGATGGTTAAATCCTACCAACCTCCCCCCTAGGAGCATGCGTTGATTACATTGTTTTGATGACTCGTAAATTTTTGCAATAAGTATAGGAGTTCTTATGACTAATGTTGAGTCCATGGATGATACGCACTCTCACCCTTCCACCATTGCTAGCCACTCTTGTACCGCGCGACTTTCACCGGTACCATACACCCACTATATACCTTCCTCAAAACAACCAAAATATATCTTCCTCAAAACAGCCACCATACCTACCTATCATGGCATTTCCATAGCCATTCCGAGATATATTGCCATGCAACTTTCCACCGTTCCGTTCATATGACACGCTTCATATTGTCATATTGCCATGCGTGATCATGTAGTTGACATCGTATTTGTGGCAAAGCCACCATGCCTAAATTTTCATACATGTCACTCTTGATTCATTGCACATCCCGGTACACCACCGGAGCCATTCATATAGAGTCATACTTTGTTCTAGTATCGAGTTGTAATATCAAGTTGTAAATAAATAAAAGTGTGATGATCATCATTATTAGAGCATTGTCCCATGTGAGGAAAGGCCAAACAAAAGAAAAGGCCCCTCCAAAAAAAGGAACAATTTCTACTATCTTTTTCCACACTTGTGCTTATAAGTAGCACCATCTTCTTCATGATAGAGAGTCTCGTGTTTAGTCACTTTCATATACTAGTGTGAATTTTCATTATAGAACTTGGCTTGTATATTCCAACGATGGGCTTCCTCAAATGCCCTAGGTCTTCGTGAGCAAGAAAGTTGGATGCACACCCACTTAGTATCTTTTGTTGAGATTTCATACATTTATAGCTCTAGTGCATCCATTGCATGGCAATCGCTACTCACTCACATTGATATCTATTGATGGGCATCTCCATAGCCCATTGATACGCCTAGTTGATGTGAGACTATCTTCCTCCTTTTTGTCTTCTCCACAACCACCACTCTATTCCACCCATAGTGTTATATCCATGGCTCACGCTCATGTATTGCGTGAAAGTTGAAAGGTTTGAAAGAATTGAGTATGAAAACAAGTGCTTGGCACTAGGGTTGTGCATGATATGAATATTTTGTGTGATTAAGAGGGAGCATAGCCAGACTATATGATTTTGTAGGGATAACTTTCTTTAGCCATGGTATTTTGAGAAGACATGATTGCTTTGTTAGTATGCTTGAAGTATTATTATTTCTTATGTCAATATAGACTTTTGTCTTGAATCTTTCGGATCTGAACATTCATGCCACAATAAAAAGAATTACATTGAAAATTATGTTAGGTAGGATTCCACATCAAAAATTCTGTTTTTATCATTTACCTACTCGAGGACGAGCAGGAATTAAGCTTGGGGATGCTTGATACATCTCCAACATATCTATAATTTTTTATTGTTCCATGCTATTATATTATCCTTCTAGGATGTTTTATGGGCTTTTATATGCACTTTTATATGATTTTTGGGACTAACCTATTAACCCAAAGCCTAGTGCCAGTTTATGTTTTTCTCTTGTTTTAGGGTTTCGCAGAAAAGGAATATCAAACGGAGCCCAATTGACCTGAAATTCAACGGAGATTATTTTTGGACCAGAAGAAGCCCACGAAGTGCCGGAAGGGGACGAGAAGACCCACGGGCTGCCCACGAGGGTGGGGGCCGCCCCCCTACTGGGCGCGCCCCCCTACCTCGTGGACAGCCCGTAGACCCCCTTTGCTTGGCCCGACTCCAACACCTCGTATATATACTGAAACCTCCGGAAAGTAACCTAGATCGGGAGTTCCGCCGCCGAAAGCCTCTGGTGCCACCAAAAACCAATCTAGACCCTGTTCCGGCACCCTACCGGAGGGGGAATCCCTCTTCGGTGGCTATCTTCATCATCCCGGCGCTCTCCATGACGAGGAGGGAGTAGTCCACCCTCGGGGCTCAGGGTATGTATGAGTAGCTATGTGTTTGATCTCTCTCTCTCTCGTGTTCTTGAGATGGCACGATCTTGATGTATCGCGAGCTTTGCTATTCTAGTTGGATCTTATGATGCTTCTCCCACTCTACTCTCTTGTAACGGATTGAGTTTCCCCTTTGAAGTTATCTTATCGGATTGAATCTTTAAGGATTTGAGAACACTTGATGTATGTCTTGCATGTGCTTATCTATGGTGACAATGGGATATCACGTGATCAATTTGATGTATGTTTTAGTGATCAACTTGCGGGTTCCGTGACCTTGGGAATCTATGCATAGGGGTTGGCACACGTTTTCGTCTTGACTTTCCGATAGAAACTTTGGGGCACTCTTTGAAGTTCTATGTGTTGGTTGAATAGATGTTTCTGAGATTGTGTGATGCATATCATATAATCATGCCCACGGATACTTGAGGTGACAATGGAGTATCTAGATGACATTAGGGTTTTGGTTGATTTGTGTCTTAAGGTGTTATTCTAGTACGAACTCTATGACAGATTGAACGTTACTACGGACTCTTGAATAGTTCGATCAAAAAGAATAACTTTGATGTGGTTTCGTACCCTACCATAATCTCTTCGTTTGTTCTCCGCTATTAGTAACTTTGGAGTGACTCTTTATTGCATGTTGAGGGATAGTTATATGATCTAGTTATGTTATTATTGTTGATAGAACTTGCACTAGTGAAAGTATGAACCCCAGGCCTTGTCTCCTATCATTGCAACACCGTTTATGCTCACTTTACCACTTGCTACCTTGCTGTTTTTATATTTTCAGATTACAAAAACCTATATCTACTATCCATATTGTACTTGTATCACCATCTCTTCGCCGAACTAGTGCACCTATACAATTTACCATTGTATTGGGTGTGTTGGGGATACAAGAGACTCTTTGTTATTTGGTTGCAGGGTTGTTTGAGAGAGACCATCTTGAAAGTGCAACTAATCCCCGGGTGGTTTTGGTAATTAATAACAACATATATATCATTGAACTAATAGTTACTTGAGAATCATTTCAGAGAAGTTCAGTGATATGGGTATGCATATGCCTGAAGAAGTGGACCCCTCAAAATGCTAAGGCAAGCATTGGCAAAAGCTCAAGACTCCATTTTTGGTTTAGTGATCAAAGATCACATTGAGTCCATAGGAAAAGCCAATACTATTAAAAGGGGATGAGGTTGTGTTGATGATCTGGTTGCTCAAGTGCTTAGTGATTTAGCTCCTTTAACTATCAGCAACTTTCACTTCTAAACACACTCATAAGTAATCTCGGACAAACCGATTCTTCCAACTCAGTCCCACCGAGATGAACCACCTCAGCTATATTCCAAACCCTAGAAATTTCGGTCTATCCGATTTTGAGTTCGGTCTCACCGAAACTGGACTGCCAACCTTCTGTAACCATTTGACATCATATCGGAATATACAAGTTGTTAATTTCGGTCCCACCGAAAATGGCAAGCTCCTATCTTTGACTCATATCGGACACACCGAGATGGTATTTTCGGTCCCACCGAAAACCCCAACGTTCACTATATTTGAACTTTCGGTCTGACCGAGTTTTCACTTCGGTCTCACCGAGATTGCTCAAATATGTGTGTAACGGTTGGATTTTGTGTGGAGGCTATATATACCCCTCCACCCCCTCTTCATTCGTGGAGAGAGCCATCAGAAAGTACTACCACTCCTACCTTACACTTTCTGAGAAGAGAACTACCTACCCTTGTGTTGAGATCAAGTTGCTCCATTCCTACCATATGAAACTTGATTTCTAGCCTTCCCAAGTTGCTTTCCACTCAATCCTTTCTTCCACCACAGCCATATCAGTGAGGAGAGTTGAGTGTTGGGGAGATTATCATTTGAAGCACAAGAGCAAGGAGTTCATCATCATCAACAACATCTATTACCTTTTGGAGGGTGGTGCCTCCTAGATTGGTTAGGTGTCGCTTGGGAGCCTCCGTCTTCGAGATGTGGAGTTGAACCAAGAAGTTTGTAAGGGCAAGGAGATCGCCTACTTCGTGAAGATCTACCCCGAGTAAGGCTAGTCCTTCGTGGGCGTAGGCCATGATGGAATAGACAAGGTTGCTTCTTTGTGGACCCTTCGTGGGTGGAGCCCTCCGTGGACTCGCGCAGCCGTTACCCTCCATGGGTTGAAGTCTCCATCAACATGGATGTACGATAGCACCACCTATCGGAACCACGAGAAAAATCTCCGTGTCTCCAAATTGTGTTTGATCTTCTCCACCTCTCTTTACTACATGTGCAATTTACTTTCCGCTGCTTATACTCTAGAATTGCATGTGTAGGGTGATACTTGAATTGATCATAATTGTGAAACTGCCAAAAACTGTTCATGATCAAAAGGCAGAATTTTTATATTGTAAAGTAGTCTAGTCACCCCCCCCTCTAGACATACTTTCGATCCTACAAGTGGTATCAGAGCTTTGGTCTCCATTGTTTTGGTTTCCATTGCATTGGACTCCATAAGCTTGGTTTCACAACCTAGGAGAGTATGGCGTCTAGTGAGGGTAATTATCGTAGAGGTCCTTACTTTGATGGTACAAATTTTGCTAGTTGGAAGCATAAAATGAAAATGCATATTCTTGGTCATAACCCAGCCGCATGGGGCATTATTTGTGTTGGTATGCAAGGTGAATTCTTCGAGGAAGGAAAAGTTCCGGATCGCGAAGCTACACCGGAAGAGTTGCGGATGTTGCAAAACAATGCTCAAGCTTGTGACATTCTCTTCAATGCTTTGTGTCCCGGGGAGTTCAACAAAATCAGCCGTCTTGAGAATGCTAAAGAGATTTGGGATACTTTGGTTGAAATGCACGAAGGTACTGAATCTGTGAAGGAATCAAAGCTAGATATTCTTCAAGGTCAACTTGACAAGTTCAAGATGAAGGATGGTGAAGGAGTCGCTGAAATGTACTCTAGGCTTGCTCTCATCACAAATGAGATTGCTGGCTTAGGAAGCGAAGAAATGACCGACCGATTCATCATCAAGAAGATTCTAAGAGCTTTGGATGGAAAATATGACACCGTGTGCACTTTGATCCAAATGATGCCAAACTACAAGACTCTCAAGCCAACTGAAGTCATTGGAAGAATTGTTGCTCATGAGATGACACTTAAGGATAAGGAAGAGCTTCACAACAAGTCAAGTGGTGCTTACAAAGCTACAAGTGATGCTCCCACAACCTCAAGTGACAAGTTAATTTCCAATGAAGAGATAAGCCTAATGGTTATGAACTTCAACAAGTTCTACAAGAATAGAGGCAAAGAAAGAAGCTCAAAGTCTAGATCATATGATGAAAAGAGATCTTCTAGTCGTGATCGAAACTGCTACAATTGTGGAAGACCCGGACACTTCTCAAATGAGTGTACGGCTCCCCACAAGAGAAGAGAAGAATCTCCAAGAAGAAGAGCAAGAGATGAGTCACCTCGAAGAGAGAGAAGGAGTAGAGATGATCGTTATGAACGAAGACCCTCTCGGAGAAGCAAGGATTCGGAGAGGAAAGACAAGTCATCAAGGAGCTACACAAGAAGAAGACATCAAGCTCATGTAGGTGAATGGGTCTCCGGCTCCGACTCCGACAATCAATCCGATGGAAGCTATCACTCCGACTCCGACTACAGTCAAGATGAAGGTGTTGCCGGACTTGCACTCGTATCCTCCAACTCCAGCTCCTACGACTTATTTGATTCACCAAATGAGGGAATTGGAAGATGCTTCATGGCTAAAGGCCCCAAGGTAACACACCCTGAATTCATCGACTTTGATAGTGATGAGGATGACTTACTTGGTGAAGATGAGCTCTTGCATGATAAATCTAGTGAGCTTAGTAATGATGAAAATGCTAGTAGTCTTTATAGTCGAGAAGAGTCGAATGACAATGCTATGAAGGAGATTGAGCGTCTAACTAAAGAACTAAACACTCTTAAGTTAGCTCATGAAACAACTCAAGAAGATCATAGAGAGCTCCTAAGATCTCATGAGAAGCTACCCTTCGAGAAGCTCACTCTAGAGCAAGAACATGAGTTTCTAAAAGCGATCAATGACGATCTTCGAAAGAAGAGTTCTTCATATCTTGCCAAACGACTTCTCTTGTCTAATTTCTTGCCACCTATTAAGACTAAACATGACAAGCATAAGAAAAATTCTTCCTCTAGTAGTAACAATAACCATGTTAAATCCAATATTGTTGCTTCTAGTAGTTCTCTTGATTCCACTAACAATGTTTCAAGCCAAGTTACACTTGAGCAAGAAAATAGCTTATTGAAGGAAATCATAGAGAAAGGTGTCTACAAGAGTCTTGCCGGAAGCAAGAACTTTGAGGAGATTGTTCGCAAACAAGGAAGGCACCGGAAGAATCAAGGGATTGGTTTTGAGCAAAAGTTCAACGCCGAAGGTGTTGAGTGGGAAGAAGGTCAATACCCTACTCCACAGTTTGTTTCACAAAAGGAGAAGTATGATCCTACTTCTTCCAATGTGGAACAAGCTCAAGATGAACTTCTACCACAAGACCACAAGCTAAAGGCCAAGGACAAGCTTCAAGAGGAGATTGATGCATTCATTGAAGCACCTCAAGCCATGGTCAAGTGGGTTCCCAAGGACACATCAAGTTCTACTTCGTCAAGCTCAACTACAACTCCAAGGATTCCCATCAAGATGATGTGGATCCCAAAGAAGAAGAACTAGAAGGTTCTTGAGGGTGACTCCGCCAACATACTTCACTCATATTCATTTTGGCAAGAACTTGTGCAATCAACTTCCACATCATGCACTAGTTCATGGAGTCACAAACCCTCTTGTTGGTAAGTCAAGGGACAAGGTAATCATTGCTTTCATGGACATCATCTTTTGTGTACTTCAATCTATGTCTATGGATATCCTTGTTTGTTCCTTGTGGGACTAACCCATGTAGGTATTGAAAGTGCCCTAATCCAAAGGATAGCTCCCAACTCTTGATGATCTACATCAACATTGAGCATCCACATCTTCAACATCTACATGAAGTCTTCTACGACAACCCAAGGTTAGTTTGACCCTTTAAAAGGGGTTCTCACATCTAGGGGGAGCTTTGCTCTAAAAATTGAGCTAAAGCATCTCCAAATGATGTGAACATATCAATGCTTTATGTAAAAGTGGTAACCCCACTTGTGCTTAAACGATGAGTATGACCTATGATCAAATGTTCTCATTTGGCTCCTAAGTCAATATACTCATATATAGATGACCTAGTCATCGACAAATTGTGTGCTAGTAGCTAGAGTTTTGGTTGTGCATGTTTGACACATATTTCATTTGCTATCTTATTGTGTGAGCATGTTGAATGCATGAGTTTATCCATTCAAGGACATCCATTTGTTGTTTTGATTGTTTTGATTTTTCTGGCCAAATGGATGGACAAGAATGCCTAAGCACCTTCCCTAGCTATCTATGCTTTCTTGTCTCAAATTCTATTCATGCTCATATCACAACTTTGAACAAGTCATTTTCGGACCCTCCGAGTGAGGAGCACTCGGAGCCACCGATCCGTCTAAGGCTGACTTCCAAAACCTTCTAAGTCATTTTCGGTCTGACCAACTTTTCTCACTCGGTCCAACCGAAACGCTTAGACTGATCTAGGTTTCATCTCGGTGAAACCGAGTTCAAAATCTCGGCGTGACCGATATGCGTAACTGCACAGCAGTTATACATTTTGGTGTCACCGAGTTTTTCAACTCGGTCCCACCGACAGCATGGGGATATATATACTAAGGGCAGTGCGCGATTACTTCTTCAAACCGTTTCGCCCCCAAGTCCCCTGCTGCCGTCGCCCTGGTCTTCGGATCGTCGCCGTCGTCGCCTGTGCGCCCTCGCCGCAGGTCTCCGCCGCCGTCAACGGTATTCTTCTCCGCGCCGTTGCCGCCGTAGAGGGACTCCACCAAGTTAGGGTGAGTCTCGATCCCTCTCGTGCTCCCCATCTGATTCTTGCACGATTGGTTTGCCATGTATCTAGCCACGATTGGAAAATTCCTTAACATCAGATCAGATCGTTTTAGTTTCGAGCGAAATTCTTAGGTTTAGGTTTCCACGGAATACATCTCGGTGAAACCGATTTTGAAAACTCGGAATGATCGATTTGGCCTCTGGCCATTGCACTGCACCTTTCGGTCTACCGAGCCGTGCAAATCGGTGTGACCGATGTAGAGTCTCAGTGAAACCCTAGTGTTTCGGTAGGACCGAAACCCACTTTGGTCTGACTGAAAGTGGTGTGATAAGCCTCTGTATACACTTCGGATTCACCGAAACTGAAATTCGGTTTGACCGAAATGCATTCTGTGAAAACTCAAAACTAGGTTTTGAACTCATTTTTTTTGCAAAAAACCTCTGCAGTTGTGATAACTCTTCTACTCTGCCTATACCTTATCTTTTCATAGGTTGTCAGCCATGTCAGATGCCAGTGACAGCCAGAACAGGTCTGAGTCACCGTTTGCAGAGATTCCAGAGGCAGATACTAGTCCTGAGGCTAGTAGTCCTAGTGATGATGGTGAGAGGAGTACCCCTAGTGGTTTACCTCCTGCAGCCACCAGGACCAGAAAGCATAGAAATTCTAATGATGAGGACTCTGACTTCGTTGCTGAGGAAGTAACCTCCAAGCCCAAGAGAAAAGTTGTTGCCAAAGAGCACGAAGGGCAGCAGTCGAAGAAAGGCACCAGCAAGGTCAAGCAATCAGCTGTTGCAAAGAAGCTGAACTTGGAAGAGCCAGCTCCAAGTAAAGTGAAGAAAACTTCCAAGAGGAAGAGGGTAGTATATGCTGAACCTCATGTTGATGCAGCAGTGGATGAAGAAGAAGAAGATGCACCCCAGCCTCCTCCTCAAAAGGCTAAGTTCATGGGTGATGCTATTAGGGCTCAAGCCACTTATAAGCCCAAGAAGCCTGCTCAAGCAAAGGCAGCTCCAGCTAAGCCTTCTGCCAAGCCTAAGAGGACAACCAGGAACATCCCAGCCTCTGAGAAGAACAAAGGTAATTTACCACCGTCTGAGTCTGATGAAGAACATGTGTTGCTGAAGCTCCGTCCAAAGTTGCCACTCCACAACGATGCTCATCCTCAAGCCGAGGATATGAAGGCAAGGAAGGACAGAGGTCTCAGGCTATGGAGACAGTCTGATCCATATTCCGTGAGGAGAAGGACTGCTGTGGACCCCAGATTCCACACCAGAGAGCAGCAGGACTTCTATGAGACCGTGCTGATGGATAAGAAGCCTATTGTTGCAGACACCAGGTATGTTGACTGGGAGTACATTGACAGTGAAGAGCACCGAGACTTCTTTCCCCATGTGCATGAGAGCTTCACTGCATGTGGAGTTGATGAGTTCGTGGGTCAGAAGCTGACAGATTGGAACGACGAGATGATCATGCAGTTCTACGCCACAGCCCACTTTTATCCTGATGGGAAGATCACCTGGATGACTGAAGGTCAAAGGTTTTCTTCGTCTGTTGAAGAATGGGCAGAACTTCTGAATGCTCCAGTACAGAGGGAGGACGACATTGATGTCTATGGGATTCCTAAGAAGAACCATGATTCCATGAAGAACATGTACAAGGAGATCCCCGCTGCTGATTTGGAAGGATGGAAGCTTGGCTCAGTGTACTATCTCCAGGCAGGTCTGACCACCACAAACACTATTCTGAGGCATACATTGATGCCCAAGTCTGGAGACCACCGCATGATTCGAGGCTATTCTATCAACATGCTGCACATTCTTGATGAGAAGGCACCTTTCAAGGTGATGGACTTAATGGTAGAGACCATTAAGAGGACTGCAGCTGACCAGAAGAGGTCGTGTGGATTTGCCCCGCAGATTCAGATGCTCATCAATGCCAAGTTTGGCACGGGCAAATTCATGTTGGATAGGAAGCACTTGCCACTGCAGCCAGAGCATGAAGATAACGTTGTTGTGATGGATGCGGAGGATCCAACTTCGGTTGAAGGTCAAGCCAAAATTGAAGCTGCGAAGAAAGCCAAAGCTGACAAAGAGGCAGCAGCAGCAGCAGCTAAACCAAAGAGCTTCGGAGAGCAGATTCTTGAAGCTACCCAGAGGATTGAACAACGCCTAGCCAGCATTGAACAATCTCAGGAAAGCCTAGAGAGAATTGTTGACGACAAGATCCACGCTCTGGACGTGAAGCTGACTGAGATTCAGGTGACCGTCAACAAGCTTGAGGCAGACATGGAGGAAGCAAGGCAGGAGAGAGCAGAGCTCATGCAGGATGATCTAGTCCAGGACTCTCATCGCCAGACTGCTCAGGTTCCCAGAGGATCCCGATCTGCAGCTATCCCAGTGACTGACTCCAGGGCTACCACTTCAGCACCTCCTACAGCTCCAGCAGTTACTCCAGCTACAGCTCCAGCATCCACTCCTCCAGCGCAGACATCAGCAGAAGTCTTCGCCGATGCCGTCATTTCTACTCCGACATCTACCCAGACGGGAGCCGCCAGCAGAGCCCACAGTGACGCTTAGTTCTATGCTTTGTCGAACTTTTTGGTAACTTGTTGCCAAAGGGGGAGAAATTGTATAGATCATAGGGCTTCGAGAGAGAGAGAGAGTGCTCTTTCGTTCTTTTGCCGGTTTTCTTTGAGATACATTTGGTTCTTTTGGTTCTTGAAACTTTCAGTGTGCTTGCTACTACGTTTGATGCTACCTTAATGAGTGCTTAGTCATACTATGCTTTAATGTGTGCTTAATGCCTATCATATGCTATTCCTTCTTGTATGGCTATTTACTCATGTCTTGGTGATTGGGTGCATGTTATTCATTCTTATCATTTTGTGCGCTCCACCAAGATGTATGTGACATGGAAGAGTGACCCATAATCCTAATCGATTGTGCATTTGCATTCAAATGCAAATTTTAAATAATGCACAAATTTAGGGGGAGCACTTGTTTATCACATACTTCTCAAAGCGACGATATTATTCATTGATTATATCTTTTGTCGAAGCTTTGATCTATATGTTGTCATCAATTACCAAAAAGGGGGAGATTGAAAGTGCAACTAATCCCCGGGTGGTTTTGGTAATTAATAACAACATATATATCATTGAACTAATAGTTACTTGAGAATCATTTCAGAGAAGTTCAGTGATATGGGTATGGATATGCCTGAAGAAGTGGACCCCTCAAAATGCTAAGGCAAGCATTGGCAAAAGCTCAAGACTCCATTTTTGGTTTAGTGATCAAAGATCACATTGAGTCCATAGGAAAAGCCAATACTATTAAAAGGGGATGAGGTTGTGTTGATGATCTGGTTGCTCAAGTGCTTAGTGATTTAGCTCCTTTAACTATCAGCAACTTTCACTTCTAAACACACTCATAAGTAATCTCGGACAAACCGATTCTTCCAACTCAGTCCCACCGAGATGAACCACCTCAGCTATATTCCAAACCCTAGAAATTTCGGTCTATCCGATTTTGAGTTCGGTCTCACCGAAACTGGACTGCCAACCTTCTGTAACCATTTGACATCATATCGGAATATCCGAGTTGTTAATTTCGGTCCCACCGAAAATGGCAAGCTCCTATCTTTGACTCATATCGGACACACCGAGATGGTATTTTCGGTCCCACCGAAAACCCCAACGTTCACTATATTTGAACTTTTGGTCTGACCGAGTTTTCACTTCGGTCTCACCGAGATTGCTCAAATATGTGTGTAACGGTTGGATTTTGTGTGGAGGCTATATATACACCTCCACCCCCTCTTCATTCGTGGAGAGAGCCATCAGAAAGTACTACCACTCCTACCTTACACTTTCTGAGAAGAGAACTACCTACCCTTGTGTTGAGATCAAGTTGCTCCATTCCTACCATATGAAACTTGATTTCTAGCCTTCCCAAGTTGCTTTCCACTCAATCCTTTCTTCCACCACAGCCATATCAGTGAGGAGAGTTGAGTGTTGGGGAGATTATCATTTGAAGCACAAGAGCAAGGAGTTCATCATCAACAACAACATCTATTACCTTTTGGAGGGTGGTGCCTCCTAGATTGGTTAGGTGTCGCTTGGGAGCCTCCGTCTTCGAGATGTGGAGTTGAACCAAGAAGTTTGTAAGGGCAAGGAGATCGCCTACTTCGTGAAGATCTACCCCGAGTAAGGCTAGTCCTCTGTGGGCGTAGGCCATGATGGAATAGACAAGGTTGCTTCTTCGTGGACCCTTCGTGGGTGGAGCCCTCCGTGGACTCGCGCAGCCGTTACCCTCCGTGGGTTGAAGTCTCCATCAACGTGGATGTACGATAGCACCACCTATCGGAACCACGAGAAAAATCTCCGTGTCTCCAAATTGCGTTTGATCTTCTCCACCTCTCTTTACTACATGTGCAATTTACTTTCCGCTGCTTATACTCTAGAATTGCATGTGTAGGGTGATACTTGAATTGATCATAATTGTGAAACTGCCAAAAATTGTTCATGATCAAAAGGCAGAATTTTTATATTGTAAAGTAGTCTAATCACCCCCCTCTAGACATACTTTCGATCCTACACATCTTCATCCTACGCCTCCCACGGATTGATAAACCTTAGGTCATCCACTTGAGGGAAATTTTCTACTGTCCTACAAACCTCTGCACTTGGAGGCCCAACAACGTCTACAAGAAGAAGGTTGTGTAGTAGACATCAGTCGGCTTGTCCGATCACCTCTGATCGCATGGACCACCCAACCAGTATCCGACATGGAGGCTCGGCAGCCCTGTGACTCGATCCTTTCATGGATGGCCACCATCTAACTAGAGTCCTTATGGACAGCGGCAGAAGCCTCAACTTGATCTATCAGGATATTGTCCACAAGATGGGGATCGACCCGTCAAGAATCAAGCCTAGCAACACTACCTTTAAAGGAGTGATACCCGGTGTGGAGGCCCGCTGCACGGGCTCATTAACACTGGAAGTAGTATTTGGCTCTCCAGACAATTTTCGAAGCGAAGAATTGATCATCGACATCGTTCACAGTGGTTATCATGCACTGCTTGGACGAACTGCTTTCGCCCACTTTAACGCAGTCTCGCACTATGCTTATCTGAAGCTCAAAATGCGTGGACCTCATGGCGTCATCACAGTAAATAGGAATACAGAGTGCTCCCTCCGTACCGAGGAGCATATCGCGGCCCTAGCAGCCGAAGTTCAAGGCGGCCTCATCAAGATGAACAACTCATTAGTCATCAAGACCCGAGAACTTCTAAACGTGTCTGACCCGCATTACAATGTGGTAGCTCGGTGGAACCTGAGCTTGAGTAGAAGTTTAGCCTCCGCTGACTGCCCCATAAGGTTGCGGTATACGTACCTCGCGTACATAAATACACCCTTGAAATACCTTGGGCAACGCCGGAGGCATACTGTGGAAAAGGTCCATAGTACGGCTTGACCCTATTCGGACCTCAAATATTTTTTCACTTTGGTTCGTTAAAAAACCTACCCAATCTTTGGTCTGATGTCACTTAAAGCTACGT
Organism: Secale cereale; assembly: GCA_902687465.1. Lineage (NCBI taxonomy): Eukaryota > Viridiplantae > Streptophyta > Magnoliopsida > Poales > Poaceae > Secale > Secale cereale. Next base: position 821,436,535 of record LR738711.1, on the reverse strand, counting down.
CGGTATTTCCCCAAAGAGGAAGGAATGATGCAGCACAGCGGCGGTAGGTATTTTCCTCAGATGTGAAACCAAGGTTATCTAACCAGTAGGAGAACCAAGCAACACAACGCACACAGCACCTACACACAAATCACAACTTCTCGCAACCCGACATGTTAAAGGGGTTGTCAATCCCTTTCGGGGTACGACACCTCAAGATAGGCAAAACGGACGTGAGGAATTTGTAGTAGATTGATAGATCGGATGCCAAATAACATAAATAAGAATAAATCGCAGCAAGGTATTTTTGTATATTTGGTTTAGTACATCGGAAAATAAATGCAAGGAAAAAGTAGATCGCAAAGGCAAATATATGAGAAAGAAGACCCAGGGGCCGTAGGTTTCACTAGTGGCTTCTCTCGAGAAAAATAGCAAACGGTGGGTAACAACTTACTGTTGGGCAATTGATAGAACCTCAAATAATTATGACGATATCCAGGCAATGATCATTATAGGCATCACATCCAAGATTAGTAGACTGACTCCTGCCTGCATCTACTACTATTACTCCACACATCAACTGCTATCCAGCATGCATCTAGTGTATTAAGTTCATGGAAAAATGGAGTAATGCATTAAGAACGATGACATGATGTAGAAAAGATCAGTTATCTATGGCGTTAGATATGGATCTCGTTGTTTTATCCTTAGTAGCAACAATACTGTCACAACCCTGGTATGCACTAGGCTAGTCTTGATGTTTGCATCATGTTTAAAATTCAAATGAACTTGAATTGAGGACATGTGAAAGCCTCGGGGATCCTTTTTGAAAATGACCCAGATAAAAATTGCTCCAAAAAGGTCCAAGAAAATGTTCATGCTGCTCTCTGAAAATTTTGGCTAGAAATAGAAATCAAACCAATATTTTTAGGAGCTCATAAATATTTATTTTGGGCATTTGGAATTAATGCAACAAATATTTGCATTGGATATATATTTATTATATTATTAATATATGTCCAATAATTCTAGATTTTGTGAGGGGCTTTGGAATACTCCTTCTAGTCCCTACAAAAATTGTCAGAAGTTTTAAAATGATTAGTTTAAATCAAACAAATGTCAGAAATAGAAAAGAAAGCAAAAAAAAGGGAAAAACACTTACCTGTGCTGGCCCAGCACTGTGCGGCCTGGCCGGCCCAGTTGGCCAGCCCAGCCCACCTGCCCTCCCCTGTCATCTTCCTCGCGCCAGTAGGCGAGGCGCGTGGCCGACGTGCGTGCACGACGAGTGCACCACGCCTCCAGCTGCCTGCCTGCTTCCCCGGGACAGCACGACGCCTCGAAACATCTCCTCGGTGTCGTCCCGAACGCCCTGACTCCCTCACTCTCCCCCATCGCCTCTCCCTTGTCTGTTCTTCGCCATGGCTGAGCGCCGTCGTTGCCGCCGCTCGTCGTTGCCACAGCCACCACCCCTCCCTCTTCCCCTGGATTCCACGGCCTCCGCCACCTCGTCGTCGACCTCCTCGCCGAGCTACGCAACGTCGAATGCCGCCGAACGCCACTGATGCCGTCATCTTCAACCTTCGGTCCTCCAGATCGCCGGAGATGCCATGACGCCGTCCGTGCCTCCCCGGGCCCATTTGTCTGCTCTGCGAGTCCGCCGTGAACTCCTCTTCCTTCTTCCCCTAGCCACGTCGCTCGAGCAGTCCCCTAACCGCCGCCTGCAGCGAGCCCGAGAGCTCTGCTCCGCCGGCGACACCATCGTTGTGGCCACAGCCATGGGAACCCGCAGCTGAGCCGTCCACTATGCTCAGCGCGTCCTCAGGAGTTGAACGCGCCTATCCCCGGCCCCTTCCGTGCACCGTAGATCCTTCCCCCTCTCTGCCCGAACTCCGGCCGCCGTGGTCGAGCTCCTTGCCCTCACCTCCGGCCACCCCAGGCCCTTCTGGCGCCCCCACCCGATGTGTGCTGGTCTGGGCTCTCGAACGAGCCTAGCCACGCTGCAAA
>LR738711.1:821373375-821434510 GCA_902687465.1 Secale cereale | reverse complement strand
CCCCCCCCCCCGTCGCGTTCGGCCTCACCGGCGGCTAAACGCCGGCGGGTTTGACCATAGACCCAAGGTCCAGTTGACCTTCCCCTCTCTCTCACTAACATGTGGGCCCTGCCCAGCTAATTAGTTGCTAGGATTAGTGTTAGTGCTAATTAACTTAGTTAAGTTAGTCACTATAGTCACTGACTAGTGGGCCCTGCCCAGTTAATTAGGGCTAACTACCTTAGTTAGTTTGCTGAGCCACTGATGTGTGGACCCCACACGTCAGGTTTGACCTGAGTCAGCGCTGCTGACTTGCTGACGCAAGCATGATGCAGTGCTGACGCAATAAACAATTTTCTGGAATTGTTTTTGTTTAGGAAAATCCAAAAAATTGTTTTAAACTTCAAAAAATCACAGAAATTCAACCGTAGCTCAGAATGAAATAATTTATATATGAAAATTTATCAGAAAAATTCAATCTATCCATACGTACCAGTTTCATGCATGATAAACCAACTTATACTTACTGTATAGGTGAAAACACATAAATGGCACTTTTAAATGTTAAATTTGGAATTGCATTTGAACCCTTGGTTCAAATGGACTTCTTACAAATAGAATGCTAGTTGCATTAGCTCAAATAACATCACATCTTCATGCCATGTTCATGCATCATATTGTTGCATATGCTTGTGTTTGATTGTCGGCACCGTTCTTCTCGATAGGTCCAGCTCCGGAGACCGTTCCAGAGTACCTGTCAGAGGAGCAGTGCTCTACACGTTGTTATACCAGGCAAGCAAACCCCCTTGTTCATTCCGATACAATCCCTCTCTCGCTCCTGCTCTCTGTTATTGCATTAGGACAACAACGACTTCAACTGCTACTTTATGCTGCGGGAGTTGAACCCATTCCTCTGCATGACCTGTCATTGCCACAGTAAATAGTTGAAACCCACTAGCATGTGTAGGAGTTGATTGAAGCCATATTGTGATCCTACCATGCCATGCTTGCTATTGCTTAGAGTGTGTTAGGTCTGATTCATCGGGAATGAATTGGAGTGCAGTGAAATGTTCTGATGCTAAGAGTTAAGTGTGTGAACACGATTTGGTAAAGGTAGCGGTGAGAGGCCATGTAGGAGTACATGGTGGGTTGTCTCACTGGAACCATCCTTAGGAACTGAGTTCTATGTTGGTTGTCCAATGACTAGCTACTACCACACATTGGGTTCCGGTAACTCAACCCCTCTCGACTTATTAATCAACATGACCTTTGTCCAGGAGTTGCAAATAGTTTCTGGTGTTTGTAGGTAGTGTTAGTAGTCTACCAAGTGGCACTCGGCCAGGTGGGCTTGGGACAGACTAGGCACTATGGCACGGTGTACCAAGCGTAGATCCATTCGGCGAGGTGGGCTTGGGAACCCTGCGCACATCATTTGGGGCCGTGAGCAATACCCCGGCCGGATCTCCTTACGGATGGAACCCGAATGGGCGATAAACCTGGACTAGAGTCTTGTGTGGTTAGTCAGGTCATGGCCGACACCCTCGCCAGGCTTCCACTTGAAGGTTGCCGAGATACACGAGATGTGCATGGCGGTAAGTGGTGAGAGCATGTGTGAAGAAGTACACCCCTGCAGGGTTAACATGATCGATTCGAATAGCCGGGTCCACGGTTATGGACTTATTGGATGCTTACGTGGTACATAGACAACTTGAAATGGATACTCTAAAATACTCAAGACAAGTGTGAGTGCTATGGATGGCCTTCTCGTAGGGAGACGGGGATGAATCCATAGTGGTGTATTGTGTGGTGCTTAGTGGACTCGTGTGCGCCACCTCAAAAGAGTTACCAGCAGTCGTAGAATAGAATATCCACTGAGTCAAAGCTGGCTTGCTACAACTAAACCCCACTTTGCCTTCTTGATACAAGTGCATGTATGTTAGGATCTGATGTAAGTCTTGCTGAGTACCTTTGTACTCATGTTTGCTTAATTTATGTTTTGCAGATGAGATTGTTGTCTCACTAGTAGTTCCGCTTGGACTTCGACAAGTAGCCTATTACCTCAGCTATGATCTTGGACGAGTGATGTAGATAGTCAGGCTCTTCAGCCTTTTTCATTTGTAGATGTCTGTACTCAGACATGTTGTGCTTCCGCTTGTTGCTTGTATGCTCTGAATGTTGGGTCATGAGACCCATGTTTGTAATATCTGGCTCCTCGGAGCCTAATGAATAAATACTTTGTTTCTTAGAGTCTTGTTGTGATGCCATGTTGTATTTGCACATATCGAGCATATTGGGTGTATGTTATTAAAATGCTTGGTATGTGTGGGATCCGACACCTAGTTGTTTACCCTTGGTAGCCTATCTTACAGGGAAATGTCTCCTAGTGCTTCCACTGAGCCTTGGTAGCTTGCTACTGCTCCGGAACACTTAGGCTGACCGGCATGTGTCCTTCTTCATTCCTGTGTCTGTCCCTTAGGGGAAATGTCACGCGTTGTTCCTTTAAGTCCTTGTAGCTTGCTACGACTTGGGTTCATACGTTGATGACCGACACGTTCGTTGCTGGGTCATGTATGCATGTCTCTGTAATTTAGTGCCACTTTTAGTTTATAACTGGTCATGTCGGCCCGGGTTCTCTATCACATGGATGCTAGCGACACTATCATATACATGAGCCAAATTGTGCAAACGGTCCCGGGCCAGGTAAGGTGGCACCCGTGGGGATACCGTGTGTGAGGCCGCAAAGTGATATGGTGTGTTACATGCTAGACCGGTGTGACTTAGGATCGGGGTCCCGACAGCTTTGGTATCAGAGCCTGACTGCCTGTAGGATTACCAAGCCAAACCGGTCGAAGTTGAGTCTAGAAATTCTTTAGTTATATAAGGGAATTTATTGTGGAAGGGAACGTAAGACTCTTTTTACTCCTTATACCTCATGTCTTCTGATCTGAGTCATCCTACCTTTCCTACGGGTTTAAGGAACTCGGCTTTCTCTTTCGTCTATCAAGATCACGAGTTACTACTCCGTAGTCCCTTAGGATTGGTTGATCAGAGTCCTACTCTTGTTTTCAAGTTCTTCCGGTGTAGTTTGTTTAGTACTATCACAGAACCTTGAGTGATGATGTTGAGTTGTTATACTACCCTTTGTTAGCAGGATGTCTCATTCTGAGCATTTTACTACCGTTATGCTGCCGGAATTATCCTAGTAGTTCGAGAGATACTAATTTCTTGTTCTACCTTATGCATCCTATAATTGTTGATGTTTCCGTCCTCGGTTTCGCTTCTCAGGATGTCTTCAGTTAAGCGGAGCTCAGCTGCTCGTAGACAGAACCACGGAGGTGGTAGGGATGAGGAGGATCCTCCCGACCAGCCTTCGCTCGCAGAGTTAATGTTTGAGATGGAGAGAAACAAGCGTGAGTCTAACCGCTTGTTGGCACATATTGAGGAGAACACCGCACATCAGTGCAAGGAATCAGCAACCATCCATGACTTCATTCATCTGAAACCGCCCACCTTCCATCATCCCATTGAGCCACTCGATGCAGATGACTAGCTCCGTAGTATCACTCACAAGCTGCGTTCCATGAACGTAGTTGAAGATGACAAGGTAATCTATGCCACTTATCACCTGGAAGGTCCTGCTAGTCTTTGGTGGCAGAACTATGAGGCCATGATTCCAGCTGGCCAGATTCCTACCTGGAGAGATTTCACCGAGGCTTTTCGTGAGCATCATATCCCTCAAGCTCTCATCGATCGCAAGAGAGAAGAGTTCTGTAGTCTTACCCAGGCTAAGATGGTTGTTGATGCTTATAGTAGAGAGTTTGAGAACCTCGCCCGCTATGCTACAGAGGAAGTGTCAACAGACGCCAAGAAGCAGGCTAGGTTCCGGAAAGGTCTCAACCCCAAGCTGCGTCGTGATCTCCATTTGCATTATTGCAACACATTCCAGGCTCTTGTGAACAAGGCCATCAATGCAGAGACAGCTCAGCTCACTTATGAGGAGTCTCGTAAGCACACCCTTGATTTGGGATCTTCCTCCAGTTCTAGTTCTCAGAAGCGCCGGATTTGGGTTCCGAACTCTGTTTTTCCACCCAGTTATACACCGAGGCCATCTTGTGTGGTACCTCTTCCAGTTCAGCAGTATGCTCCACCCAGGCCTATTGATGGACCATTTGCCAATGTGGGTCCACGTCCTACCTCCAGGATTTGTTACAAGTGTGGAGAGCTGGGCCACATTGCCCGTATTTGCACTCAGACCCGTGTTGCTCCACCCCAGTCCGAGAAATCTGTTGGCCGTGGTAAGCCATCACGCAAGATGATCAGTGTGAAGTCAGCTCCCATCGAACATGGACGTGTGCAACACGTCTCAGCCAAAAACGCTCATGATGATCCAGATGTCGTCCTTGGTACACTCCTTGTCAATTGTCATCCGGCATCGGTTCTGTTCGATACTGGAGCATCTCATTCTTTCATTTCCGAAAGTTATGCCCGCTTGCACGACATGTCATTTTGTGATATGCCCTCCCCACTACTCATTCAAACTCCTGGATCCAAATGGCAAACTTCTAGTGTAAGCCATGGTAATGAGATCCTTGTCGACAGACTTGTGTTCCTTGCATCACTTGTAGCCCTCAAGTGTTCAGATATTGATATCATCTTGGGTATGGACTGGATGACAGCTCATCATGCCAAGATTGATTGTTTCACTAGGTTTGTTCACCTTACACACCCATCTGGCAAGATAGTCACTGTCACCACTAGAGTTGCAAAGCATCAACTCTATTCTCTTAATGCCAGCCCCCTTCCAGACCTTGAAGATGTTCCAGTAGTCCGTGACTTTCCGGATGTCTTTCCAGAGGAACTGCCAGGTGTTCCACCTGACCGAGATGTAGAGTTTGTTATAGATCTTATCCTGGGAACCGCTCCAATCTCTAGGAGACCTTACAAGATGGCACCCTTAGAACTAGCTGAGCTTAAGAAACAACTTGATGAGTCCTTGCAAAAGGGTTTCATCCGTCCTTGTTCTTCTCCTTGGGCTTGCCCCGTCCTCTTCATTAAGAAGAAGGATGGTACGGATCGGATGGTTGTAGATTATCGTCCCGTTAATTTGGTCACGGTAAAGAACAAGTATCCGCTTCCCAGGATCAACGACCTGTATGATCAGCTCGCTGGATCCTCAGTCTTCTCCAAGATGGATTTGAGGTTAGGATACCATCAAATCAAGATTAGAAATGGGGACATCCCCAAGACGGCTTTTGTCACTCATTATGGTCAATACGAGTACACCGTCATGTCCTTCGGTCTAACCAATGCTCCAGCCACTTTTTCCCGTTTGATGAACTCGATCTTCATGGAGTACTTAGATAAGTTCGTCATGGTTTACCCCGATGATATTCTTATTTACTTGAAGAACGAGGAAGAGCATGCTGAACATCTTAGACTTGTTCTAGAAAAACTCAGAGAGCACCGCCTTTATGCCAAGTTCTCCAAGTGTGAATTTTGGTTGCCAGAAGTGACCTATCTCGGCCATGTAATCTCTGGTAAGGGCATTGCTGTCAACCCCGAGAGAGTTCAGGCCGTCCTTGATTGGTCTCCACCTAAAACAGTTAAACTAGTTAGGAGCTTCCTTGGTCTAGCAAGTTATTGTCGCCGCTTTGTTGAGAACTTCTCTAAAGTTGCCAAACCTCTCACGGAACTTCTCAAGAAAGATAAAAAGTTTGAGTGGTCCCCACAGTGCGAGCACAGTTTTCAGGAACTGAAAAGACGCCTGACTTCTGCTCCCATACTTGTGCCACCGGATTTCACTAAGGACATTGTTATCTACTGTGATGCCTCACAACAGGGACTAGGTTGCATTCTTATGCAGGATCGTCATGTGATTGCCTATGCATCTCGACAGTTGCATCCACATGAGGAAAATTATCCTACACATGATCTAGAGCTTGCAGTCGTAGTCTACGCAGTTAAGACCTGGCGACATTACCTCCTTGGTAATCGTTGCGAGATCTACACCGATCACCAGAGCCTCAAGTATATCTTCACCCAACCAAATTTCAACCTTAGGCAAAGACGTTGGTTGGAGTTGATCTCAGATTACGACTTAGGGATTACCTACACCCCAGGCAAGGGAAATGTCATGGCTGATGCGCTAAGTCGTAAGTCCTATTGCAACAATCTCATATTGCAGCAGGGCCAACCACTTCTCCATGAGGAATTATGTAAACTTAACCTTCACATTGCTCCTCACGGATTCCTTTCTACCTTGGTGGCGAAACCTACTCTTGTGGATCATATCATAGAAGCCCAGAAGCATGATACCGGGATTACCCGGATTAAGAGAAACATTGCCAAGGGTATTGCTGGTAGTTTTTTCATAGATGATCGAGGTGTTGTTTTCTTCCAGAACCGGCTGGTGGTTCCAAAGAAGCAACATCTTCGGCAACTGATCCTTAAGGAAGCTCATGAATCTCCTCTCACGATTTATCCCGGTAGTACTAAGATGTATCAGGACCTACGCCAGAGGTTCTGGTGGACTAGGATGAAGAGAGAAATCGCTCAGTTCATTGCTAACTGTGACGTTTGTCGTCGCGTTAAAGCAGAGCATCAAAGACCTGCTGGCACCCTTCAGCCTCTAGCTATTCTTGAGTGGAAATGGGATAAAGATGGTATGGACTTCATCACCGGCTTTCCCAGGACCAAGAGAGGGAATAATTATATCTTCGTAGTCATTGATCGTCTCTCCAAAGTGGCTCACTTTCTACCTGTTCGAGAGAGTATCACTGCTAGTCAGCTTGCTGACTTGTATATTTATCGAACAGTGTCACTTCGTGGTGTTCCACTAGAGATCAATTCAGACCGTGGTAGTCTTTTCACTTCTCATTTCTGGGAGAGTTTCCAGACTGCCATGGGCACCCATCTTTCCTTCAGTACCGCTTTCCACCCTCAGTCAAGTGGTCAGGTGGAACGGGTTAACCAATGCTTAGAGCTTGCGTTATTTCATTTGGTATGGATTGGGAGAAATGTCTTCCTTTCGCCGAGTTTGCTTATAACAATAGCTATCAATCCAGCCTCAAGAAAGCTCCTTTTGAGATTCTCTATGGACGAAGATGTCGAACACCTTTGAACTGGTCAGAAACCGGTGAAAGACAATTCTTTGGACCGGACATGATCCAGGAAGCAGAAGAGCAAGTTTGCATCATTCGTGAGAATTTGAAAGCAGCTCAGTCTCGTCAAAAGATCCAGTATGATCGTCATCATAAGGAAGTGGCTTATGAAGTTGGCGACAAAGCTTACCTTCGGGTTACTCCTTTGAAGGGTACCCATCGTTTCGGTATCATGGGCAAGTTAGCTCCTCGTTACATTTGTCCTTTTCGCATTCTCGCTAAACGAGGAGAGGTCGCCTACCAGTTGGAACTACCCCCACATCTTTCTCGAGTTCATGATGTCTTCCACGTCTCTCAACTCAGGCGTTGCTTCTCGGATCCCATCCGCGAAGTGGACCACGAAACGCTTGATCTCCAAGATAACCTCACAGATCGAGAGTATCCCGTTCGCATTCTGGATCAAGCAGAGCGTGTCACTCGACGTCATAACATCAAGTTTCTCAAGGTTCAGTGGTCTCATCATTCCGAGAGAGAAGCTACATGGGAGCGAGAAGATCGTCTCTGACTGGAGTACCCCACTTTCTTTCCGCCTACTCTTGAATCTCGGGATGAGATTCTTTCGAGTGGGGGCGAGTTGTCACAACCCTAGTTCTGGTATGCACTAGGCTAGTCTTGATGTTTGCATCATGTTTAAAATTCAAATGAACTTGAATTGAGGACATGTGAAAGCCTCAGGGATCCTTTTTGAAAATGACCCAGATAAAAATTGCTCAAAAAAGGTCCACGTAAATGTTCATGCTGCTCTCTGAAATTTTGGCTAGAGATAGAAATCAAACCAATATTTTTAGGAGCTCATAAATATTTATTTTGGGCATTTGGAATTAATGCAGCAAATATTTGCATTGGATATATAGTTATCATATTATTAATATATGTCCAATAATTCTGGATTTTGTGAGGGGCTTTGGAATACTCCTTCTAGTCCCTACAAAAATTGTCAGAAGTTTTAAAATGAATAGTTTAAATCAAACAAATGTCAGAAATAGAAAAGAAAATAAAAAAGGGGAAAACCCTTACCTGTGCTGGCCCAGCACTGTACGGCCTGGCCGGCCCAGTTGGCCAGCCCAGCCCACCTGCCCTCCCCTGTCGTCTTTCTCGCACCAGTAGGCGAGGCGCGTGACCGACACGCGCGCACGGCGAGTACGCCATGCCTCCAGCTGCCTGCCTGCTTCCCCGGGACAGCACAACGCCTCGAAACATCTCCTCGATGCCATCCCGAACGCCCTGACTCCCTCACTCTCCCCCATCACCTCTCCCTCGTCTGTTCTTCGCCATGGCCGAGCGCCGCCGTTGCCGCTGCTTGTCGTTGCCGCAGCCACCACCCCTCCCTCTTCCCCTGGAGATGTCCACGACCTCCGCCACCTCGTCGTCGACTTCCTCGCCGAGCTACGCAACGTCGAACGCCGCCGAATGCCACCGATGCCGTCATCTTCAACTTTCGGCCCTCCAGATCGGCGGAGATGCCATGACGCCGTCCGTGCCTCCCCGAGCCCATTTGTCTGCTCTGCTAGTCCGCCGTGAGCTCCTCTTCCTTCTTCCCCTAGCCACGTTGCTCGAGCAGCCCCCTAACCGCCACCTGCAGCGAGCCCGAGAGCTCTGCTCCGCCGGCGACACCGCCGTCGTAGCCAAAGCCATGGGAACCCGTAGCTGAGCTGTCCACTATGCTCAGCGCGTCCTCAGGAGTTGAACGCGCCTATCCCCGGCCCCTTCCGCGCACCGTAGATCCTTCCCCCTCTCTGCACGAACTCCGGCCGCCGTGGTCGAGCTCCTCGCCCTCGCCTCCGGCCAGCTGGTCTGGGCTCTCGAACAAGCCTAGCCACGCTGCAAACGGGGCACAACAGCCCGTTTCCGCAGCCCCCCCCCTCCGCCGTGTTCGGCCTCGCCGGCAGCTAAACGTCGGCGAGTTTGACCGTAGACCGGCGTGGGTTGACCCCACGGTCCAGTTGACATTCCCCTCTCTCTCACTGACATGTGGGTCCTGCCCAGCTAATTAGTTGCTAGGATTAGTGTTAGTGCTAATTAACTTAGTTAAGTTAGTCACTATAGTCACTGACTAGTGGGCCCTGCCCAGTTAGTTAGGGCTAACTAACTTAGTTAGTTTGCTGAGCCACTGACGTGTGGACCGCACACGTCAGGTTTGACCTGAGTCAGCGCTGCTGACTTGCTGACGCAAGCATGATGCAGTGCTGATGTAATAAACAATTTTCTGGAATTGTTTTTGTTTAGGAAAATCCAGAAAATTGTTTTAAACTTCAAAAAATCACAGAAATTCAACCGTAGCTCAGAATGAAATAATTTATATATGAAAATTTATCAGAAAAATTCAATCTATCCATCCGTACCAGTTTCATGCATGATAAACCAACATATACTTGCTGTATAGGTGAAAACACATAAATGGCACTTTTAAATGTTAAATTTGGAATTGCATTTGAACCCTTGGTTCAAATGGACTTCTTACAAATAGAATGCTAGTTGCATTAGATCAAATAACATCACATCTTCATGCCATGTTCATGCATCATATTGTTGCATATGCTTGTGTTTGATTGTCGGCACCGTTCTTCTCGATAGGTCTAGCTCCGGAGACCGTTCCAGAGTACCTGTCAAAGGAGTAGTGCTCTACACGTTGTTATACCAGGCAAGCAAACCCCCTTGTACATTCCGATACAATCCCTCTCTCGCTCCTGCTCGCTGTTATTGCATTAGGACAACAACGACTTCAACTACTACTTTATGCTGCGGTAGTTGAACCCATTCCTCTGCATGACCTGTCATTGCCACAGTAAATAGTTGAAACCCACTAGCATGTGTAGGAGTTGATTGAAGCCATATTGTGATCCTACCATGCCATGCTTGCTATTGCTTAGAGTGTGTCAGGTCTGATTCATCGGGAATGAATTGGAGTGCAGTGAAATGTTCTGATGCTGAGAGTTAAGTGTGTGAACACGATTTGGTAAAGGTAGCGGTGAGAGGCCATGTAGGAGTACATGGTGGGTTGTCTCACTAGAACCATCCTTAGGAACTGAGTTCTGTGTTTGTTGTCCAATGACTAGCTACTACCACACATTGGGTTCCGGTAACTCGACCCCTCTCGACTTATTAATCAACATGACCTCTGTCCAGGAGTTGCAAATAGTTTCTGGTGTTTGTAGGTAGTGCTAGTAGTCTACCAAGTGGCACTCGGCCAGGTGGGATTGGGACAGACTAGGCACCGTGGCACGGTGTACCAAGCGTAGATCCATTCGGCGAGGTGGGCTTGGGAACCCTGCGCACATCATTTGGGGTCGTGATCGACACCCCGGCCGGATCTCCTTACGGATGGAACCCGAATAGGCGATAAACCTAGACTAGAGTCTTGTGTGGTTAGTCAGGTCGTGGCCGACACCCTCGCTAGGCTTCCGCTTGAAGGTTGCCGAGATACACGAGATGTACATGGCGGTAAGTGGCGAGAGCGTGTGTGAAGAAGTAAACCCCTGGAGGGTTAACATGATCTATTCGAATAGCCGGGTCCACGGTTATGGACTTCTTCAATGCTTATGTGGTACATAGACAACTTGAAATGGATACTCTAAAATACTCAAGACAAGTGTGAGTGCTATGGATGGCCTTCTCGTAGGGAGACGGGGATGAATCCATAGTGGTGTATTGTGTGGTGCTTAGTGGACTCGTGTGCGCCACCTCAAAAGAGTTACCAGCAGTCGTAGAATAGAATAGCCACTGAGTCAAAGCTGGCTTTCTGCAACTAAACCCCACTTTGCTTTCTTGATACAATTGCATGTATGTTACGATCTGATGTAAGTCTTGCTGAGTACCTTTGTACTCATGTTTGCTTAATTTATGTTTTGCATATGAGATTGTTGTCTCACTAGTAGTTCCGCTTGGACTTCGACAAGTAGCCTATTACCTCAGCTACGATCTTGGACAGGTGATGTGGATAGTTAGGCTCTTCAGCCTTTTTCATTTGTAGATGTCTGTACTCAGACATGTTGTGCTTCCGCTTGTTGCTTGTACGCTCTGAATGTTGGGTCATGAGACCCATGTTTGTAATATCTGGCTCCTCGAAGCCTAATGAATAAATACTTTGTTTCTTAGAGTCTTGTTGTGATGCCATGTTGTATTTGCACATATCGAGCATATTGTGTGTATGTTATTGAAATGCTTGGTATGTGTGGGATCCGACACCTAGTTGTTTACCCTTGGTAGCCTATCTTACAGGGAAATGTCTCCTAGTGCTTCCACTGAGCCTTGGTAGCTTGCTACTGCTCCGGAACACTTAGGCTGACCGGCATGTGTCCTTCTTCGTTCCTGTGTTTGTCCCTTCGTTGCTGGGTCATGTATGCTTGTCTCTGTAATTTAGTGCCACTTTTGGTTTATAACTGGTCATGTCGGCCCGGGTTCTCTGTCACATGGATGCTAGCGACACTATCATATACGTGAGCCAAAATGCGCAAATGGTCCCGGGCCAGGTAAGGTGGCACCCGTGGGGATACCGTGCGTGAGGCCGCAAAGTGATATGGTGTGTTACATGCTAGACCGGTGTGACTTAGGATCGGGGTCCTGACAAATACATACGTGTCGGTTCCCTTTCTGTCACTCGGATCAAGCACCATAAGATCGAACCCACTACCGGGCACCCCTTCCCATTGCAAGATAAATAGATCGAGTTGGCCAAACAAAACCCAAATATCGGAGAAGAAATACGAGGTTATAAGAGATCATGCATATAAGAGATCAAAGAAACTTAAATAACTTTCATGGATATAAAAAGATAGATCTGATCATAAACTCAAAGTTCATCGGATCCCAACAAACACACCGCAGAAAGAGTTACATCATATGGATCTCCAAGAGACCATTGTATTGAGAATCAAAAGAGAGAGAGGAAGTCATCTAGCTACTAACTACGGACCTGTAGGTCTACAAAGAACTACTAACCACTACTAGAAAAACGGCTATAGCTGATATGGACATTAACGGCACTATATAGCAGTGGCGCACCAGCTATAGGTGCGCCATTAATGTCATATTACTAATGGCGCACCTGGCGTGTGGTGTGCCATTACTAGTTTTGTCATGGCCCCACACCCCTTCCCAAACTTAGCAGTGGCGCACCAGGGATATAGTGCGCCATTACTAGTTTAACTAGTAATGGCGCACCGCACCCACGGTGCGCCACTACTAACATTTCTTTTTTCGATTCTTTTACTCAAAACTAGTAATGGCGCACCACACACCAGGTGCGCCATTACTATGTCAAACTTAGTAATGGCGCACCTATACAAAGTGCGCAATTACTAACTTTAACTAAGGTTTGACCAATTCATACACATAGTAATGGCGCACTTTGTAAAGGTGTGCCATTACTATGTCCAAATTTCACGAACTGCACCCCCCCCCCCCCCGGGTGGACCGCCTTTTCAGTTTTAAAAAAAAAGAAAATGATGGAAATGCCAAAAAATAGAAGAAAATAAGTTTCCCATGTGATATGTGGTCTAGTTTTTGGGAAATTTTACAAATATGGATTTCGACTTTATTTGCAAAATTTCTCTGGAATTTAGTAAAATGGGCATAACTTTTGCATACAAACTCGGATTAAAAAGTTTTTTATATGAAAAATCATCTACTCGAAAAGTTACATCCGAAGATTCTTAGAACCCTATTGAAGATTTTTAGAATCCCCAAAAACCTAACAGAATAAAAGATATGGGGCTTTTAAGATCTAGAGGGGGGAAATTGAAAAAAAAAATCAAACTTAGTAATGGCGCACCATTTGCTAGGTGCGCCACTAGTAACAGAAATAAAATTGGTTTCGAATTATTATTTTTTTGCAAAAAAGTTCAAAATATGATACGTAATATGACCGAAAAGTTTGAAATATTTTTTCAAAATTTCATCACACTCATGAACATGAACAAAGTCCTAGACATCAACAAGGTTTAATAGGAATGATATGATAGATATATCAACAAGTGCATGTTAAGTGAGCTGGTGCTGGGGTTGGATAGAACTCAGAAGTTAAGCGTGCTCGGGCTAGAGTAGTGTGAGGATGGGTTATCTTCCGGGAAGTTTGACCACGGAGTGCGATTTGACTTGAGATTAAGCATATGGACTCGACATTAAGCCATACTGACCCGAGATTAAGCATATTAAAAAAACAAAAAAATTGAAAAAAAGTTTTAGGAAAAAAAATGAAAAAAATTTGTTAGTAATGGCGTACTTCTATGTGGTGCGTCATTACTAAGTCAGATAGTCATGGCGCACTTCTAGGCATAGTAATGGCGCACTATAGGTGCGTCATTACTATCTGTGATAGTAATGGCGCACCAAATGTGCGCCATTACTAACAAATACTAATGGCGTGGTAATAGTGGCGCACCTATAGTGCGCCATTAATGGCAAAAATAGGTGCGCCACTAACAGCCTTTTTTCTAGTAGTGCACGCATCATCGGAGAGGCACCAATGGAGGTGGTGAACCCCATTCGAGATGGTGTCTAGATTGTATCTGGTGGTTTTGGACTCTGCGGCGGCTGGATGAATATTTCATCGACTCTCCTAGGGTTTCAAGAATATTGGGGTATTTATAGAGCAAATAGGCGATGCGGGAGGCCACCGAGGTGGGCACAACCCACCTGTGCGCGCCAGGGGGGCCTGGCACGCCCTGGTGGGTTGTGTCCCCTCGAGGCACCCCCCAGATGCTGCCCTGGCCCATCAGGTGTCTTCTGGCCTATACAAATTCTCAAAAAAGTTTCGCGGTGTTTGGGCTCCGTTTGATATTGATTTCCCGCGACGTGAAAAACATGCAGAAAACAACAACTGGCACTTGGCACTATGCCAATAGGTTAGTACCAAAATATGATATATAATGACTATAAAATGATTGTAAAACATCCAAGAATTATAATATAACAACATGCAACAATCAAAAATTATAGATACATTGGAGATGTATCAGCATCCCCAAGCTTAACTCCTGCTCGTCCTCGAGTAGGAAAGTGATAAAAATAGAATTTTTTTTTATGTGGAATGCTGCCTATCATGTCATATGATATTCTTTTCTTTATAACATGGAAATTTGGACTTTTATATGGTTCAAAGCAATAGTCTTGTTTTAACATAATAATTTAGATACTCAAGCATATCAATAAGAAACCATGTCTTTCAAAATATCAATGCTAAAATAAGCTATCCCTACAAAATCATATAGTCTTGTCATGCTCTGCCTTCCCCGCTCAAAGTATAAATCATGTACTACCCTGGTGTCAGCCAAGCAATTGGTTCATGCTTTTTAACGTGCTTCAGCATTTCCAACTCTTACGCAATACATGAGTGCAAGCCATGGATATAGCAATATAGGTGGAATAGAATGCGATGGTAGTAGACAAAAAGAAGGGAAGAAAGTCTCACATCAACTAGGAAAACTGATGGACTACGGAGATGTCCATCAATCGATATCAATGTGAGGAGTAGGGATTGCCATGCAACGGATGCACTACGAGCTATAAGTGTATGAAAGCTCAATATGAAACTAAGTGGGTATGCATGAAATTTTCTACGGAAAAATTCCCACTAGTATATGAAAGTGACAACATAGGAGACTCTCTATATGAAAAACATGGGGCTACTTTGAAGCACAAGTGTGGAACAAGCATGCCCATTCTCTCTTTTCTCTTCTTTTTTCTTTTTTTTCTTTTTTCTTTTTTATTTTTTTCTTTTTCTCTTTTTTTAATTCTCTCGTTGTCCAGAGTCTCATCCCGACTTGTGGGGGAACCATAGTTTCCATCATCCTTTCCTCACTGGGACATGCTCTAATAATGGATAATGATGATCATCACACTTCTATTTACTTATAACTCAAAAAGAGATAAAAATTACAACTCGATACCTATGACATAGCATGACTCTATATGATGAAAATGAATGCTCAAGTCAACTATGTGATGGAATTGCATGGGAATATATCTCTGAATGGCTATGGAAATGCCATAATAGGTGGGTATGGTGGCTGTTTTCAGGAAGGTTTAGTAAAGTTTATGCACTAGCGAAAGTTGTGCGGCACGAGAGAGTCTAGCAATTATGGAAGGGTGAGATTGCGTATAATCCATGGACTCACATTAGTCATAAAGAACTCACATACTTATTGCAAATGTTTATTAGCCCTCAAAGCAAAGTAACACTACGCATGCTCCTAAGGGGGAGGTCCGTAGGAGTTAACCATCGCGTGCCCCCGACCTTCACACAAAGATAGGACAATCAAGGATAAATTGTGCTCCGACTTCCCGGCATAACGAGAGACCATACGTGCATGTTTTGGGAATCACAAACCTTAACATGAATATTCTTACTAAAGCATAATTACTCATTAACATGACGCACATATCATATCATCATGTCTCAAAACTGTTACAAGAAATCAAGTTTATTTTGGCCAATGATCTTCATGAAAGTTTTTATTATATCCTCCTTAGATATCTATCACTTTGGGACTAATTTTCATGTGTTGCTTTTAATAAGCTCAAACAAATAAAAGTGAAGATCATGAGCATAATTTTTCTTCAGTCTCTAAAAATAATATAAGTGAAGCAAGAGAGAATTTCTTTAAAACTTTACTAACTCTCAAATAAATCTAAGTGCAATAGAGTATTTCTTCAAAAATACTAAGCACACCGTGCTCAAAAAGATATAAGTGAAGCACTAGAGCAAGTCCATTGCTTAGAAAAATTTAAGTGAAGCATAGAGAGCAAGTCTAGCAAGTCATGGCATAATTTTGGCTCTCTCAAATTAGTGTGTACAACAAGGATTGATGACTTAAAAAGAAAAAAAACAAGGAAATAATCATATCATACAAGACGCTCCAAGCAAAACACATATCAAGTGATGAATAAAAATATAGTTTCGAGTGAAATACCGATGGTTGTTGGAAGAAAGCGGGGATGCCACTCGGGGGGCATCCCCAAGCTTAGTTGGTTGATCATTCTTGGATAATAGCTTGGGATTCCGGGGCATCCCCAAGCTTAGGCTCTTCTATCCTTCCTTCATCTGTCATAAGATAACCCAAAACTTGAAAACTTCAATCACACAAAACTTCAACAAAACCTTCGTGAGATCCGTTAGTATAAGAAAGCAAACCACTACTATAAGTGATGTATCAAACCAATTCATATTTTGTATTTGTATTATATATACTGTATTCCTACTTTTCTATGGCAAAAACTCATCAAATAAAACCATAGAGCCATCGAAATAAGCACACAACACAAAGAAAACAGAATCTGTCAAAAATAGAACAGTCTGTGGTAATCTGGAAGTTTCGAATACTTCTGGAACTCTAAAAATCTTGAAAAAATAGGGCCACGTGGGAAATTTGTATATTAATCTTCTGCAAAAAGAATCAACTAAAAATAACTTTTCTGTTAAAAATGAGAATTTTTCTCGTGAGCGCAAAAATTTCTGTCTTTTTCAGCAAGATCAAACAACTATCACCCAAGAAAATCCTATTGGTTCTACTTGGCACAAACACTAATTAAAACACAAAAAACACAATCATACCATAAGATCGAACCCACTACCGGGCACCTCTTCCCATTGCAAGATAATGTGATAGCATGTCTTATTAGGGATGATAGACTACTCATATCAATAAGGAATTCCTTCTTTTCCGGGAGCCCACTCGGATAGAACTCCAAAGTTAAGTGTGCTCAGCTTGGAGTAGTTTCAGGATGGGTGACCGACCGGGAAGTTGCTCCCGGGTGCGCACGAGTGAGGACAAAGTGCGCAGAAAAGACTAGTATTGATATGTGAGGCCAGTCTAGATCCCGCCAGGAGTAACGACCACCGGCGGGTGTGTCCGGGGCGTTACAAGTTGGTATCAGAGCCGACCCTCGCGGTTACACGGATGTTTGCGGACAGTTTGCAGTCATGTTGTGCATGACGTTTGTGACCCGTCGTGGCACACGGCATGATACATGTGCTGTCCTGGAAGTACAGACGGTTGTGCCAAGAGGGAACGTTCCTGTGACCCGACGAGGACGTCGATTCCTCTGAGTGGGGGTGTATGTGATAGCCTGTCTTATTAGGGATGATAGACTACTCATATCAATAAGGAATTCCTTCTTTTCCGGGAGCCCACTCGGATAGAACTCCAAAGTTAAGCGTGCTCAGCTTGGAGTAGTTTCAGGATGGGTGACCGACCGGGAAGTTGCTCCCGGGTGCGCACGAGTGAGGACAAAATGCGCAGAAAAGACTAGTATTGATATGTGAGGCCAGCCTAGATCCCGCCAGGAGTAACGACCACCGGCGGGTGTGTCCGGGGCGTTACAGATAAATAGATCAAATTGGCCAAACAAAACCCAAATATCGAAGAAGAAATACGAGGCTATAGGAGATCATGCATATAAGAGATCAAAGAAACTCCAATTACTTTCATGGATATAAAAAGATGGATCCGATCATAAACTCAAAGTTCATAGGATCCCAACAAACACACCGCAAAAAGAATTACATTATATGGATCTCCAAGAGACCATTATATTGAGAATAAAAAGAGAGAGAGGAAGCCGTCTAGCTACTAACTACAGACACGTAGGTCTACAAAGAACTACTCATGCATCATCAGAGAGGCACCAATGGAGGTGGTGAACCACATTCGAGATGCTGTCTAGATTGGATCTAGTGGTTCTGGACTCTGCGGCAGCTGGATGAATATTTCGTCGACTCCCCTAGGGGTTCTGGAATGTTGGGGTATTTATAGAGCAAATAGGCAGTGCGGGAGGCCACCGAGGTGGGCACAACCCACCTAGGCATGCCCTGGTGGATTGTGCCCCCTCGGGGCACCCCCCACATGCTACCTTGGCCCATCAGGTGTCTTCTGGCCCATAAAAATTTTCCAAAAAGTTTAGCGGTGTTTGGCTCCATTTGATATTGATTTCCTGTGATGTAAAAAAACATGCAGAAAATAGCAACTAGCAGTTGGCACTATGTCAGTAGGTTAGTACCAAAAAATGATATAAAATGATTGTAAAACATCCAAGAATGATAATATAACAGCATGGAAATAAAAAATTAAAGATACGTTGGAGATGTATCATGGTCGCGCGGGGACTTCTTTCTAGGTTCCTCTTTTTCGCCAGATGACCATCGGACTCCTCCCCTTCAAGGATGTATCACCAAGGAGAAACGGTGCAGACGTGCAGCAGGGCATCATTGGGATTCTGAAACCATTTCATTTAGGCTCTGTGTAAAACTTTCCCTTGTATAAACTTTTGGCATGTAAAATGACCTCGAGGTTTTTGGCATTATATGTAACAACACGACTCGCCGTATTAATCAGGGTATAAAGGAAGCAGTTGATCACAACTTTGTTTGGCAGTCATTTT
This sequence comes from Secale cereale, assembly GCA_902687465.1. Taxonomy (NCBI): domain Eukaryota; kingdom Viridiplantae; phylum Streptophyta; class Magnoliopsida; order Poales; family Poaceae; genus Secale; species Secale cereale. The sequence continues at coordinate 821,415,995 of LR738711.1, read as the reverse complement.
ATATTATATTATCATCTATGTTCCCTCCCTGCCTCAGACTGCCACATGTGCTTCAACCCGGCCTTAACACCGGGGGCTGTATGCGGCCCAGCACATTTCAAGTCCGAACACCTATAGGGAACTTTTCAGCGTCTTGGATATTGCATTACATGCATCGGCTCTGAATCATGTCTTGGATCTATAGTTGGATTGCCCGGCTCCTGTTCTTACCACCTTACGTTCCGCTTGTTCGGCTAAGGTATTAATGGGATAACTACTGCGATTGTATTTCTGGTTCGTCCGATAAAGTACCTCAGTAGAGAAAGCTGAAAACTGACTGTCATGATAGGCGAGAGCTGGTCGGCGATTCGGCGACTTGGTATTATACTACAAATCATTAGAGATTCAGCATGTGTTACACGAGGGGCTGGTTTTTTCCCAGACGCGTGGAAAAGGCACAATAATCCAGATATCCGCACACACACACTAGGGCTAGTACTTAGCTCCACAGTAAAACTCCTATGGCTAAGTGAAATCAATAAAGTCGCATAGTCTGGTTGCCTGGTTCACCTCACGGACACCTCCTTTACAGACCAAGATGTTGGATAAAGTGTAGTCACGCGTAATGTCGAACACCCCTGTAGCATCTACATGGGGGATGAAGTCGACGACTGGTAACTTTAAGAAAGATAATGATAAACGGCCGCGTAGGAGAAAAAGTCGCTCGAATGAAAGGAGCAAACATAGATATATAACAGCATGGGTTTATAACATAGTTTTTATGACCCGAACACATTCAATCAAATATTATGTCCTTAGAACATTGGCCCTTTATAGCTCGGCCTCCTTCTAGGACATCGTCGAAGTACCTCTCCGGCTTCCGATGATCTTTTCCTTCGGCGGGCCTGCGGTTGCCATTTTGGTGGCCTTCATCTTCGCCCGTTGGATTTTGACGCATGTGAAGGCCATCCGGGCATCCTCTATGCAGGCCGAGCGCTTCACAACATCAATCCGCGGTTGTGCATTGACAAGCCACTTCACCAAACCGAAGTAGCTGCTAGGGATCGGCTCGGTTGGCCAGAGTTGGACTATTAAGTCCTTCATGGCCAAACTTTCCATGCTATGCAGCTCCACTAGCTGCTTCAGCAGGTCGTTCAGAGGCGTCGGGTGTTCCCGCGCGAGAAATTGCGACCAGAATAGGTTCTTGGTCAAGTTCCCCTCCTGGGCTCTAAAGAACGCATCGGCGACACTCCTCGGAAGATCCACAAACGCGCCTAGAGAACTCCACACTCGCGTGAGAAAGCATACCTCTGACATCCAAAGATACTCTGCAAAATAAAGGCCTTACCATCTGCTATCTGCCTCGCCTGGTGGATCTCTTCGCGAGCGCTCTGGGACTCGCTCCACGCCTCTTTGGCATCATGGAGAGCCTTTGCAAGCTCGGAGGACTGGGCCGAAGTCTGCTGCTCCAATGTTTCACATTTGATGATGTCATCCTTTAGCTCTTGCTCGAGTTCGGCCACCTGAGCTTTGTGTTGACGGTGGGCAGCCTGTTCGGCCTCCAGTTCGGCAGGCGCTTTCTCAGCGACTGCCTTATTTGCCTCCGCCTCCTTTTTGACTTGGTCAAGGGCGCTTTTGAGGGTCTCGACCTCGGCTGCGCTAGCTGTGATCATAATGAAAGCATCCTATGAGTCAACCTCTCAACATACATATCATCTCCGATATGAAAATATATTTTTTAACACCGTTCGCATACCTTGTGTTTTGTTGAGCCGCTTATTGATGCGGTTGAGTTCCTCGTCGGCCACCTGAAGCTTCCGATTGAGCTCGGAAACTTCTGCAGCCTGGGTGGTTGCCACCAACATGGAGGCCTGTTTTGATAATTGCACAGTACGTTAAACTCCCGAATGCTATATGGATCCACTGTCTGGTTTCTTTCAAACCGGACAAAGCATCATGGGCTACTGTCCGTACACAAGTTTATTATTCTGTATGAATAAAGTGTAAACTTTTATTTAGAACATTACGTCGCATACCTCAAAGCCCGTCAGCGGGCTGTTGAAGGCTTCATTCAGTCCGCTTTTAGCAGACTGAATCTTCTCCATAACCGCACCCATCAGGGTGCAGTGTTCCGCCATTACGGAAGCATTTTGCAGCGCTTCCTCTAGAGCATTGGGCGCCTCCGAATTAATGGAGGCTGCCGATGGAGTTGGTGCTCCTCCCCCCTCATTCGTAGGGGGTTGCTTATCCGATTCTGGAGCCGTACTGACCGCTGTAATGGTATTCAGCTGGAGCCCGGATTGCTTGGGCTCCCCGCTGTCGGTCGTCATGGGGACCCCCCCCTTGGTTTTCGGCGAACGAGGTGTTAAACTCGAGCACTCTCTTATCGGTCTCGCTCACCCCCTCTCAGACATGGGATGTCCTCAAGGATGACACTTCGATGTCCTCCATGATGGTAGGCGAGGAGGCTCGCGGCGGCGTATCACTCTCTGCCATTTCGGGCGATAGAGAGTTCCCCTCTAATAATGGAGTATCGGGCATTGTGCGAGGAGGGCTGAAAGATGAATAAATGATTTTCATAATAAAAGCATGTAGACCAAAGACGACAATGAGTTTCCGAATACTTACGATTCGGCTAGGGACTTCACCCTGGGAGGTCTTCAGGGGACTACTTCGGATCCTTAGCCCGAATTGTTTGGGAGGTTCAGTTTCCTCCTCCTGGGCGCCCCCTCCTCCGGGTCTTCAGAGGTCGCCCTCTTCTTCATCTTCCTCCCCTTATGGGGGGATTCGCTCTCCACTTCCTCCTCCTCTTCCTCCTCGTCTCCTTCATGGGAGGAGAGGGCTTCGGTCTCTCCGGACATTGTTTTTGAAGGACCCTTGGGGCGGTGGCCGCCCTTGGCTTCCTTTCCCTTCTTCTTCTTGGTCTTCTTCTCCGGTGCCTGATAGGGTGCCTGGACCAGCATCTATGTCAACTAGGGTGTGGACAGGCCCTCGGGCAGTGGTGCCGGATAGTTGATCCACTCCGCCTTTGCTATCCAGACCTGTAAGGAATACAAGCACTATAATTTCTATTATTTCTAAAATATTGACCGGATAGGTCTTCGGCAAAATCATGCTTACCGCCGTGGCCGGGTTCTCACTATCGAATCCAATGTCCTTGTTCTTCTACGGCCACTTTTTCCGACCCTTGAAGAGCTGCTTCCATATATCTTTGTGCGTGGTGCCGAAGAAGCGCTTCAGGGTCCGTGGCTCCTCCGGATTGAACTCCCACATGGGGGAGGCCCGAAGCTGGCAGGGAAGGGTGCGGCAGAAGAGCATCACTTGAATCACGTCAGTGAGACTAGTATTGTCACTCAACATATCGGAGATGCGATTCTGGAGTATCATCGCCTCCGAATTGGAGCCCCAATCAAGGCCCTTGGTGGTCCATGAGGTGAGTCTCACTTGGGGTCTGGATATGATGTCGGGCGTGGCCGCCCAGGTGGCTTCGTGGGGTTTGGTGATATAAAACCACTCCTGCTAGCATACCTTGAATGTTTCCGCAAAAGCCCCTTTTGGTCAGGTGGCGTTGGGGAGCTTGCTTACAATGGCTCCACCACAATCCACGTGCTGTCCATCGACCACCTTCGGCTTCGGATTGAAGACCTTGAGCCATAGGCTGAAGTGTGGGGGATGCGGAGGAAAGCCTCACACACGACTATGAAAACCGATATGTGTAGGAAGGAATTTTGGGCTAGATCATGGAAATCTATCCCATAGAAAAACAACAGACCCCGAACGAAGGGGTGGAGGGGAAATCCTAGCCCCCGAAGGAAATGGGGGATAAACACGACCCTCTCATTGGGCTATGTAGTAGGAATCACCTGATCTTTGTCTGGGATCCTATGTGCAATGTCTGCGGACAAATAGCCCGCGCTCCGAAGATCCTTGACGTCCTTTTCGGTGACGGTGGAGGCCTCCCACTTGCCCTTAGAGCCGGACCCAGCCATTGATGGAGAAAGAGGCGGTGGTGGAGGAGATCGGAGCTGCGGGCGCTGGAGCTAGAAGATTGGGAGGCAGAGGCTAGAGGAAGACGTGCGGAAAAAGGAGGGGTCTTTCTCCTTTTATAGATGATGAAAATACCAAACGTCCCCCACTCAAGCCATAAAACTCGCATGTTCCCAACGAGGTCGTGTGTAAGGTATGGTTGGATTACCCAAACCAGATTGATGAGAATCCTGTAATGGGCGGTCATGATCTTTGTTTCGACAAGATGTGCCAATGGAGGCTATGCCTCGAAACGCAAAATGAGAGGCGTGAAAACGGTTCAAAATGTTAAAGGGTCAAGTGTGACGTTTCACCAAAAAAAAGTTGTCTATAAAGACACCGTTCCTATTTTGATGTCTTGCCTTCATGGCTAAGGGGTGTATTACTCATACAAAGCCGGACATACTTCCTTTATGTAGGAAGCTAACTTAAAATATTCAGAAGAAGGAACCCGCCTTGCAATGCCGAAGATAATTTGCATGCCGAACTCATCGTCATCGAATACTGGTTCAGGGGCTACTGAGGGAGTCCTGGACTAGGGGTTCCTCGGGTGTCCGGACTATTTGATATGGGTCGGACTGATGGGCCGTGAAGATAAACAAAAGACTATCCCCCGTGTCCGGGTAGGACTCCTATGTGCGTAGAATGGCAAGTTTTGTGTCCGGGTGAAATGTTTCCTTCCTCTGCAAGCCAACTCCATACGACCCTAGGACCCTCCGGTGTGTATATAAACTGGAGGTTTTAGTCTGTAGAGGCTATCAGAATAATCATAGGCTAGACGGTTAGGGTGTAGCCATCACGATCTCGAGGTAAATCAGCTCTTGTAACCCCTATACTCATCAAATACAATCAAGCAGGAAGTAGGGTTTTACCTCCTTTAAGAGGGCCCGAAACTGGGTAAACATCGTGTCCCTACTCTCCCTTGTTACCATTGATCCTTAGACACACAACTTGGGACCCCCTACCGAGATCTATCGGTTTTGACACCGACAGGGATGGCCTCACGACTAAGTCCTTTCACGAGGACATCTGCCGCGAGAAAACCACGACATACACGATGGGTGGCAAAACGAACTATCCTCGACCAGAATCGATCTAGGCAAATATTTTAAATAGGGGCAGGTTTGTAATGTCACTCATTCGTGAAATAACCGCCCTACCTGTCAGCCTTGTTCATACACCGTGGGCGCCAAAAAAAACCTCTAGTCACCCAAAATCGTTCTTGGCAAATAGTGGGGAGATGCCAGAGTACTGTCCTTTCCCCAACGACGAGACATTCGAAGTTTTAAATGGGGGCTAAGTTCGTAGCTTTCCCATAATTCACACAAGTGCGTCCCAAAGATGGTTGCCCGTACCTCTCCCCCCATTTTCCCATTCATACACCATCGGCGTCAGAAAACCGTCCCCACACCAACCTCCTGCATCCGCCATCCCAGCCAACGCCGACGTCCTCCACCATGCCGGAGCGCCTACCCATACCGCACCGTCCACTGCTAGAGATCGATGTTTCTCATCCACGGTGCCGCACCAGGAGCCTTGCATCGTGTCCTCTCACTTCAACCGTGCCATCGCCCACCTTGTCGGGGCCTCTCCGACAGCCTTCCTATCCACCACAACAGAACTTATCCCCCGATGCCTCCGTCTACCGCCGTAGATTTGCTTCCAGGCTACCGACAACCATCACACCCCCGATGCCTACACGGCACTGCAAGAGAGGTGGTACTTCCTCATATCTTCTCAACTTTTTGATCTCAACCAGAAAATAGATCATAACTTGGTCATTGTACTTTCTTTTCAGCTCTTGGAATCTTATTTGTTAGTTCAAAGAAAACATTGGTTGCTATGTAGCCTTTCTGCAGTTTGCAGCTTCAAATCTGCCATGGCACAGTCTTGCTAGGGTTTAGTTGATCATGCTTAGGGTTTCCCCCCTTTTATGATCACTATATGACCAGCCCACATGCTTCGTGTCATAATAACATTACCCCACCCATCAAGCTAAACAAACTTAGTTGTTCAAATACGAACCTGATATGACGATGTTGATATTAGTAAAATCGAGTCGTTTAATTGGTTAGATAAATATTCCTAATTTAGATTGGAAATGCATGTACGCTGCTGGGGTGGATCTATAGGGTGGCCACGGTGGGCTGTGACCCACCCTAGGATTTTGGGTCGGCCCAGACCATGAATCCCCTCTATTCTACTGAGCTTACAATCTCTACTCGCCCCAGCAGCCTGCCTCATCGACAACTTGCCTTCCCTGGACGTCATCACTTTAGGAGGAGATGCTGGACTAACAGGAGGTCGGGAGCAAGCTTCACTGCTACCCGGGCGTGCCTGCGTGCCCACCTTCCCAGTCCGTTCAGGGCTCAGGCGTGCAACACCCACTCAACCAACCCGATTTATCCTGAGATACGTCCTCAACACTCAACAACCACTCCACATCACCCATTTTCTAATTGATCCATTACTCATTAGGTAGGGCTGTCATTAGGGTTTGTTGTGTACTGAGTGCTACCTACACTTAATGGTTCAGATGTTTCTGTCATCTTTAGTACCTGTAAAGTTGGTAGAGTTTCAAAATTTTGTGCCTAGGAACCAGCATTGGTCATGTTGGATTGTTGGCCATAGTGACATTGACCCAGATTACTACTGCAGGCCTGGTTTGTTGACAATTTTACTTGGCTTTCTTACTCATTTTATATGATATTCAATTATTCTATTCGATTAGTTGCAAACAATACGTGATAGCTCGACTCCTTGATTCAAATTTTGGATGGTCTCTTACTGCAGTTATGATTTTGCATACTTGTCCTACTAAGCTCACAAGTAATATTGATTCACTACCTCTATTCTTGCCTTATCATATTTGTTGTCAACATTTTTTTAGGGTGGAACACCCTATTTCAAAATCATGGAACACCGGACATGAGTGAATATTATTTCTCTATGTGATCTCTCCCATCATGTGTGGGTAACGAACACTGCATTGTATTGAAAGAAAAGTGTTATATCCACCTTTTACATAGACTGTGATCTTTTACATGGAATATAATCTACCTACTGGCTAAACATTACTAGTACTCCACCCTTGAAGCTAAACATTATGCCACTCATAATTCCGAAGTTTATTTATTCAAATACGAATTTGATATGATGTTAATGTTCCTACTTCAGTTTTGAAATGTGCGGCCGCCCCTTATAGAGACATAAGAGGTTTATATTTTGAAGTGTGCTCTAGTCGGCACAGTTTGGGGAAAATCTTTGTATACGTAGTGATTTGTAGGAAGACACTATTCTAGTAGAATCCGCAAAGCATTTCATAGATAGCCTGACTACATTTTATGTTTTCTTGAATCTTAGATACTGAACATCATCATAATGATTATGATCTTGCGCGCATGAGAAGAATAAAGTAGAACAATGAAATGGTTGTGAAACTTGGCATTAGGGGACTGAGATCGAGCATGGATGGAATGCAATGCACATGCTCTCCACTTACAGATTCATGTTCGGAATATGATCCAAACAATGATTCTGAATTAGAGGGAGCCCTAAGTCAGCGTAGCTCCCTAGAGGAGGAGTCAGAGGCAGATGCCCTATCTTATTGACCCATCAAGGTGCTTCCTCTAACTTTGCAAGGTTATATTGGCCGCACATATATTGCGAGTGATGCATTCCATTGCTTCTACTTCGTTCCACTACCATTTGCTTAGTTTAGACATCGTCTATGTGAATATGCCCCTCCTATCCATTTTCACTACATATTACATATGTCATCATACCATATTTCTCCATTCAAATGATGTTCTTTTCTATTAGACGTTTAAAAGGAAGAGGGTGATTGCTGATTGCGAAGGAGCACAACCAAAGTATTTGGAAAAAGGTATTGACACCTAATAAATCAAATAGCCCATTAGGTGTAGTGGGAATATCACCGGACCCACAAAACACAACCCCAAATCTAGAAGACTCTAGATCTACTCCACTAGCCATCTCAGATGCCCCAACTCAGCAGACCCCAACTACAGCAAACAATATCACGATGCTAGTTGACATAGCACCAGCTCTACGACGCAAAACCCCCATTCCAGCAAAGAGTACACCAATTCTAGTTGCCAAATCCCTTTTAGAAAGACTGAGAGCCCCAATTGCAGCAAATAGGACCCATGTTCCACTTCTTCCCAGTTTAGAAGACGAAGCTTTTATTGTTGTTAGGAATGTTGTGCGTATCTTTCCTTCATGGAAATATCATACCACAGACAAAGAACAAAATTTCCAATCTTCCTACGCAACTTACGTGTAAGTAATATACTAATGTTATTCATGGTAATTATGTAGCATATATATTTCTGTAATATGCTGACAGAAGAAAAAAAATTCATTCTTTTAAATAGGCGAGGACCAAACTGGATAGTCAAGACGAGCAAAGCTTGGTTGCGCTTTTCAAGGACGCGTTGGTGAAGTATCATTGCTACCTGAGGCAAGCGTACTTCAGCGACAACATCTAAATGAAATTTCGGTAAAGTCTCTGGTGCTACATTTAATAGATAGTGAGTGGAATAATTTTATTACACATTGGTCTCGTGTGCAGCGTAAGGTACTGTCTATGATATCACATCACAATTTCAACTACATTTCTGCATGTGCCTTACCGTCTCACTTGTACGAAAACTGTTTACAGAAGAATATTCATTCTCAAGGGACCACAAAATCTCGCAACTATACAACACACTGCATTGCTCTTGTGAGTACATCTTCCTCTATATTACCACTTACTTTCATAGCTGGTTGATTATGTAGCATCACTACACATGTTGGCCTCCTTATCCTCCATTTGCTGGGCATTGTAAGATCAGTATTGACCATTGACTCTTAGATAAATTTAGAATCAGCCCAATGCTTTTGAAGAGGTTTAGCTCTGCAGTCCTCTTGTAAGGACATAATGTCTTGTATCATTGTACTTACATTAATAGCTACTCCCTCCATCCCATAATGTAAGAGTGTTTTGTACAGTAGACTAGTTTACAAAAAACTCTTATATTATGGGAAGGAGAGAGTGGTTCATTCTATATCATTACTCTACATCTTATCTCCCTCGCCTACCATTTACTAAAAAAATATCAAATCTATATGTAATCTTACCAAAAAGTTGAATACGCAGACAACACCGGTGCAGAAGTGTAGCCCACTGCTCTTGTGATTACATTTTGTCCTGTAATGCTTGTACTTACATGGATAGGTAGTTGATTATGTAGCATCAATTTGCATCTTATCTTCATTATCCTCTATCCCTTCCAACATTATCATATCTATAATTACTCTCTACAAAATATAGAGTACTTGCAATGCTTATGAAGAAGATTTTGGGTTGAAATTCTTGAGTTATCCTTCCCTTGACATGGAGAAGGGCATATTATAGGGCCGGTGTTAACTATTAATGTAATTCAAGTCCTTTTAAAGCCTTTGTCCTCAACTGCCATTTAATTTTCTCACTCCATATAGTCAACTACTGTTTAGTTTGTTGTTTCTATCAAAATGAATGTTCGCAACAACTCTAAGCTCCAAGATTTAGTCACAAAACCAAATTCCTTATTGATACCACGCACATTACTCGATACAGATCAATAATTTTCTTTAGCCCTTCATGTATGCTTGTTTTGTTGATCTATAATCTAGTGTGTGCTGCAGCAACCCTCATTTGCAGCTTGTCATTTCTTGCTTTACATTACTGATCTGGCTAATGAAGAACAACATGCCATGCATGTTAACAAAAAGAGAGACAATGATTGTCTTTTGCCCTGCTTCTATGCTTGTTTTGTTGATATGTAATCCAGTAGTGTGGTGAAGCTCCCCGCATTATGAATAATGCCAAATCATGCTATTGACATTTTGAATTATCTATTTATTTTCTAATATGAAATTGGATGGAATTCATAGCTCAGTTACAATCGTATTTTATATACATGCAAAACATGTCATCTGTCTGCTTGTTTCAGGGTGACATGCCTGATGGCATGCACAAGGGTGCCGAAGGGTGTGAAAGAAACCCAACATATATTGAACCAAAGAAGGAAAAACATATTGAAGATAGTAAGGAAACCCCAAAGTCATGTCTTGATGAAGTGTTCAAGTTACTTGAGACTAGCAGTCACACAAACTCATAGAATTTGCTGCTTGAATCAGTTTGACTTCTTCAGTCTGATCTTCAAGCAGAAATGCATTCTTCAACTCAACTTCAACTTGGAGTTTAGTCTCTAAGGAAGATCGCGAAGAACTCCAATGAGAACCTTATTGCTAAACAACTATAGCTGGATGATGATATGACTGACATGCTAGGCCGATCTCACATCATTGCTCAGTTGTTTACGCAACAACTCCCTCGCCAGGCTAACATTTCTTGAAATGTCTTGGAAGTGGTCTTAGTTCAGTATTATTTTGTTGTGCTGCAATGGTAGTACCTTTGATGCCCAGTTTTTGTAATCTGCTTCTTGGTTGCGCTTTATGATCACTCGTGGCGAACTTTGATGGCCAGTGGAGGTAATATGCCCTAAATCCTTTATTGTACAGTGTAGGTTTTTCTAAGTTACTATGCCGTAATTTCTTTATTGTATACGATAGGTTTATTCTGAATTCCTAGTTACCGTATATGCCATCATTCGCGATTTGGAAAAATGGTGAAAATCTGATGTAGGCTACCAGGCCGAAACATTTGCCACTAACCGGCCTGCATTTTAGCGAGCCATAATTGGGCCGGCCCTCAACTAAATTGGGCTTGCGCAGACCGGACATATAGGCCCTTCAGAGACATGGTGCACCAGGCCATAACTAACATGGGCCTACATTGGGCCCAACATTTTGTTGGGCCTTTAGTGGACGAAACATTTATGTGGGCCTTTACTGGACCCAATGTTTAGTCGGGCCCATGTAGTTCTGGGCCAGATAGCCTGTTATCACCCAGAAGACATAATGGGCCTTTAGCAGGACGAAATGCATGTTGGGCTACAGTTTTCGAGAGTCGTCCACGGGCCTTTAGCAGGCTGAAATATAACCCGGGCCATTATTGGCCCAGTTATATGATGGGCCGTTACGAGGCCGAAACATATCTTGGGTCTTGGTCGGCCCACTGATATCTGGGGCCTTTAAGAGGACGAAAGCTTAGTAGAGGCATCAACGTGCCGAATTGTACGACGGGTCTTCAACAGGTCAAAAGTGAGGCTGGGCTGAACTGGAGTCATTGTTATCACGGGCCGTTAATGGGCCAAATGTCTGGTCGGACCTTATATGGCCCATGGGCAGCACGGGCCATTACCAGGCCGAAAAACTCACCGGGCTGAAATGGGTCCATGCCCATATTGGGCCTCTAACAGTCCAAAAACTTTGTGGGCCGTCATGGGGCCTAAATACTGAGCGAACAACTAACATGCGACTTCTGGCGATGCGCCGTAAATGGGCCATGTTCAAGCAGGCCGTTGGTGGGCCAGCCCACTAGCACCTGAGTAAATTATACGGGCCTTTGACTGGCCCGACCTTTTTAACCTAAATATATGTTGGGTTGTGCCACGTGTCCCTGTATCATAGGCGCCTCCCGTCCATTAGAAGGTTGACATCTCTCCTAATGCGGAGCTAACACGTGGTTTCTTCGACCAATGATAATTTTACACATGGGAAATCGCCATTGGTCGTGAATATTAACGGGTTATCAGATCCAAAACCGGACTCGATAGCTTAACGGTGGCCCGTTACGGCGGATGCCACATGTAGGTCACCCTTGACGAAAGCACTTCCATGACGCGCGATTTATCGTCATGGAAGTGGAAACTTTCGTGATGATATTTTCAGTATTGTCATGGAACTCTTCTAGGACAACACAAGTATGAATATCTTGATTCTGTCGTAAAATCGTCATGGATGTACAAGCATGACAGAAATCGCGACCTACTGTGACAAACACGTATCATTACAGAAGTGTTTTTTGTAGTCAGGCGTTACTCTGTTCTTTATGAACTTTGTAACATCCCAAAATTCTAAATTTTGGAATGTTATAATAAATAGATAGATGGGATTGCTTGTTTGATGTGCTGAGTGAATTTGAGTGAAACTTGAAACTTTTGAAAGTTAAATGAGAGGGAATAAAAAAACTTTCCCAAAACTTTCACTTTGCTTTTTTGATCTCCGGGGAATTCAAATTCTTTTCAACACAAAACCCTAGAGTGAAGATAATATGACTTCTTCCATTTATTTTAAATGATAAAGGTCTTTGAAAGGATTTTGAATTTCATCCTCGAAATATTTTCAATTCGGAAACTTTAAGCAACTGAATGATTTTCCCGAGAGAAGATAAAATGACTTCTTCAAATTATAGGAAATATGAGTAGGAAGTTTTTCTTAAATTTTCTACAACTCAATTTCAAATATTGAGTTATTTTGTTTTTATTCAAATTATTTTTCTCCAAAAATAAAATATATGGAAATTAGGGTAACATGATTCCCTACAGCAGAAAATTTGAGAGAAATAAATTTGAAATGTTTTTGGTATTTTAAAAATGATTTTATTGGATTTTATTGCAACAGTAGCACTGTTTGATTTATTAGAATCTTTGAGCATTTTATTTGACTGTAGAAAAATGTGCACCGTGTAGAAAATCTTTTTCTGAAAATTTTGATATATAATATGCCTATATAAAGTTGTATTTATATTTTCGTTTTTCAGTTTCCTTTCTGTTTCTATTTTATAGAAAAACAAATATACGCGCGGCTGCTAAGTATACGACGCCTGCACGCGCAGCTTAGAGGAAGCGGTGCCCCAATTGTTTTTTTATTTTACATGGGCCAGGTCGAGTAAGCATTTTTTTTCCATTATTTTCTCTTAGGCCGAAATTTTTTAAAAAAAAGAAAAATAATAGAGCAGCGGTGCGTGTGTGCGTGCGGCCGCCGCATGTAGCTTTTAGCCCGTGCGGTTTCCTTCTGTTTTAATTGTTCGTCTACGTTTAGTCCCACATTGTCTAGTTATAGACTTTTAAGCCTCTTTTCCATCTATAAATATAGACCCATAGAACTTCCAAAAATCATCCGAATTCAGGTTAAACCAATATTTTGGTTTGACTAGATTCACTAAAAAAATATTTCTTCTCGCCGACAGAAATTCTGGAAGTCGTCTTCTCTCTCCGAAGTCATCTTTTCTCTACCTTATAAAGGTATCTTTCTTCGTATTTTTTTATATATACTCCCGTAACTTATTATTTATAGACTAGTACTGTAGAATAATTAGATTTACAAATTAGTCTATGTATTTATACATTAGACCTAGAATTCTTTTAGCCGTAACTATTTTTCTTCCATAAAACAACTTGGTCCTGATTTTTCTAATACCCATAACTTTTTACTCGTTCGTCCAAATTAGATGAAACCAGCGCACACAGTTTCGTTTTGACTCCACCTATTCAGTGAATCTATCAAACAAACTTTTTGCAACTTTCAAATTTCGAAATTTGTTCAAATTCATATTCAAACTTCTTTTGATCATTGAGTTGATTCTTTTTGCAAATCGAAGCTCTTGATCTAAACTTTCTGATAAGGCCAAATTCACATAATTTTGGTACTGTTAGAAATTGTTTTATGTTTCAAGAGTCATTCGTTTGTTTTCGAAATTTTCCGAAGTGTTTTATTCGCTCTGTCCGATCTTCTCAGTGATTGCTTATGTGTGATTACTATTATTTGCTTACGATAGATTGATCGGAATGTGACGAGTAGATCTATCACGAGTTCTGAGTGCGAAATCTTCTACATCGTCAGTACAAGGCAAGTTCACACTTTGCTCATACTTTTCAATACCCAGTTTTCATTGCATTAGTTCTATCCTCAAACACCTGCATGAGTAGGACTGGTTACATAATTTGTTGCATTGTAGTTCCTGAGGTAGGAACCCAATGACCTGAGATCAACCAAAGGGGGGTATACGATTTGTTACTTATTGCTTAGACATGCTTGTAGACGTGGATTGGTATGAGAGTTTCATGAAAGTTGTGAGTGATATTTAAGGGAAACTTTAAGGTGGAAATTTAATACACATCTGGGTGGATTGGTTGGGGCACCCTGGGGATGGACCAGTGGATTGCCCAGACACCTGGGGTTGCCAGTGTTGTCCTAGGAAATCCCGGGGTTTCCGTGTGATTGTCCTATTGGAATGCCATCCAGACTCAAAGGGATCATATAATATTTTCATGCCTAGAAACTTCCATGTGCAGTCACAAGCCATTATGGGCTCTGGCATAGTATGAGTAAGTTGTGTGACCTCTTTCGTGGTGGACTAGCAGATGTAGCGAATGTAGGTGTACTGGTCCACCTGGGGTAAAGAGTTAATGCTTATGAAAGACTGTGTCTCGGTCATCCGTTTCTCAAACACCATGTAGTGCGAGGAATCCAACGGAGGCGATCAAGTCTTGTGGGAAAAGTGCACAAACCTTTGCAGAGTGTACAAACTGATCATGATTAGCCGTGTTCCCGGTTATGGACATCTTTGAGTATCTAGAAGTGGATTATTTGTTGATCTCAGCACTCTATTTAATTAATTTGTTGGGTTAATAATGACTTTGGTTTGGGATTGAGATGGGGGTATCATTCTCAATTGTTCATGATTTAAATTTAACAAAGTAGTTAAATAAATGCATTCCTTCGTGGTAGGGAAAAATCAGCTTTATGTAAAAACAGCCTTACAGCCTCCACCAGCCAAATATGCATGTAGTTGTAGGCATTGTTCATCATTACTCATTACAGTGTGAATTTGCCAGTACATTCAATGTACTGACCTACATGGCTGCAACGTCTCATGTTGCAGGAATTATTCGACGAGTAAGTATTACGTTAGGGTTGCGCTGTCTACACTCAACTTTGCCGTTTGTGTTGATGGGAAATCCACAACCTTTGTTGATTCTACTATGATTGATTGAGGTAATAGTATTTACGTTACTTAATACATGTGATTTACCTCTATTATAAATCCTCGAGTATTGTGTGTGTCCGCATATCGATCCAGGGATGACACTTAAGCACGGAGACTTGATCCATTCGGGTCGGGTCGCTACAAGATGGTATCAGAGCACATGTTGACTGTACGACGTGACCCTAGAAACTGGCAAGCCCATAGAAAACGATTTCTCTAAAACTTTATTTTCAAAAAGAATTCTCTCACTCTCTTCTTTTTTGAGCTTTACCAAATTCCCCTCTCACCTCAAATAGTTAGACTACTCCCTCGCCCCTTTTGACCACTTCGGAGTAAAGAGGATTTCACCTGGAAGTATTGAAGCTACAACAATGGATACTTTGAAGATTTGAATAGTTGACGACTTTAAGGAGATGTTGACCTTTAGAAGACCAAACCCCTGTCATGTACTTACGTTAGATGCGACGATTGTGAGCCGTCAATTGGTTGATGTTTTTCTGACGGCCGCAAAATAAAACTCGTCCCTTCAAAAACAATTGTTTGTATTGAGTGTATCTCTCTCTCTCTCTTCTGAATCTCATCGCAAAACCCTTGGACCCAATAGAGGATGGTTGAAGATAGACTTGAAGTCTCTGGACCGATGACCCAGCCTGAGGCAGAGCTATGGATACAAAACATGGAGGACCACTTCATGAAAAATTTGGTTGCAAGGAAGTATGAGGTTCCATACGCTCTTCAGTACTTTACAAAAAGTGCTGCAACATGCTGGAAAATGCATCAAGCCATACAAGGATGTAGTGGAACAGAAAGTTTGGAGGAATTCAAAAAGACTCTGTTAAGATCCCATCTCATCCGAGAGCATGGTGATAACCCGAAGAAGAAATGGTGTGCCTGCAGGATTTGTGGAGAAATAGGACACACCCAGGAGGAGCACATGGATGAATGCCCTAATTGTGAAGGAAGTCACCTAGCTGAAGAATGCCCAACTAGGCAGATTACTTGTTTCTTGTGTGAAGGGACTACCCACTACCCTGCTCAGTGTCACATTTACCACATGGTACAACAAACTGTCTAGTAGAAGAAAGAAGCAATGAAAGAAGTCCTCGAGGGAACCTTAAGGGAATCCGCGATGGAGGAAGATATTGATGACCCTGATGGAGAAGGCATAAATATATATTACTCACGTGCTTGCTATTCATGCGGAGAAGAAGGACATTTTTCACAGCATTTCACGAAGGAAAGCCATGAGTATCTGGGAGACTTCCCGACATAAGAGGTGGAGTTTGATCCACAAAAGATAGAAGAATTGATAGGAACGAAGAAGTCGAGGAAGAGAAAGAGCATGTGTCCCCAGAAGAACCCAATTTCTGCGGAAAAGGACCTGAGTCACATCACATGTTACCCGTGCAAGGATTTAGGTCATTACGCTAGCAACTGCACCACAAGGAAGCCAAGAACCTAGTAAACTCAGATAGTCACCATGAAGTCCTTAGATTTGATGGATGTCATCTGTTTACGCTACAAGGAAGTAGAGCATTTTGCCAAGAGAAGGTTCAAACCTGAGGAAAGATTGAACAGAGTAGTTGAGATCTGGATATTAGAATGAAGCATGTAGCTAAATGTGGAACACCCTTTTTACAATGTTGAGTTGAGTTATGGAAAGAACATTGTAATAGTTCGTGAAACAATAGAAGTTGATATGTTTGAAATCTAAGAAGGAGATGCTATGAGTTGTTGGATGATTGTGAGTGCCCCTCACCCAGACTAAAACCTAGAACCCATGGACCAGCTGACCCAAACCCTTCTCGGACAAACAACCCCATTTCACCCAAGGAAATACATACATTGTCCTGAGTACCCCTTTTGTCTTATACCCACAGATGACAACCCTTTACGAGTCTTTTCTCATGGGCCCGGAATCGATCATGACCCTAACTAGCGATTAGGATTACCCAAAGATCCTGAAGGATATGATGAAGCATATTCACCTGGAAGGAGATGCAGTTACAAGGGTTATCCCTTCATGGAGAATGAAGTTGAACTCAGGAATGCCGGAGTAGGATGCATGTAGATATGATGAAGATAAAGCACACGGACAATAGGATGAAGCAAGAGATTGATGATTTCAAGGATTACATTGCACAATTCTAGTGGGACTGAAGCGTCCTTAGCTAGGACAAATGAATAAAGATGGGAGGAGTGTTTAACCATACCCAACTAGGTGGATGGAAACATTTGTAGTGAAGCACCTTTGAAGTTGGAGTGTTGGATAATGGTTCAGGATGTAATAAGAGATTTGATATGAGGAGAATATGGATTACGGATGAACCAGTGCATTTTTTTAGGGTGATACTTTTCTGAGTGAACCCTGGACCAATAGAAAGGAAAGTGATGCTCCAAGGAGTAGAGTTTGCAAAAAAATAAGCCGGAGTTTAGTCTTGATATGATTGCTTACCCCAAGGTAATGAAGGAACTAATTACAATTGGATTTGAAGAAGGTGTAATGCTGGAGTGTGGAGCAATAGTGACTCCAAGGATGTGTAAAGGATATACAAGTTCTGAAGTGGACCCCTAAACCGAGGACCTAAGGAGGCTACGTAATCACAAGGGAACCACGAGACTTGTCATAAGTAATATGTTTCTGCTGTAGTGAAGCAGGGCACTATGTTAGAGATTATCCCAAGGAGAAGGATAGTTGTGCTAAGTAGTTGAGTTGAAGCATGCAATGGAAATGCAGCAGATGGTAACAAGTTGAGAATCAGTAACGTTAACATCATGGTATTGATTTTGGTTTTATGAGTTGGTACTATATAAGGGATGAGTGAAGACATGATACATGGATTAAGATTTTGGAGGAGAACTAGTGTGTTACATTTTAAGGGTGGTAGAACAGCTCACCGTTACCGAATACAAGAGCTAGTTACGCCAGACCTTGGAATGGAGCAGACAATGATGAGTCTGAGTAATTACATCGTAGTCTTACCAATAGAAGGAAGGAATATAGTATAATTGGATGGATTTAAGAAAGCCAAGGAAGTTGGATGTTGGAAGTATGATCAGTTGTAACCCGATGATGAGACCAAGTGTTACTAGTGGGAGATGAGCAATAACCCACAGGCCCCAGGACCTGTCAAGGAAGCAAGCACACTCTTGCTGAAGGAAAACCCCTGATAGAAGTTAATACTTTATCAATAGACGATCTTATAGGTGTTTACACAAAACCCGAGGGTTGTGAAGAAACGATAGACGGTTGTTTGGCTTGCAGAATCAATGGATTTATCCGAACATAGTTCGTTGACAAGAGAAATTCTGCAATGCTTGTGAGGATGACCGAGTGTTAGAATACGAGATTCACTAAACCATATACAAGGTAATGATTTGGGTGCGGGATGGATTGATCACCATACTGACTTACTCTTATTATTCGCCTCTATTATATGGGATGGTAAATCTATGTGACTTACCTATAGTAGAGAGACGACGATGTCAAAACTTTATTTAAACCATAGAATGGTATAGAAATTTTTCCCTTGTACACGGCATGCTGTTGCCAACCGTAGGATATACGGTGAGGATCAAGACAGACCCGTTTTTTGCAGGGACCCAATAAATTGTTCGATGACCACCATGAGATATCAATATTTGTTTAGTATTTGCGCCAGACGTGTCAGTTGAGAAGAATCAGTCTCGGAAGAACCCTACCAAGATGAAAGGACACAAGAATTGAGGACAAAGGTTATGCCACTACCGAAAGAGCCCAAAGAAGGAATTATGCTGAAGTATTGAGAAGACCGACCCTGTCAACAATAAGGGCGAAGTATTTGAGATCTTGAAAGAACTGTGACCTTGCTTCTAAGTGTGGTAGCACACTAGACCGGACCGATCAGTGGATTTGCTAGAAGACCCCCAAACCGTAACCTATTTCTTGCTAGCCTCTCCGAATCTCGAGCACGAGATTCATTTTAAGTGTGGTAGGTTTGTAACATCCCAAAATTCTAAATTTTGGAATGTTATAATAAATAAATAGATGTGATTGCTTGTTTGATGTGCTGAGTGAATTTGAGTGAAACTTGAAACTTTTGAAAGTTAAATGAGAGGGAATAAAATGACTTTCCCAAAACTTTCACTTTGCTTTTTGACCTCCGGCGAATTCAAATTCTTTTCAACACAAAACCCTAGAGTGAAGATAATATGACTTCTTCCATTTATTTTAAATGATAAAGGGCTTTGAAAGGATTTTGAATTTCATCCTCCAAATATTTTCAATTCAGAAACTTTAAGCAACTCAATGATTTTCCCGAAAGAAGATAAAATGACTTCTTCAAATTAGAGGAAATATGAGTTGGAAGTTTTTCTGAAATTTTCTGCAACTCAATTTCAAATATCGAGTTATTTGGTTTTTATTCAAATTATTTTTCTCCAAAAATAAAATATATGGAAATTAGGGTAACATGATTCCCTACAGCAGAAAATTGGAGAGAAATAAATTTGAAATATTTTGGTATTTTAAAAATGATTGTTATTGGATTTTATTGCAACAGTAGCACTGTTTGATTTATTAGAATTTTTGAGCATTTTATTTGACTGTAGAAAAAATTTCACCATGTGAAAAATATTTTTCTGGAAATTTTGATATATGATATGCCTATATAAAATTTTATTTATATTTTTGTTTTACAGTTTCCTTTCTGATTCTATTTTAAAGAAAATAAATGTGTGCGCGGTTGCTAACTATACGACGCCTGCACGCGCAGCTTAGAGGCAGCGGTGCCCCATTTATTTTTTTATTTTACATGGGCCAGGCCCAGTAAGCCTTTTTTTCTTTCCAATTTATTTTTTCTCTTAGGCCGAAATTTGAAAAAAAAAGAAAAAAAATAGAGCAGCGGTGCGTGCGTGCGTGGGGCCCGCGGATGTAGCGTTTAGCCCGTGCGGTTTCCTTCTGTTTTAATTGTTCGTCTATGTTTAGTCCCATATTGTTTAGTTATAGACTTTTAAGCCCCTTTTCCACCTATAAATATAGACCCATGGAAACTCCAAAAATCATCCGAATTCGGATTAAACCAATATTTTGGTTGACTAGATTCACTAAAAAAATATTTTTTTCTCTCCGGCGGAAATCTGGAAGTCGTCTTCTCTCTCCGAAGTCATCTTTTCTCTACCTTATAAAGGTATCTTTCTTCGTATTTTTTTATATATACTCCCGTAACTTATTATTTCTAGACCAATACTGTACAATAATTTCATTTATAAATTAGTCTATGTATTTATACATTAGACATATAATTCTTTTAGCCGTAACTATTTTTCTTCCGTAAAACAACTTGGCCTTGATTTTTCAAATAGCCATAACTTTTTACTCGTTCGTTCAAATTAGATGAAACCAGCGCACACAATTTCGTTTTGACTCCACCTATTGAGTGAATCTATCAAATAAACTTTTTGCAACTTTCAAATTTCGAAATTTATTCAAATTCATATTCAAACTTCTTTTGCTCATATCTTTTTAACCGTAACTCCGTTTGAGTTGATTCTTTTTGCAAATCGAAGCTCCTGACCTAAACTTTCTGATAAGGCCAAATTCACATAATTTTGGTACTGTTAGAAATTGTTTTCTGTTTCAAGAGTCATTCGTTTGTTTTCGAAATTTTCCAAAATGTTTTATTCGCTCTGTCCGATCTTCTCAGTGATTGCTTATGTGTGATTACTATTATTTGCTTACGATAGATTGATCGGAGTGTGACGAGTAGATCTATCACGAGTTCTGAGTGCAAAATCTTCTACATCGTCAGTATAAGGCAAGTTCACACTTTGATCATACTTTCCAATACCCAGTTTTCATTGCATTAGTTCTATCCTCAAACACCTGCATGAGTAGGACTGGTTACATAATTTGTTGCATTGTAGTTCATGAGGTAGGAACCCAATGACCTGAGATCAACCAAAGGGGGATATACGCTTTGTTACTTATTGCTTAGACATGCTTGTAGACGTGGATTGGTATGAGAGTTTCATGAAAGTTGTGAGTGATATTTAAGGGAAACTTTAAGATGGAAATTTAATACACATCTGGGTGGATTGGTTGGGGCACCCTGGGGATGGACCAGTGGATTGCCCAGACACTTGGGGTTGCCAGTGTTGTCCTAGGAAATCCCGGGGTTTCCGTGTGATTGTCCTATTGGAATGCCACCCAGGGTTAAAGGGATCATATAATATTTTCATGCCTAGAAACTTCCATGTGCAACCATAAGCCAGTATGGGCTCTGGTATAGTATGAGTAAGTTGTGTGACCTCTTTCGTGGTGGACTAGCAGATGTAGCGAATGTAGGTGTACCGGTCCACCTGGGGTAAAGATTTAATGCTTCTGAAAGACTGTGTCTCGGTCATCCGTTTCTCAAACACCATGTAGTGCGAGGAATCCAACGAAGGCGATCGAGTCTTGTGGGAAAAGTGCACAAACCTTTGCAGAGTGTACAAACTGATCATGATTAGCCGTGTCCCCGGTTATGGACATCTTTGAGTATATAGAAGTGGATTATTTGTTGATCTCGGCACTCTATTTAATTAATTTGTTGGGTTAATAATGACTTTGGTTTGGGATTGAGATGAGGGTACCATTCTCAATTGTTCATCATTTAAATTTAACAAAGTAGTTAAATAAATGCATTCCTTCGTGGTAGGAAAAATCAGCTTTATGCAAAAACAGCCTTACAGCCTCCACCAGCCAAATATGCATGTAGTTGTAGGCATTGTTCATCATTACTCATTACAGTGTGAATTTGCCAGTACATTCAATGTACTGACCTACATGGCTGCAACGTCTCATGTTGCAGGAATTATTCGACGAGTAAGTATTACGTTAGGGTTGCGCTGTCTACATTCAACTTTGCCGTTGGTGTTGATGGGAAATCCACAACCTTTGTTGCTTCCGCTATGATTGATTGAGGTAATAGTATTTACGTTACTTAATACATGTGATTTACCTCTGTTATAAATCCTCGAGTACTGTGTGTGTCCGCATACTGATCCAGGGATGACACTTAAGCATAGAGACTTGATCCATTCGGGTCGGGTCGCTACAAACTTAATACTATAGATGCATGCTGGATAGTGGTCGTTGTGTGGAGTAATAATATTAGATGCAGAATTGTTTCGGTCTCCTTGTCTTGGACATGATGCCTATATAAATGATCATTTCTTTGGATATCGTCATAATTATTCGCGTTTCTATCAATTTTCCAACAGTAATTTGTTTACCCACCGTATGCTATTTTCAAGAGAGAAGTATCTAGTGAAAACTTTGGACGCGGGTCTTCTTTTATCATATATTAAAAATCCAAAAAATACCTTGCTGCAATTTTATTTACTTTACTTTTTTGTGTTTCATCAATCTATCTATCACTACGAAATTTAATCTTGCATGTAATGGTCAAGGGACTGACAACCCCTTGTTCATGTTGGGTGCAAGTATTTATTATTTTGTGTTCATGTATTGCTAAAGAGGTGTTGCATGATTCTCCTACTGGATTGATAACCTTGGTTCTTAATTGAGAGAAATACTTATCTCTACTGTACTGCATCATCCCCTTCTCTTCGGGGAAATCCCAACACAGCTCAGAAGTAGCATTATTCTTGGGTGTTTGAGCACCCTAGACGGTAGAGGACACCTCGAAGCCACAATCCATTATGGTGAAACTTCATGGTGGCGTTCGGAGCCTCGAATTCGATGGAGATAACCCCAACCTTGTTTGTAAAGGTTCGGTCGCTGCCTTCAAGGGCACCAGTAGTGGAATTACGGCTCTTGCATTGTGCGATGGTGTGAGGATAATACGGTGGCCCTAGTGGCTTCTTGTGGAGCATTGTGCCGTCACACCGCTCCAATGGAGACGTACTTCCCCTTAAAGGGAAGAAACTTCGGTAACACATCCTTGTCTTCACCGGCTTTACTTGTGATTACTTCCTACCTTTACTTCGTGTAAACTTTACTTGTGTTGTATCTCTTGCTTTCTTGTGGTGTTTTAGTTGTTAGCATCATATAGGTTATTCACCTAGTTGCATATCTTGATAAACTATTTGTTGCTAAACCTAGTTTGTTAAGAAAAGAAAAAAAAATTGGTAGTTGCCTATTCACCTCTCTCTAGTCAACCATATCGATCCTTTCAGCCGGCTCGCCAGCGCACTCCGGAGTCAGAGGCGCGTGCCGCGAGAGGCGGCATGCAAGGGAGAGGGATGAGGCGGAGCAGTCCGCGTGCCGCCGCCGCGGGATAGAGGCGGACCCCGACGAGGACGCGCGTCTTCTCGCATGGGTCTACCTCCGTCCCTCACGACAGTGGAGACAAACGCTCGCCGCCTATGATGAAAGAACGCCAAGGCGCTCCGGTTTGCTATTGAGCAGTCGGAGCACGAGACAAATGAGGCAGCGGCGGAGAAGGCTCGGGTCGCCAAATTGAAGCGAGAGCAGGACAAGGCGGTCCGTCGGATGAAGGGGCTTATCGTCCTCTCCGACTTGGACTCCGACAACATCGACAACTGGACCTCCTTGTCGGACGACCAAGACACACCATCAACCGCAGACGCCTATAGTTGTGCCGGCGAACGAAAGGGCATATGCCCGCCGAGGAAGTGGTGACCCCCCACCCCCTCTTCAATGTTTATATCGTTTTTAGTTTTAGAAGTTTAAGAACTTGTTCGGTCACGAACTATGATCTTTTGGATGTGGCGAAGTTTGTTAATGTACGTTTGCAGCCGATTTATGTTGTGCGTCATTTGATCACATAGGGTAGAACAACGTTTGCATGTGTAGTAAAAATATAAGACATCGGGTATGAGATACACGGACGAAGAGTGCTAAATATGAGGCATGCCTGTTCAGTGGCCGCTGACGTGTCCGGCCGTGTCCGCGGACGTTTGAGGTGACGGATTTGGCCAGCCGCATCCTAGCCCTAGATTCACTGCTGATAAGAACCAGATGCAAGTGGAGCCGCGTTCTCTCAAAACAAAGAGGGGTATGTGGCTCTTGACAACGCGACTGCCGTTTCGCACGATCAATCACCCCTCGCGGAGGTGCTGCGACCGCCATGCAGAGAAGAAGGAAACGCTGAGGTGCCTTGGTAATGTGACCATCGGGCAAGGTGCAGCCTGCGAGACCCATGGCGAGCTGCAACGTCGGTTGGCCATGACTGAACGACGCGCGTTCAATAGCCAGGGATGCGAATCCATATAGGTCACAAGTCGTAGAGGAGCGACCCTCGCGTATACAGTAGATTTTTGCACGGCACGGACCGGGCGTGCGCCTTGCGCGGGCATAAGTTAGAACACGAGCCGATTTTTACTTTCTTTTTTTGGATGCATGGATCTGAACCGTTACACTTATACTTGACCACGTCTGACGGCCAATGAGGCGACCGATCATGAGCCCCAATCTACACAGACTACAGGCCATTGCGTTAACATTGTGTGTTCATATAAAATCATATGTTCTTCGTGAAAAAAAAGTGTGCCGGAACTTAGCCGGCAACAATTGGTAAGATAAAATGTAACATGACAAGTAAACTGAAACAACCATTTAGGGATTACCCTTATTGCAAATTCTTTTAGCGCATATCACACATTATATGTGGGGACAACATATAAATCGACTTAATTAGGCTGGAAAAGGAGCAGACAAAGGAGGAAGAGTTGCCATCGCCACCGGAACACCTTCTGAAGACGACGAAGGCTTTCCACAGTGTGTCCTGCACAGATCCATAGAATAATAGCATGCGGTGCTTACTAAACAGCACCAGCAATAGTCATCAGTGCACCTATGATCAATAGCGCACATCCCGTTTGGTAGTTTGACCTTCTCGTTATCCAGGTCGTTGATGATTCGGCCTATGGAATTAGGAACGAACCATTGTTATGCAATTATTTTGAATTGATAAACAAACAAGCAACCGATCGTGATGAGAACAAAAAAGAAAGGCATTCACTAGCAATAGTACATACACGGGGAATAATCGATGAAACGAAAGACAAGTATCGTAAACATAAATCAGGGAGAGAAGTAACCCTGCGCTTACATTGTGCAATTGTAGCAGAGCATAAGAGATGCAGCGACAGTAGGGCTAGCGCGAAGATGCGAATCGTGTGTTTGTCCATCCCGTGACGCAGCACCAGGGTATTCACTTGATGGTTGTTGATGATAAATATTTGTTCGGTATCAACGCAGGGCGCATATATAGTGCGATTGAGAGAACGAGATCTTTCTCGCAAAAAGAGAGAGAGAGAGAGAACGAGATCTGGTGATATAACTCATCTCGGCTCCCGTGCAGAAAATACTATATCTATCAAGAAATCAAATAGGCGTGATTCGGTATCTTTTACCCGATTGCAAGTTTTCTTTCTCCCTTTCTACGCAAGTTTCCAAAACTTGGTACTCGCAAAATAAAAATGCAGGTTAGGAGGCTATTGTTTGTCAGATTTATCTCATATTTTTAGGTATGTACACGTTTCCGAATTGAAATAGGAAATTAATTTGCCCATGTAAGAACGTTAGCACCGTAAATTTAGACATGGAGAAAGATTTAGGTTACTATTAATCAGTGCATGATTCGTGGTTCATGCATGGCATGTGTAAAGAGAGAGAAACGGAAACCCAACTTTTTAGTTCTCAATATGTATTGCCTTTTTTTTTGGGACGTGCTACGCGTCCGTCGGCTGATATCTTTAAAAGATCAGCCGGCTCACAAGTCATCGGATTTAACGCATCAAGCGAGTTGAGCATGTCTCCAGTACTGCAACATAAGTCTTGTTGCAGAATAATTTCTGCAACATAGGTTTTGTTGCAGAATTTTTTTGCAATGGCTGTTTTGTCGCTTTTTTTTATAACTAGGGTTTGTTGCAATCTTTTTTGCAACTGAGGTCTTGTTGCAGAAAATTTCTGCAACAGAGGTTTTGTTGCAAAATTAGACCCATCGTAGATTATTGCAACACCGCATATGTTTCTAAAATATATGCTCTATTTTGGAATTGCGTTCCATAAAGAACGACATGCAAGCCATTGGACGAGTGTCATGCATCGGAGGTGACAGACGCGGCCACAACAATTCGCCGGATGACCGTAAGCTTTTCCCTTTTTTTTTGACGTGGCGGAGTTATTCGATACCAAAATTAAGAAAACACGTGATACCTCTTGATGAATATATTGTGTACGTGTATATTGTGTCTTGGGCCCACCTCCTAGTTCCTATATATAGTTGACCTTGTGGCCCTTCTCTGTACTCATATATACATGCCTGATGCACCGATCAATGTATTGTGTTGCACAGCCTATTCTTTTCCTTCTACATGGTATTAGTTTCCGGGTTCTAAACCTCGGCTTCCGCCGCCGCCATCGTCGCCGCCGCGTCCTCCGCGCCGACAGCCACTCGCACTTCTTCCCACCCGCATCGCCCACCGCTGCCGTTCACACGCCTCCGCGTCGGCCGCCGCTTCTCCTTGCTGCGAGCTATCCAGCCGCCCGCCTTCGCCCGATCGCTACCCGCACCCACCCGCCGATCGCTACCTGCCCCAGACTTCGCCCGATCGCCCGCCTGCCTTTGCCTGATCGCCAGCCGCGTCGCTCGCCGCTTCCGCATCGAACCAGCCGCGCCGATCGCCCGCGTCGCCCATCACACGCGTCGCCCGCTAACCCGCATCGCCCACGCCGCCCGCCAGCCGCATCACCCACCGCCCGCCAGCCGCTTCGCTCTCCATCAGCATCGCTCGCCCGCAAACACCAGCCAGATCATCCGAGCCGCCTCTAGCTGCCGCCGCCACTGGTTCGTGCCGCCACCGCCGCATCCAGCCGCCGTCGCCCATCCCCACAACCGCCACCGCTCGTGCCGCTGCCGCTGCGATCTCTTCTGCCGCATCGTCTCTCTTCGGCTACATGTACGCGGACGCGCGGGATTCCCTCACCACGTCGCAGGTTCTTCCGGTGGGCCATCTGGCCTACTTCGTCGTGCCGTAGCAACCGGCCAGTGCCGGCTCCGCGGCTCTGCTCGCCACGCCGATTGTCGGCGGCCATGCTCCGCCCGCCCCGGTTCAGCCCTACGGCAGCTTCGCCTCGCTGCCGGTCCCATCGCCATGGGACACTACTTCCTTGGCCGCCATGCACTCGGCCCCATCACCGGCAGCGCTTGGTACATGGACTCGGGCGCCACCACCCACATCACATCTCATACCTTTACTCTAACCTCCTCCACTCCGGTTCATACTCCTACTTGCATCACCGTTGGCAACGGTTCCTCTTTACCCATGACACATGTTGGTCGTGCTTCATTTCCTTCCGCATATACACCTCTCACTATGTCTGATATTCTTGTATCTCATGATTTAGTTACGAACCTTGTATCCGTTCGTCGTCTTACCCATAAGAATCCCATTACCGTTGAATTTGATGATGTCGGGTTTTCTGTGAAGGACACCCATACTCGGATGGTCTTTCACCGTTGCGATAGCCCTGATGAGCTCTATCCGGTGCACTCTTCCACCACCGCCTCCACCACCCTAGTCGCCCTCGCCGCAGGTGTCGACCTTTGGCATGCTCGTTTGGGACACCCGAACTCCACCACTTCGCGTCAAATACTTAAGAGTTTTTCATTCTCATGCAATAAGATCGACGACCATACTTGTGAGGCTTGTCGTCTTGGCAAGCACGTTCATCTTCCTTTTAGCACATCTACCACTATTTCCACTTTTCCGTTTCAGTTATTGCATAGTGATGTTTGGACATCCCTGGTTGCAAGCAACACGGGCTACCTATACTATTTGGTGATCTAAGATGATTTCTCTCATTATGTGTGGACATTTCCTCTTCGTCGCAAGTCCGATGCTCTTGCCACACTCACCGCCTTTTATTCCTACGTCACCACACCGTTCAGTCGTCCTATCCTTACTTTACAAACTGACAACGGAAAAGAGTTTGACAACGCCGTTGTTCGTAACCTTTTAGCCTCCCACGGCACTATCTTTCGCCTCACTTGCCCCTACACGTCCCAACAAAATGGTCATGCCGAGCGTATCCTTCGCACTCTTAATGACTGCGTCCGCACATTACTCTTTCAGTCTAACGTGCCTTCCCGTTTTTGGCCGGACACTCTCGCCATCGCCACCCTCCTCATTAACATCCGCTTGTGTCGCCCACGCTGAAACTATGCCCCTCACCATCTCCTCTTTGGTGCGCCCCCATCTTATGATGGCCTTCGCATTTTTGGCTGTCTCTGCTATCCTAGCCTCGCCGCCACTGCGCCTCATAAGCTTGCACCTCGCTCAGTTGCTTGTATCTTCCTTAGCTACCGACCTAACACCAAAGGATACCGCTGCTACGATCCTGTCTTACATCGTGTGTTCACCTCTCGGCACGTTTACTTTGATGAGACGGTCTTTCCATTTCAGTAGGTACCTCCTGTCACCTCGTCGCCGACGGCCCTCCAACGACCCCATCAGGGCACGGCCCCACTCGATTCTTGGACTGCCTCCGTGCTTCGGCGGTCCTCCCGCCATGGGACAAGCTGCAACTCGCGCCCCCACGATGATTTCGCCGACTCCGTCAGGGGCCTCGGCATCGTCCGCCTCACCGGCATCCTCGCTGGCATCTTCGTCGGCCGCCCCGTCGCTGGCCGTCTAGGCCGGCCCCGCCGCATCGGGCGCCTCGGGCAGCGCCCTCGCCTCGTCTGCCACCCTCGCCTCGCCCGCCCCCTACGCCTCGGGCACGGGCACTTCGGCGGCCTCAGGCGCGGGCACTTCGGCGGCCCTGGGCGGCGCTTCTTCACCGGCCGTCTTGCCAGCTGCCTCGACAGCCACTTCGCCGACCGCCTCGCCAGTCGCCGAGTTGCCATCTCGCCTTATCACTCGGGCTGGAGCCGGCGTTCATCGCCCGAGTCTATGGTACTCCAGCGACGAGTATCTTCTCGCCGCCTCCACCACTAAGCCGTCACCGATCCCTGCGTTCACTCACGTAGCCCTTCGTGATCCTCACTGGCTTGCTGCGATGCAGGAAGAGTTCGATGCTCTTCAGCGGAACCATACTTGGACACTAGTTCCTCGACCTTCTCGCGCCAATGTCATCAGCGGCAAGTGGGTCTTTCGCCATATGACCCGCTCGGATGGTACACTTGAGCGCTACAAGGCTCGCTGGGTGGTCCATGGTTTTCAGCAACGCGCTGGAGTCGACTTCCCCAAGACCTTTGCCCCGGTTGTCAATTTGGGCACGATCCGCACAGTTCTCCAGCTGGCAGTTTCCCGAGGCTGGCTGGTTCATCAGATGGATGTCTCCAACGCCTTCCTTCACGACCATCTTGAGGAGAAGGTTTACTATGAGCAACCGACCAGTTTCATCGACGCATCTCTTCCTGGGCATGTGTGTTTGCTGTCCCGGTCTCTCTACGGCCTCAAGAAAGTACCTCGCGCCTGGTACCAGCGTATCGCTGGGTTCCTTCAGACACTGGGCTTCAGCGTCACTCGCTCGGATGCCTCGTTGTTTGTCTATCACCACGGTGACACGACTGCATATTTGCTCCTCTACGTCGACGATATTATCCTTACGGCCTCCTCCACAACCCTTCTTAAGCAGATTACTCTTCGGCTGTGTCATGAGTTTGCCATCAAGGACCTGGGCGCTCTACATTTTTTCGTTGGCATTGAGGTCGTTCGGCTACCCGACGGCTTCTTTCTTCATCAGCAGAAGTATGCGCACGAGCTACTTGAGCGTGCCGACATGCTCAACTGTCACCCCGTTGCTATTCCTGTTGACACGAAGGCCAAGGTTTCTGCTCTCGAGGGATCTCCCGCATCGGATGCTCCGTTCTACCGGTCCATTGTTGGTGCTCTTCAGTATCTGACTCTCACCCGAACGGATTTACAATATGCTGTTCAGCAGGTGTGTATGCATATGCACGCCCCTCGTGACTCCCATTGGACCCTCGTGAAGCGGATTCTCCATTACATCCGCGACACGATGGTACTTGGGCTTACTCTCACGGCATCCCCTTCTCTGGGGATGGTGGCCTACTCCGACGCGGACTGGGCCGGCTGCCCCGACACCCGTCGGTCCACCTCTAGCTACTGCGTTTACCTTGGTCCTTCACTCGTCTTGTGGTCGTCCAAGCGACAACCTATGGTTTCGCGCTCTAGCGCGGAGGCTGAGTAGCGAGCTGTGGCTAACGCCGTTGCAGAGTGCACCTTGCTATGACAGTTACTTCAGGAGTTGCATCACAACGTCTCCCAGTCTACGATTGTCTACTGTGACAACGTTTCTGCGGTGTACCTTTCTGCTAACCCCGTTCATCATCGCCGGACTAAGCACATTGAGTTGGACATTCACTTTGTGCGCGAGCATGAGTCCCTTGGACGTATTCGGGTCCTCCATGTTCTGACTGCACAATAGTTCGTTGATGTGATGACTAAGGGACTGCCGACTTCCACCTTCGAGGAATTTCGTTCCAATCTCTGCGTCTCTGGTGCTGCTTCGACTGCAGGGGGGTGTTGAATATATTGTGTACGTGTATATTGTGTCTTCGACCCACCTCCTAGTTCCTTTGTATAGTTGAGGTTGTGGCCCCCCTCTATACTCATATATATGTGCCTGGTGCACCGATCAATGTATTGTGTTGCACAACCTATTCTTTCCCTTCTACAATACCTTTTTCTTAGGGTGCCACTACGCGTCCGCCGGTGGATGTGTTAGAAACATCCGCCGCCCGAAGATCCATTGGATTAGACACCCGATAGCCGTCGACTGCAACCATCGCATCCAACTGACCATGTCATTACTTCCTGCAACTGTCGTTTTGTTTCAGAACCCGAATCCCCTGTCCGCCGTCCAGACACAACTGTGTGCATCTCGCGCAACTGACCAGATCATTACTTCCTGCAACAGCCGTTTTGTTTCGGAAACATCAAGGGGATAGCATGAGCTCTAGCAACGCATCTGAAAGTCAAACTGGTGGATAACAGAAAAAGATCGAGTCCATCCCTGACCATTGGATGGGCTACAGATGGACGTCCAATCTATTCACGTGACCACTCATCTTTGCAACAAATGTGTTGCTGCAGTCCGCCCTATGAAACAACTTACTTGTGGCAATCACTCAAATACGATTTTTTTGCACAAGAGATCACGTTTGTGATTTTTTGCAACTGAGATCTTGTTGCAAACAATTAGCTAAAAATTTCCACAACAGTTGTCTTGCTACATAATTTATCCGCAACAGAGGTCTTGTTGCAGAAAATAAAAAGTAGCCGAAAATTTCTGCAACAATTGTCTTGCTACAGAATTTTTCCGCAACAGAGGTCTTGTTGCAGAAAATAAAAGTAGCCAGAAATTTCCGCAACAATTGTCTTGCTACAGAATTTTTCCGCAACAGAGGTCTTTTTGTAGAAAATAAAATTAGTCGGAAATTTCAGAATTAATTGTCTTGCTACAGAATTATTCCGCAATAGAGGTCTTGTTGCGGTTAATAAAATTAGCCGGTGATTGAACAGAGAAGAGACAGAGATGATAGGAGGGGATTGGAGACATCTTTCTAGACGATGCGATGCTTCTGGTTCTACTGTAGGAGGAGATAAGGTAGTGGTGTGGAGCCCAGGAAGGCATGTGGCGAGCGGAGCGGGCGACGGACGCGCGTCCTAAAATCAGCTGGTTGATGTAAAGCTTTTCCATTTTTCTTAACTGAAAGATGTGGTACTTAGACTAGGAGTAGTTAAGAAACAGTATAACAGGGGCACCTAGGCCTTCTCACAGCGACTTGACACTCTCAACCATTAGATCCACTCATTCAATGCACTAGATTGCTTTGTCGTCCCGCTACATGCCGCCAGGATTTTGCACGTTGCTACACCGCGCACGTCCCAGCTAGCCAACGATGATGGGCTGCTGCTCCCGAGATTGACCTCGACGCATTCTCCTGAATCGGGCTGAGAAAACTGTGAGGCCCATACATCACTCCCAGCCGCTCGCCTTCCCATCTTCTTTTGCACCTAATCGCAAATTACGCCAGCTCACCATTAGCCCATCTTAGGCCTCATAATCGCAAATCACGTAGCACGTGTATGCATTTCTCGATCTCTCTCGATTTCTATAATACTTTCTAAGCATTTTTTTCTTGATCTTTTTATTTACCAATTCGTAATAGTACATATCAATGTGAAGAAGCTTTGTGAGTGAATGTCTTCAGGGTCATTTGAGCGATTGAGCAACGCGGTAGTGGCACCAGTGAAGAAGCTGCTGCCAGTCATATGCGGTGCCGTTTGATCAGCCTGAGCTCATGGCTGGAAAGCATCAGGTTCAAGTGTCCTGCCGCTGATTGGAGCCCCTTTGCTCCACCGATAACCCCAACCTCTGCAACTACAATGACAATGTACACAATACTCCATTGTTCAACTGAAATAACTCCTGCATGTTGTCAACAAAATGGTTGTGACCATGCAAATTTCTATCAATCTCTCGGCTGGGTTTAATGGACTGCCAGGAGAAGGAGGGCATCAAGGGCTGATGTCTTCTTTATTAATAGATAATTTGTATTGTTTCTTAATGGTCGGGCGCGGCAACGCGCGCCTTCATGTTTTAGTTAAGGACATTAAAACCGGACCACTTTCTTGTCATCTCCCATCATCTGACTTTTCCACCGTTAGATCAGATGATCTGATCGCCACTGGCCGTCCGGGTTGTCTTTGAGGGACGCTATTCCGAAAAATTGGAGGATTCTTGTTAATCGGGCCTTGCAGCCGAATGCAGCCCATGTAGAATCATGATCAAGTACACCACCCCTCCCAATGTGAGCATGAGTAACCGAGGTATGGGTGCGCCGCCCGCAGCTTCTCAGAAAAAAAGTTTGCCGCCGTCCAGAGAAAGCGCACCTGGTTACCCGGAGACAGAAACATCTTCTCCTCGATCCTTTCAATTGTACTTGGCATCCACGTTGCTATCTCATCACCTGTTTATTTCGAGCCATCACTTCAAGGCGACCGATGACGAGGCATCAAGGCATGGTGCCGTAGGCAGCGCTTGGTCGGCACGCTCTTGTACGGCGACAACGATGTGAGGACTCCAAAAGAATTTTTCTCTCGAATAAGCATGAGCGTGTGTACTATATATCAAAGGAGAAGAGCCAAGACAGCTGATACAACACCTTTCGGCAATGTGCTATCCCTATAGGTTAGCACCCACATCCACCATAACAACACCAACAACTAACCTGCCTTGCCTAACCTCAAGCCAAACAATGGCGAAGAGGGTGGACACATAGCACACAGGCCGTGCCCCTGTACCAAACACCTCAAAACACGACAAAAACATCTAACCAAACTAGATCAATGCATTATCCACCCTTGGTGCCTAGAGGATCGGCAAGCGGACAGCGGGATCTAGCTTGACTCGAAGAAGACGTCGTCAATGAGGTGTTGATGATGGAGTACATGGCACCCCGGATGCTCATGCCCACAACAATAACCTGCACATGACAACTTGGCACCCCAAGCCTCACCGCTGCAGTAAGCGAGGCAACCCACCAGCTGCTTCTCCGGACGCACCCCAAGCACCTAGGCAGCGCCTTCAAGAAGGGAAAGGCGCCGAGACGTCGCCACTGCCTGGCCCGGAGAACCAAGCCTGGGGTTTCCCCCGGTGATAGAATAGGGGATGGACACGGCCATGATAACGCCCCTAGGGAAGACACGGTGCCCACAAGCGTCGCCATTGCCCGCAGCCACAGGTGCGCCGGATTTCTCCTCAGCCCTGCCCATCAAATTCCGGAGTGCAGCAAACCGAAAGGGATGGCAAAGCCGTCACCTTGGGCCATCAAAATATGGCATTGGGTCAGGCGTGCTGATGCATCTAGCCATGACTGGCTCGATATTCTCGACGACCGCGTGCGGTCTTCCATCTTCGTTCCTGTCAGCTTCCCAGCCGGCGCCACATATCCTGGAGCTATCTCACATGGGGTATCTCAGGTGTATCCCCTCTCCGGCTCTCCCTCTCTCCCAGGTCTCTGGAAGCCCTAGTAGCGGTGGCGAGCCACGACTCATAGCCCAACCTCTCCATGCACTTCATCCTTCACATTCTTTCGGGGAAGCCCAATCGGCTGTGATGGCTTGCAATCTTGCCGAGGATGAAGTCCATGTGGTTGCTGCGATAGAACCTTATTATCTTCTCCATCATCTTCATCCTTGCCACCACCACTCTGTGTGAGTACAACACTAATGCCGGCATCCCTCGACCTGACCACTACTCATGGTCAGGAACTACACATTCCGCTGCTTTGTTCTTGCGTGCTTAGTCAACCTATTTTCTTGTGGTGGGAAGAATTGAAGCGATGATGGAGAAAGTTTGCTTGTGTACTGTCTGGGCAGAGGAGAAGACAGAGTGTCCTCAAGAGCGAGGAGAGGACAGGACTTAAGGTCGAGGAGCAACCTTCCCGGGCGGCGGCGGTAGCCTGCGACTGCGGCGCGCAAGGGGCGGGGAGGGGGATCCTCTGGCCAGCCCCTTCGACTTTTCCACCATGATGTACTTGCTCAATGTAATCGAAGGTATACTGAATTATCTGAATGAAACATTTAAAGTTTTTGCATATTTTGCAATACTCTCTTCCATTCCGTTTGTTTATTCACAAAGTTGAGTTCTTGGAAGAGCGAGATGGCAGAGCAGCTGCAGAAGACGGCGAGATCGGCATCCACAGTCGCCGCAAGAGATGCCCGCGGCTCTTGTGTTGGGGAACGTAGTATTTTAAAATTTTCCTACGATCACGCAAGATCTATCTACCAGATGCATAGCAACGAGAGGGGAGAGTGAGTCTACGTACCCTTGTAGACCAAAAGCGGAAGCGTTAGAACAACGCGGTTGATGTAGTCGTACGTCTTCACGGCCCGACTGATCAAGCACCGAAACTACGGCACCTACGAGTTCTAGCACACGTTCAGCTCGATGACGTCCCTCGAACTCCGATCCAGCCGAGTGTCGAGGGAGAGTTCCGTCAGCACGACGGCGTGGTGACGATCTTGATGTTCTACCGTCGCAGGGCTTCGCCTAAGCACCGCTACAATATTTATCAAGGAGAACTATGGTGGAGGGGGCCACCGCACACGGCTAAGAGATCAAGAGATCAGTTGTTGTGTCTAGAGGTGCCCCCCTGCCCCCGTATATAAAGGAGGGAGGGAGAGGCCGGCCCTAGAGGGGGCGCACCAAGTGTGGGGAGTCCTACTAGGACTCCCAAGTCCTAGTAGGATTCCCCTTTCCTTTCCGGAGTAGGAGAGAAGGAAAGAGGGGGAGAGGGAGAAGGAAAAGGGGGTTGCACCCCTTGTCCAATTCGGAACGGAAGGGGGGTGCACGCCTCCTTCCTTTTTGCCTCTCTCCTCTATTCTCGTAACTCCCCGGTACCCCAAAAATACCCGAATCACTCGGAACCTTTCCGATGTCCGAATATAGTTATCCAATATATCGATTTTTACGTCTCGACCATTTTGAGACTCCTCGTCATGTCCCCGATCTCATCCGGGACTCCGAACTCCTTCGGTACATCAAAACTCATAAATTCATAATAAAACTATCATCGAAACCTTAAGCGTGCGGACCCTACGGGTTCGAGAACTATGTAGACATGACCGAGACACGTCTCCGGTCAATAACCAATAGCGGAACCTGGATGCTCATATTGGCTCCCACATATTCTACGAAGATCTTTATCGGTCAAACCGCATAACAACATACATTGTTCCCTTTGTCATCGGTATGTTACATGCCCGAGATTCGATCGTCAGTATCTCAATACCTAGTTCAATCTCGTTACCAACAAGTCTCTTTACTCGTTCCGTAATACATCATCCCGCAACTAACTCATTAGCTGCAATGCTTGCAAGGCTTATAGTGATGTGAATTACCGAGTGGGCCCAGAGATACCTCTCTGACAATCGGAGTGACAAATCCTAATCTCGAAATACGCCAACCCAACAAGTACCTTCGGAGACACCTGTAGAGTACCTTTATAATCACCCAGTTACGTTGTGACGTTTGGTAGCACACAAAGTGTTCCTCCGGTATTCGGGAGTTGCATAATCTCATAGTCATAGGAACATGTATAAGTCATGAAGAAAACAATAGCAGTAAAACTTAAACGATCATAGTGCTAAGTTAACGGATGGGTCTTGTCCATCAGATCATTCTCCTAATGATGTGATCCCGTTGATCAAATGACAACTCATGTCTATGGCTAGGAAACATAACCATCTTTGATCAATGAGCTAGTCTAGTAGAGGCATACTAGGGACACTCTGTTTTGTCTATGTATTCACACATGTATTAAGTTTCCGGTTAATACAATTCTAGCATGAATAATAAACATTTATCATGATATAAGGAAATAAATAATAACTTTATTATTGCCTCTAGGGCATATTTCCTTCAGTCTCCCACTTGCACTAGAGTCAATAATCTAGTTCACATCGCCATGTGATTTAACACCGATAGTTCACATCGTTATGTGATTAACACCCAAAGGGTTTACTAGAGTCAATAATCTAGTTCACACCGCTATGTGATTAACACCCAAAGAGTACTAAGGTGTGATCATGTTTTGCTTCGTGAGAGAAGTTTAGTCAACGGGTCTGTCACATTCAGATCCGTATGTATTTTGCAAATGTCTATGTGTCTACAATGCTCTGCATGGAGCTACTCTAGCTAATTGCTCCCACTTTCAATACGCATCCAGATTGATACTTAGAGTCATCTGGATTTAGTGTCAAAGCTTGCATCGGCGTAACCCTTTACGACGAACTCTTTATCACCTCCATAATCGAGAAACATTTCCTTAGTCATCCAGTTACTAAGGATAATTTTGACCGCTGTACAGTGATCTACTCCTGGATCACTATTGTACCCTCTTGACAAACTCATGGCAAGGTACACAACATGTTTGGTACACAGCATGGCATACTTTATAGAACCTATGGCTGAGGCATAGGGAATGACTTTCATTCTCTCTATATTTTTCTGCCGTGCTCTGGCTTTGAGTCTTACTCAACTTCACACCTTACAAGTCAGGTAAGAACTCCTTCTTTGACTGATCCATTTTGAACTACTTCAAAATCATATCAAGGTATGTACTCATCGAAAGTCTTATCAAGCATCTTGATCTATCTCTATAGATCTTGATGCCCAATATGTAAGCAGCTTCACCAAGGTCTTTCTTTGAAAAACTCCTTTCAAACACTCCTTTATGCTTTCCAGAAAATTCTATATCATTTCCGATCGACAATATGTCATTCACATATACTTATCAGAAAGGTTGTAGTGCTCCCACTCACTTCTTGTAAATACAGGCTTCACCGCAAGTCTGTATAAATCTATATGCTTTGATCAACTTATCAAAGCGTATATTCCAACTCCGAGATGCTTGCACCAGTCCATAGATGGATCGCTGGAGCTTGCACATTTTGTTAGCACCTTTAGGATTGACAAAACCTTCTGGTTGCATCATATACAAGTCTTCTTTAATAAATCCATTAAAGAATGCAGTTTTGTTATCCATTTGCCAGATTTCATAAAATGCGGCAATTGCTAACATGATTCGGACAGACTTAAGCATCGCTATGGGTGAGAAAGTCTCATTGTAGTCAACTCCTTGAACTTGTTGAAAAACTTTCGCAACAAGTCGAGCTTTGTAAACAGTAACATTACTGTCAGCGTCAGTCTTCCTCTTGAAGATCCATTTATTTTGGATGGCTTGCCGACCATCGGGCAAGTCAACCAAAGTCCACACTTTGTTCTCATACATGGATCCCATCTCAGATTTCATGGTCTCAAGCCATTTTGCGGAATCTGGGCTCATCATCGCTTCCTCATAGTTCGTAGGTTCATCATGGTCCAGTAACATGACTTCCAGAACCGGGTTGCCGTACCACTCTGGTGCGGAACGTACTCTGGTTGATCTACGAAGTTCAGCAGTAACTTGATCCGAAGTTTCATGATCATCATCATTAGCTTCCTCACTAATTGGTGTAGGAATCACTGGAACCAGTTTCTGTGATGTACTACTATCCAATTCGGGAGAAGGTACAATTACCTCATCAAGTTCCACTTTCCTCCCACTCACTTCTTTCGAGAGAAACTCCTTCTCTAGAAAGGATCCACTCTTAGCAACAAAGACCTTGCCTTCGGATCTGTGATAGAAGGTGTACCCAACAGTTTCTTTTGGGTATCCTATGAAGATTTACTTCTCCGATTTGGGTTCGAGCTTATCATGTTGAAACTTTTTCACATAAGCATCGCAGTCCCAAACTTAAAGAAATGACAGCTTAGGTTTCTCGTCAAACCACAGTTCATACGGTGTCATCTCCACGAATTTAGATGGTGCCCTATTTAACGTGAATGTATCTGTCTCTAATGCATAACCCCAAAAGCGATAGTGGTAGATCGGTAAGAGACATCATCGATCGCACCATATCTAATAAAGTACGGTTATGACGTTCGGACACACCATTACACTATGGTGTTCCAGGTGGCGTGAGTAGTGAAACTATTTCACATTGTTTTTACTGAAGGCCAAACTCGCTAACTCAAATATTGTACCTCTACGATCATATCGTAGAAACTCTTATTTTCTTGTTACGATGATTCTCCTCTTCACTCTGAAATTCTTTGAACTTTTCAAATGTTTTAGACTTGTGCTTCATTAAGTAGATATACCCATATCTGCTCAAATCATCAGTGAAGGTCAGAAAATAACGATACCCGCCGCGAGCTTCAACACTCATTGGTCCACATACATCTGTATGTATGATCTCCAACAAATCCGTTGCTCGCTCCATTGTTCCGGAGAACGGAGTTTTAGTCATCTTGCCCATGAGGCATGGTTCGCAAGCACCAAGTGATTCATAATCAAGTGATTCCAAAAGTCCATCACTATGGAGTTTCTTCATGCGCTTTACACCATTATGACCTAAACAGCAGTGCCACAAATAAGTTGCACTATCATTATTAACCTTGCATCTTTTGGCTTCAATATTATGAATATATGTATCACCATGATCGAGATCCAACAAACTATTTTCATTGGGTGTATGACCATCGAAGGTTTTATTCATGTAAACAGAATAACAATTATTCTATGACTTTAAATGAATAACCGTATTGCAACAAATATGATCAAATCATATTCATGCTCAACGCAAATGCCAAATAACATTTATTTAGGTTTTACACTAATCCTGAAAGCATAGGGAGTGTGCGATGATGATCATATCAATCTTGGAACCACTTCCAACACACATCGTCACTTCACCTTTAACTAGTCTCTGTTCATTCTGCAATTCTCGTTTCGAGTTACTAATTTTAGCAACTGAACCGGTATCAAATACCCAGGGGTTGCTATGAACACTAGTAAAGTACACATCAATAATCTGTATATCAAAATATACCTTTGTTCACTTTGCCATCCTTCTTATCCGCCAAGTATCTAGGGCAGTTCCACTTCCAGTGACCATTTCCTTTGCACTAGAAGCACTTAGTTTCATGCTTGAGTTTTAGCTTTGGGTTTCTTCACGGGAGTGACAACTTGCTTGTCATTCTTCTTGAAGTTCCCCTTCTATCCCTTTGCCCTTTACTTGAAACAAGTGGTCTTGTTAACCATCAACACTTGATGCTTTTTCATGATTTCTACCTTCGCCGACTTCAGCATTGCGAAGAGCTCGGGAATTCCTTTCGTCATCCCTTGCATATTATAGTTCATCACGAAGTTCTACTAACTTGGTGATAGTGACTAGAGAACTTTGTCAATTACTATCTTATCTGGAAGATTAACTCCTACTTGATTCAAGTAATTGTAGTACCCAGACAATCTGAGCACATGCTCACTGGTTGAGCTATTCTCCTCCATCTTGTAGGCAAAGTACTGTCAGAAGTCTTATACCTCTCGACACGGGCATGAGTATGAAATACTAATTTCAACTCTTGGAACATCTTATATGCTCCGTGGCGTTCAAAACGTTTTTGAAGTCCCGGTTCTAAGCCATAAAGCATGGTGCACTTAAACTATCAAGTAGTCATCATACCGAGCTTTTGTCAAAACGTTCATAACGTCTACATCAGCTCCTGCAATAGGTATGTCACCTAGCGGTGCATCAAGGACATAATTCTCTGTGCAGCAATGAGGATAATCCTCAGATCACGGAAAAATTCCGCATCATTGCTACTAACATCTTTCAACTTAGTTTTCTCTAGGAACATATAAAAAATAAACGGGGAGCAACATCGCGAGCTATTGATCTACAACATAGATATGCTAATACTACGAGGACTAAGTTCATGATAAATTAAAGTTCAATTTAATCATATTACTTAAGAACTCCCACTTAGATAGACATCCCTCTAGTCATCTAAATGATCACGTGATCCAAATCAACTAAACCATGTCCGATCATCACGTGAGATGGAGTAGTTTCAATGGTGAACATCTTATGTTGATCATATCTACTATATGATTCACGCTCGACCTTTCGGTCTCCAGTGTTCCGAGGCCATATCTGCATATGCTAGGCTCGTCAAGTTTAACCCGAGTATTCTGCGTGTGCAAAACTGGCTTACACCCATTGTATTTGAACGTAGAGCTTATCACACCCGATCATCACGTGGTGTCTCGGCACGACGAACTTTCGCAACGGTGCATACTCAGGGAGAACACTTATACCTTGAAATTTAGTAAGGGATCATCTTATAATGCTACCGTCGAACTAAGCAAAATAAGAAGCATAATAAGATAAACATCACATGCAATCAAAATATGTGACATGATATGGCCATCATCATCTTGTGCTTTTGATCTCCATCTCCAAAGCACCGTCATGATCACCTTCGTCACCGGCGCGACACCTTGATCTCCATCGTAGCATCGTTGTCGTCTCACCAACTATTGCTTCTACGACTATCTCCACCGCTTAGTGATAAAGTAAAAGAATTACATGGCGATTGCATTTCATACAATAAAGCGACAACCATATGGCTCCTACCAGTTGCCGATAACTTTACAAAACATGACCATTTCATACAAAACCGTATAACTCATCATGTCTTGACCATATCACATCACAACATGCCCTGCAAAAACAAGTTAGACGTCCTCTACTTTGTTGTTGCAAGTTTTACGTGGCTGCTACGGGCTTAGCAAGAACCGTTCTTACCCACGCATACAAAACCACAACGATATTCGTCAAGTTTGTGCTGTTTTAACCTTCACAAGGACCGGGCGTAGCCACACTTGATTCAACTAAAGTTGGAGAAACTGACACCCGCCAGCCACCTATGTGCGAAGCACGTCGGTAGAACCAGTCTCGCGGAAGCGTACGCGTAATGTCGGTCCGGGCCGCTTCATCCAACAATACCGCCGAATCAAAGTATGACATGCTGGTAAGCAGTATGACTAGTATCGTCCACAACTCACTTGTGTTCTACTCGTGCATATCATCTACGCATAGACCTGGCTCTGATACCACTGTTGGGGAACGTAGTATTTTAAAATTTTCCTACGATCACGCAAGATCTATCTACCAGATGCATAGCAACGAGAGGGGAGAGTGAGTCTACGTACCCTCGTAGACTGAAAGCGGAAGCGTTAGAACAACGCGGTTGATGTAGTCGTACGTCTTCACGGCCCGACTGATCAAGCACCGAAACTACGGCACCTCCGAGTTCTAGCACACGTTCAGCTCGATGACGTCCCTCGAACTCCGATCCAGCCGAGTGTCGAGGGAGAGTTCCGTCAGCACGACGGCGTGGTGACGATCTTGATGTTCTACCATCGCAGGGCTTCGCCTAACCACCGCTACAATATTTATCGAGGAGAACTATGGTGGAGGGGGCCACCGCACACGGCTAAGAGATCAAGAGATCAATTGTTGTGTCTAGAGGTGCCCCCCTGCCCCCGTATATAAAGGAGGGAGGGAGAGGCCGGCCCTAGAGGGGGCGCACCAAGTGTGGGGAGTCCTACTAGGACTCCCAAGTCCTAGTAGGATTCCCCTTTCCTTTCCGGAGTAGGAGAGAAGGAAAGAGGGGGAGAGGGAGAAGGAAAAGGGGGTTGCACCCCTTGTCCAATTCGGAACAGAAGGGGGGTGCACGCCTCCTTCCTTTTTGCCTCTCTCCTCTATTCTCGTAACTCCCCGGTACCCCGAAAATACACGAATCACTCGGAACCTTTCGGATGTCCGAATATAGTCGTCCAATATATCAATTTTTACGTCTCGACCATTTTGAGACTCCTCGTCATGTCCCCGATCTCATCCGGGACTCCGAACTCCTTCGGTACATCAAAACTCATAAATTCATAATAAAACTATCATCGAAACCTTAAGCGTGCGGACCCTACGGGTTCGAGAACTATGTAGACATGACCGAGACACGTCTCCGGTCAATAACCAATAGCGGAACCTGGATGCTCATATTGGCTCCCACATATTCTACGAAGATCTTTATCGGTCAAACCGCATAACAACATACATTGTTCCCTTTGTCATCGGTATGTTACATGCCCGAGATTCGATCGTCGGTATCTCAATACCTAGTTCAATCTCGTTACCAACAAGTCTCTTTACTCGTTCCGTAATACATCATCCCACAACTAACTCATTAGCTGCAATGCTTGCAAGGCTTATAGTGATGTGCATTACCGAGTGGGCC
>LR738711.1:821363065-821373365 GCA_902687465.1 Secale cereale | reverse complement strand
CGGAGTGACAAATCCTAATCTCGAAATACGCCAACCCAACAAGTACCTTCGGAGACACCTGTAGAGTACCTTTATAATCACCCAGTTACGTTGTGACGTTTGGTAGCACACAAAGTGTTCCTCCGGTATTCGGGAGTTGCATAATCTCATAGTCATAGGAACATGTATAAGTCATGAAGAAAGCAATAGCAGTAAAACTTAAACGATCATAGTGCTAAGCTAACAGATGGGTCTTGTCCATCAGATCATTCTCCTAATGATGTGATCCCGTTGATCAAATGACAACTCATGTCTATGGCTAGGAAACATAACCATCTTTGATCAATGAGCTAGTCTAGTAGAGGCATACTAGGGACACTCTGTTTTGTCTATGTATTCACACATGTATTAAGTTTCCGGTTAATACAATTCTAGCATGAATAATAAACATTTATCATGATATAAGGAAATAAATAATAACTTTACTATTGCCTCTAGGGCATATTTCCTTCATCTTGACCCTCAAACGTATGTGTTGACGACTTGTAATTTAACAAACTATATATTATTTTATCCTAATGACCGTTGAGGAGTTTGGCATATCTTCATCAAACAAAATTATGTGCAATTTTGTTTTCCCATTTCTTTTGCTTCGAAGAGCTATTTATTCTTGATTCAGATATTATTCTCGCACGCCCTAGCAAATTATATTTATCTTTGGTACTTCCACATCAGCCTCGCTACTCTTATCTTGAGATTGATCCCATTTCCCCATTCCAGTTTATCTGTTGTTATTCTTCAAGAATCATGTATCTAATTCATTTATACACGTGCTTAGAAAATTATCCTAGACAACATGGGTTTTCAGGAAATATTGAGATGCCAGACTTCTGATCGACTCGTGAGGTACATTCTCAACTAGCATAGTTTCTTTACCTCCTATACCTATGTGGTTCATTACTTGGTTTACTTTCACACTCAAAGTTTATGTTTGTCATGGTCATATTATGCTTTTGGCAACCACTAGAAATGTATCAGGATTCAAGAAAATATCCACATGTTGCCCTTGACCACCCTCTACACTGCAATGCATCCATTAACGATCAAGTGTTCTCCTCAATGGCGCAACTATAGGAGAGTACATAAGTTGAATGGTGAGTAGCGGCTATGGCATCTGCAAAACTTTCCTGAATTGGGAAGAAAAGAAAAAACTTTCATCAAAGAAATAAAATTAATATCATGAGAAGAACAATTGTAAACATACCATGATTTTTGGGGCCATTTAATATCTTCTATGCATTTCTTGGCTGCAACCATCACTGAATAAGAAACAGGTAGAACAAAAATGTATTTTTCTCACTTGGGAAGGTAATCAGTTACAAAAACTTCAATATTTTGTGCCTCCAAATATTTGCATAAATTCCAACCAATCTATTGAAAAAATGGACGGGCACAACAATGCGTGCCGTCATGATCTAGTTTTATATAATGACACACCTTTCTTGGTAATTTGACCTAGTGACAAATTTTTCTTGGACGCACATATTTGGTGACCGTGCTCTAGGGGACATGGTCCCAGCGAACTAAACGCTCCTCTGAGGGGTTCCATCGAGCGAACGAATTCGGTCACTAGAAACAGCCTCTTCGTGTGTGACATCTATATCTCGATTATAGTGAGTTCGATTGAAGGGAAAGGCATTT
Organism: Secale cereale; assembly: GCA_902687465.1. Classification (NCBI taxonomy): domain Eukaryota; kingdom Viridiplantae; phylum Streptophyta; class Magnoliopsida; order Poales; family Poaceae; genus Secale; species Secale cereale. The sequence continues at coordinate 821,371,685 of LR738711.1, read as the reverse complement.
TGGCACATGAGTCTAGTTGTTCCCGTTATCTCGATCGTCCAACTGCTTGTGGGGATATGTGTCTAGTCCACTTAGGGCATTTCCAACGGCAACCCAAATAGGTGGACCGGGGGACCAGTCGGCACCGCAAGTTAAGTATCATCTTGGAGTACACTTTCAGTGCTAATATTATGTTCTATGCTCAATGAAGAGCATGTCCATCCTATCAGTGGGGGGGGGGGGGTTCTGTCAAGTCCTTATATATCAGTATGTGGTGTTTTGATCTCAGCATTATTATTGCCTTGCTGCAACGCTTTCCATGTCTGGAGAATTTTTATATAAAGGTGATGATTTCACGCACATTGAAAGCCCATATATAATGTACTATAATTAATCATTCAACAATTTGTCTTTCAACATAATATTTTTTAGACATTAACTATTTTCAATCTTCATCTGTATTTAGGCACTAACACATGGAGAAAAAGTATAACCAATCGATGGTGCAAGAAGCACCGGGATTTTCTCAGATCTCATGACATTCGTTTGAAGACAGTAACACTGGAAGGATATGCATCCAACAATGCAATCACTAGCACTACAAAAAAACACTTCCGTGATAATACGTCTTTGTCATAGTAGGTCACGTTTTCTGTCATGCATGTACATCCATGACGATTTTATGATAGAATCAAGATAGTCATACATGTGCTGTCGTAGAAGTGTTCCATGACAATACCAAAATTATCATCACGGAAGTGTCCACTTCCACGACGATAAATAGCGCTTCATGGAAGTGCTTTCTTCAAGGGTAATCGACATGTGGCATCCAGCGCAACGGGCCGCCACTAACCTATCAAGTTCCGGTTTAGATCCGATAACCCGTTAATCGTCGGGACCAATGGGGATTTTCCACATGTAAAATTTTGATTCGCCCTAGTATCCACGTGTCGGCTCCGGGTTAGGACAGGTCTCATCAAGCGAGTGGACGGGACAAGCCTATTGTAAGTTGACATGTGGCTCGGCCCAACAGTGGCCCTTTTATGTTAAAAGGCCGAGCCTGTCAAAATAATCGGGCCGACCCATTTGTGGCCTACTCGAGTCAGGCCCATACACAAGCACGGCCCATACAAGTTACAAACAATCAGCCCATCATAGGCCCATTCTGGATCTGAAAATTTCTAGCCCATCGTTAGTTCCAGCCTGTTTACGGCCCGCTACGTCTTCGGGCCCAATTACGGCCCGACCTTCTTTCAGCTTGTTAGCAGCCCATCGTCAGTTCCATCCCATGTACGGCCCGATACATATTTCGGCCTTTTCTCAGCCCATTCTACAGTTGGGCCTTTTCTCAGGCCATGTACGGCCCGATACAACTTTCAACATTTCCTCGGCCCATAAGGTAAACGTGCCAATTTCTAGCCCATTCTTTCTTTCGGCCTGTTAACGGCCCGCACAACAGTTGGGCCTATGTCGTGCCACCTGATTTTGGGTCTAATAGCGGCCCACGTTCAGCAAGTCACTATTTCAGCTGACGCAACATTCGGCCTGTTAGAAGCTTAGTTTGCAAATTGGGCCTCTTCTAGTCCAAAACACTTTCGGCATCTTAAAAGCCCGACAAGTAAAAGGGCCGAAACAAAATTGATATTTATTTCGGCCTCCTAGGGCCCGCGGGCCATTTCTAATTTACAAGGCGCTAACAATCTTTCATCCTGTTAACGCCTGCTAGGGCCCGCGTGTCATTTCCATTTATAAGGACCTATCGAGCTTTCGACCTGTTAACTACCTGCTATGGCCCTTGGTCCATTTCCATTTGTACGACCCAATCGAGATTTTGGCCTGTTATCGGCCAGCTAAGAGCCGTTGTTACGGTGGGCCCCATCGTTTGGGATCCACTAAATATTAAGTTGTCCAACCAAATTAAAGGCCCGATTTGACTTGCATGTATGTTTGTCCGGATGGAGTCCAGGTAACATTTGGGCGTGTTGGCCCCTGTTACAACACTATACCATATACATAGAATTATCCTACTCTATACTATCTCCTCTAAAAAACCTGCACTTATACAATAAAGAGACTAAGGCATAGAAACGAAGAATAATCCTACACTATACAATAAAGAAATTACAGCAGATTATACCCACTCGACATTGTAGTTATGCGTTCGGCACCAGTGATAATAAAGCGTACACAAATAGCAAATTGCATACACTGGGCAAATGAATCTCATACATCATGGACACGCATTAACAGAATTTACCATTTGAACTATAATCTCTTCAGGAAATAGGATTTGTCGGATTCAGATAGCACAAATTCCAGTCTGCAAACTCTCCAATTCCTCTGTGGTTACCATAGTGTCTTGTTTTATTTGTTTGAATCTTGCATCTAATACCTGCAAGTCCAGTCTCAACATGTTGATTGCATTTTGAGAATAATGTACACGTTGTCTTGCCATCTCTAGTTGATGCTCGAGGACATCAACACATTCCAATTCCAATCCATAATCATTTAGTAACGGCCATGCCGCAATGCTCTTAGATCTTTGTGTTGATGTCACTTCATCCTGAAATGTTTCTGTAAGTACACACGACTATGGCAAAAATATAGTTACAACAATAAAGCGAGCAAGACAGACTATTTTGTACATGGCAAAACAGGACAAATAATATGTTACACGTCATGAAGCATAAGCAACTGATATTGTAAAAATTATAAAAATGGTAGTCTGTGTAGCCCGCATACAGAAATCTCTCAGCTCACCAGAGGAGCATTATGTTGGGGCCAAATCCAAAACACAGTCAGGTTACAAATATAGACCACACGCAGCTACTGAACATTATATATATACTAGCAAGATGCCCGTGTGTTGCATGGAACATCAAGATGCATTTGTATGAGTAGTTTATCTTGTGAGAGAAAAGGATGAACGAGGGAAGGCCTTACTTGCAAATGTGGAGAGGGGTGTGGGTATCTTTTTGCAAAATTAACATAGTTTCCTTCCTATCCATCAAATATACATTGCACGACCTATAATGCAGGATGGTAGACACATAATCATCACCAACTCTGTTCTTTATAAGATATAGTAGAGAGTAGATATATATATATATATATATATATATATATCTTGGGTATAAGTAAGTAAGCATTTGGCCATTCTGTAGCTCAATTAAAGTCTTAGGGACCATAATGAACAACAGAGGGATTCATACAAACCTACTATAGCAAGCAAAACTATGCAATCATTAGCCTCGTATAAACTAGATTGTGAGCCTCATGGATTAATAGTTGGTTAATAGACTTCAAAGCTTCAGGCACACTTCGCTAGAGTAATTAAATGGTAAGGCCTTTAATTATGTCATCTAATAGTTATACAAGTACCCAACATTAAGCAACATTGTTTGGGCATCTCATTAACTGAGGACAAATAAAGCAATTGAAAAAAACAATTTAACTATGCCTGAAACAAACAAGCAATTGAACTGTTGAGTTGGCAGTATGCATACATGCACACCTCAATAACATCCATGGCCTAGCTACATTTATCTACTCTCTACTATTATAAAAAAATAGAGTTGGTGATGATGGTGTGCCTGCCATCCTGCAATATAGGCCATCCGATCTATATCTAACGGATAGGAAGGAAACTATGACAGTTTTGCAAAAAGATACCCGCAGTCCTCTCCACATTTGCAGATAAGGCCTTCCCTAGTTCATCCTTATCTCCCACAGTATAAACTACTCATATAAATGCATCTTGATGTTCCGTACAATGAACGGGCATCTTGCTAGTACTATATGAAGGAACAAGTAATGTAATATTGTTTGCCCCCTATGAAGTATCTCGACTAGTATGTAATCAAGATCCTAGTGATGACTGGGAGGCTAATGATGTGAATATGCGTTTGGTTATGACATTTATCACATCGACAACTCTAACATAGCAGGAAGCAGTTTCACACTGTTCACTACTATAAGATGTATTGGATATTTAAAAGTAGACTACATCCGTAATAAGTGAACAGAAAGATAAAAATGTGCTTACATCCATCTGATTTACAAAAAAGTTAGAAAATCATATAGTAGTGAGCGGAGGGGTTTTTAATCAATGGCCAAATGACTGGGTTAGAGGTGAAGAACCCTACCCAAGCACAATGTCAGACAAATAGGATGTCCTGGTAATTGTAATACAGTGTCTTACCATAACTGGTTGAACACCCTTAGCGCTGCTCCTCCTTATCTTCCAAGGCTCCTTCCTAACATCTTGTACTTGGAAATCCTCAATCTTATCTTCATTGCACCCCCTCTGCAAGGTGACACAAACTAGTTACCGGTCTCCTTGGAAGATAAATATGCATACTTTCCAATCTATGGACAACACACAAGGATGAGTTTATAACAAAACAACACCACATATGAAACATGCCACATCTATGGCACACAATTAAATGGGCATTTACTATGTGTGCACTGTGTAAAAACTAGGCATACCTTCGAATTGGATCTCCAAGTACTCTTAGAGAGCCAACTTTAGTGTACAGCCAAACCTTTATGTCACCTACGAGTTATACAAGCCCCCACTACAGTAGGCCTTAGTGTTTAAATCATTGACAAGCTCTGTTAGGTCAAGAATAGCAAGTAATCAAAGCAAACAATCCTAGTATGGCCGGCTGATACAAACAAGCAATCGAACAGATTTGTGAGCAAATCTTACACAACACTGAATTACATATCAAGAAAAGAAGCATAGAAGGAGGCTTAAAGACCATCAATTGACCCAGATTTAAGGGGCATTTAAACATCATGTGCAACGCATGAACTAACATAAACATTGCATATTTCAGATTCTATAATAAAATGGACATGTATTAGGTTATGCAATGTATGATGCCTAAATGTACACTATAACAGGCAAGAGTGATTCATCATTGTAGACACAACTGAATTGCAGGTTAAGGGCCAGTTCTATTCCGATTTTTCAGAGCTTATTGACAAAATAAGCCATAAAATATGTAAAGAAGTCGTTTTTGAATTCTGGGCTTGGGCTTAACTTATTTCACTTCGGGTCGAAGTTCACTAAAAAAATGAAGGGAATGGGAATAGTGAAATGACTCGGTTGTCTGCCTATATTATACTCAGAATGCCACTGCTCGCGCCCGTGTCACACCTGACCCTCAAGTAAAAACAAACACGCAAGTGTTCATTGCCCTGCTCACTTGCATCTCATCTCCCCTTTCCCTCTATCTCAATCCCTTGCCTGCAACGCTAGGGTTCCTGCTGCTGCTATACGATGAATTGCTATGAGCTGCTGCTACTATATGATGAATTGCTATGAGCTATTGTCGCTGCTATATGATGAGTTGCTATAACGTGCTCCTGCTGCTGCTATATGATGAATTGCTATGAGCTGCCATAGCGCACTTTCAAAGGTGCTTACTTTCTTAGCATAACTCGAAATAACTGTCCCTAAGAAATTTGGCCAAAATCGCTGACATACAAATAACATGTCACGATGATTGCAATGGGAGTGACATACCATAGCACACTGCATAGGCTCACCGCTGCCTCTCCTTTTTTTGCGATGTCCCATGAAATTTCCACATACATCTTGTACTAAGAAATCTTGTACTTTTTCATTGCGTAACCCTATCTGCAAGTTGACACGGCTAATTTCAGATATCTCTACATGATAATACATTGCATATCCCTTGTGCATATTTAAACCACCAATTAATGATTGTGTGCATAGCATAAACTAGCCAGCAAACACTCTAAGGGAGCCTAATGTAGTGCACTGGAATTCCTACATAGCACCTACGAATTTGTGTAATGTACTACCTCTGTTCCTAAATACATGTCTTTGTAGAGATTCCAGTATGGACAACATATAGATGTATATAGATGCATTTTCAAGTATAGATTCACTCATTTTGGTCTCTATGAAGACTATAGTGGAATCTCTAGAAAGACTTGTATTTAGGAACGGAGGGAGTATCATGTATGACATCTACATCTCTAATTTAGCAGCCAGTAGTGGAAATCATTGTGTGCACAAAGGTATCACTAGTCCAAAATCCTAGCAAAGCACGCTGGCAGGAACACAACAACACAAGAGAGAGAGATGCACTTACAAGCTCAGAGCAATGCCTCAGTCCAGGATCTTGGTTGGACAAGCTATTAGATCCAGAAGAAACATCGTACTTGTAGTTTTTGCCAGCTGCATAACATGTAAATGCGACCTGTTAGTATATTTTAAGTACATCGGGCGGGTGATGATGGACGGGTTAAAAGGTGACAAGTACCTAGGCCGCGGCGGGTGCTTGGCATCTTGCCAGCCGGTGGGAATCAGGTTAGGAACGTCAATGGTGATGACGCTGCACTAGCTGTTGGGGTCCGGTAAGGAGATCTAGAACCGTGGAGTAAGGTGTTTGTGGAGCGGCTCGGGTAGGGTGGACTACGGTGTGGGCGAAGCCGATCTGAGGCCGCGGACGAGGGCGTTGGTGAAGCTGCTCCGATGGTTGGGTTCAGGATGGTGTCGACGATGCAGATCTGCGGCCGTGGACAGGGCGTCAGAAGCTACTCCAGTAGGTTGGACAAGAATACGACGAAGCGGATCTGAGGCCGTGGACTTGGGCATTGGCAGAGCGGCCCCAGTAGGGTTGAGAATGGTATAGGCGAAGCTACTCCGGTAGGGTTGAGGATGGTGTCGGTGAAGCGGCTCCGATAGGGTTGAGGATGGTGTCGGTGAAGCAGCGCCGGTAAGGTTGAGGAAGGTGTTGGCGAGGAGGATCAAAGGCCGTCGACGGGGGCGTCGGTGGGACGGCTCTGGGGGTGTCGATGAAGCGTCTCCGGTGGGGAGTATGAAGGAGTTGCTGCAAATACGCCGCGGTTGGCGAGAGTACCGGTGAAGTAGATCCGGCGCCATGGACAAGGCAGGCACTGAATGGGCTATGGTACAATGGTGGATAAGCAGTATACTTGTTTCTAGGGGAGGTGGGAGGGCCAGATGCGGCTGCAGAAGCAGATCCGGCGAGGTGGACGCCACTGGTAGTGACTGGGCGCTAGTACATCGGTGTTTGACTAGTCTAGGGTTTCGAAAGGGGAGGGGTAGAGAGGCCGATGAAGTACAGACGGCGTGATGTAAGATGCTCTGGTGCTATGGAGTAGTCGTTTTTGCGGGAGGGGAGAGGAAATGGGGGTGCCGTGTGGTGGGGGGAACTGGAAGTTACCAAAGCAGCCCCAACCTATTATGTAAATGAGGGCTGTATTGCAATTATTGTTCTCCGTGCACCAAGGACAGAAGGGAATTTCGCATGCTAAAGGCTAGGTGGCGAAAATTTTAGCGGAGGCAAGAGATTTTGCCGCCCGCGGGATCGTTCTTATCCATTTCAACTAAATTTGGACAGTGCTAATAGGAAGGTCATGCGAGAATGTGTACACGGGGCACACCTCAACACTTAATGAAGTCCACCCCAGAAAAAAGACAATAACTCGGGATGATGCATCGATAACTTGGACGTTCACATGGGCGCGGCCAATCGTACGGGTGTAGAGGCGCGTTCACAAAAAAAGATCAAACGCTCAGCCAATGTATTTCTCGTGTAAATATATAAGTTAGCGTCATTGGTTATTTATTTTAAACATAATGCTTTTTATGGGGGATAAACATAATGCATTGACGTGTTAATTTTAATATAGAGGCACAAAAATAAATGGATATTGTAGTCCCACAAAAGAAATGGATATTGTAGTCCGCTACTTAAAAGTGTTACCTCATATGATTACATGGCCTCCATTTCATAAATTGCGTACCCGTTGAATTCATATATGAATATTACATATATTACATCATAATAGAACCTTAAATCATCCTAGACTAATGATTTTGAATGCAAAACTAACAATGGTGCATGTACATGATAACTACAGTGTTTGTTTGATTAAACATCACTCTAACTTTGGCATGCACAATTGAAAAGGACTATTTGGAAAGAAAAAAAAGTGATATGTGAGTGTAAAATCTTTATAGCGTTGAGTTGATATTGCATCTTTGGCCACGATACGAAGTAGATATTGAATTATGTTCAAGCGATGCATGTCCACGGTCACTAGATAGTGATATGTGAATGAATTGTGCAATATCTCTCACACGCATGCATATATCATTTCCCTCTGGGTATCAGAATCTCACACGCACACTTCATGTATTTCTCTCCCTCCGTGAGGGTTAGAATTTGTATTTCTACCCCGTCCTACAAGTCTCTCGTACCAAAATACACACTCTCTCTCTGTCGAACAAACCCACCCCTTTAATTCTGCCCACCAACCACCACTAATGTCTCAAAGTATAATTATGTCTCGCACACATATGCGTAATGTTAACTCGAGTCCCTGAACCATATGAAAACATACAATGGGATTCCAGCAGAGCACCTTTTGTTTTGCGATTTCGCTCACACACACACACACACACACACACACACACACACACACACACACACACACACACCCACAAACACACACGCGCGCCCAGACATTGTTTCTCCCTTAATTTTTTCTCGCACTTCCATGCACACCGCTTGTTTATATCCGTGATACTTTAAGTATGCCTCGCACCCATGTTATCTACCTATCCCTTAAT
>LR738711.1:821351865-821362870 GCA_902687465.1 Secale cereale | reverse complement strand
CTCTGTGCCTACCGCGTGCACACTCTCCACATGTCTTTCTCTCCCTCTCCCCTCCCCCCCAACAATGACCACAGAAGGGTGATAACTCGATCTTAATTTTAATCTATCAATTGACTTCTCTCTCAAACACACACACACACACGCACACACACTAGTTGTATCTCTGTGCCTCACTCACACACACTCGATACTTCTTTTTCTCTGTAGTCCCCCTCGATTTGTAGACTTCTCGCGCGCACACAACTGTAGTGACGATGATGATGGACCCAGTGTGCCTTGTTTTTACCGGCCTCATGTGATACTTTTCATCCTGTTTTCTGTTAATTAACAAGGCAACCTTTTCTTTGTTACTACTAGTGAATTTGATATCATTCGGGATAGACATAAAATATATCGCTTCAACCAATTATAGTAGTAACTATTTAAACAGAACCTTGCAAAATGCCCGTGTGTTGCTCGAAACATCGAAATGCGTTTATATGAGTAGTTTATCCCGTGGGAGATAAAGATGAACAAGGGAGGGCCTTATCTGCAAATGTGGGTAGGAGTGCGGGTATCCTTTTGCAAAATTGTTATAGTTTCCTTCCTATCCGTTAGATATAGATCGGACGGCCTATATTGCAGGATGGTAGGCACACTATCATCACCAACTCTATTTTTTATAAGAGTAGAGATATAGACTCCTATAAAAGACTCAGTTGGTAAGGATGGTGTGTCTGCCATCCGTCATTTATGACCATTAGATCTGCATCTAACGGTTGTGAGGTAAGTTGTGGCATTTTGGCAACAATAGCCCACTTCTATGCTCCAATTTGTAGAAAACCCCTTATTATCCTATAAGCAACCACATCCATCCCTCACCTCATCAAAACAACCTGAGAAATATATTTTGAGTGAAAGGTAATATTTTGTGTGTGTTATATATGTATATCAAAACAAGAGTGTTTTATTTCAAGTTTGTGAACAAGTAATATTCTACTTTTGATCCGTTGCAACGCACATGCACGTTGCTAGTAAGAACAAAGATATATCTCTTAAATCGACCACAACGAACATGTGGTGGACTGGTTAGCGCCGAATGCTCGCAACGCGATGACCTGACTTCGAATTCTGTCTTACACTTTAGTTTTTTTATATTTTTAATATATACTTCTTTCACTATTGTACTAACAGTGGAATCCATAGAGTACTTAGAATAATATTATGGATGGATTTATTTCTTTTTAACTTTGTGTACGAATCTGTAGCCACCCTGCAAGTCATGTACACTGTATGTACAATTAACTTTTTATAAAGGGGGAATCATACACGCAATTAAATCAAATGGATTGGATGTGACTCTATTATTTCAAGCATAAGAGCATCTCCAGCAGCAACCGGTGGAAATTTACTCCCGCTTACTTCTACGGAGGACGACATCCAACGCCAGCGGCATACATTTTCACAACTCTAACCAACCATAGGAAATTCATGCAAACACGGACATATTTCATATAAGCATGAAGGATTTCGTATAAAAAAACCAGATCTTCATATAAACATGACGGATTTCATTACATTCACATGAACTAAGTGCGGTGCTAATCCGGCTCTCGTGGTATAATTAATACCTAACCTAAATGGCCGACGGTTGAAAAAAGCGGTAGGCGTAAGCGACGCGGTCGACCTTTGCCTAGTGCCTAAGCAGTGCCTAAGCGCCCAAGGCGCGGCCTAGGCGGTAATATAGTTTTTACTCGTAGTATATCTGTGAATACTATTCGGGTGTTGATATGATTTGGAGTATATAAATAAGTTAATTATCAGTTACTGCCATTGGAATATAAGCCGTTTGGCATATCAGTGCAGTATGTGGCCTTATTTCTTGCTTGGGTAGACAATTCCTTGCTTGCCCTACCTAGACCTCCATTTATGCCCTAGGAGAGGCGTTTGGCCATTGCCTAGCTCCTAGGCGTGCCTAAGCGCCTCCTAGGCACTGCCTTTTCCAGCAGAGCCTGCGTCTCCCTTTGTCTTCCTCATGTACGGCACACACTTGCGGGGTCGACGAAGGTCCTCGCAAGAGAAGAAGCAGCCAAAAAACCACCTGTATACGTAGTCGTCGCCTCAGTGGTGGCTTTCATGGGACCCTAGTGGTGACGGCCTCCCGTGTTCTACTTCTCCTCGATGATGGCGGCGGACACGGAGAAGCTGGCCACCGACTCGTCGCTCTCCGTGCACCCGGCTTCTGTCTCTACCTGCATTGCACTGCCGCAGGCACGGAAGGCGCGCCCATAGACACGGGAGGAGCGGCCACCGCAGACACGGGAGGAGCGGCCACCGCAGACACGGGAGGCGCGACTGCAGACACTGGTGGCGCTATACGACGCGACAACTATGGCGCCCGTGCCATCGTGCTCACCGTCATCCCTACATGAAGAAATTCACCACTCCTCATCGAGCTGAACTAGAGCGGCGAGTTGCTGAACCACGCGCCGGCTTGGGGTGGCAATTGGCTCCATCGGGCCAGGCGAGGTAGGTGAAGCACTGAGCAGCCTTGCTCGTATCCGGAGGGCTCGGCGGGCCACCCAGCCGGGTAGTATGCTGGAGAACTGCTCCTCGGAGGCCATCGGAAGAGTGGAGGAAATGGTGAAAGAGGACATGGGGAGAGGCGGAGGGGTGCGATTCTTGCCCGCTGTCTAGCCTCGTTTAAATATAGAGCGGACAATAGGAGCTTGGCCGGTGTATGGCCTCGTTTAAACTAAGGGCGGACGGGAGGAGCTCGACCGGTGTTGCGTTCAATTCCAGCCCGCTCATGAATAGACGTGTGGCCGGAGTAGGTTTCTCGGTTTGCATGCGGGTTTAACAGGAGATGTTTGATGGATGCGAGGAGGCGTGTTCAGCCGGGCATGTAGCGGGCGGCGCGGTACTATTCGATTTGACATCTACTGTAAACCAGGACAATTCCCAATACTACTTTAATATAGACGAGGGGGAGCCTAGCAGTTCCCGAAATGTTGAACGGCCAATGAAGCATGCTGATGAATGCACGAGGGAAGTAATGGGAGGAGGACGGGGAAAAGAGGCAGCATGATGTGAATGCAACGCAGTTTGCACTCATATAAAGGCACCCCTCCATTCCAATGCATCTACCACATCGTACGCACCTAAGCACCTACACTAAGCGCAAAAGTGCTCACTCTAGACCTATGGTGGCGATGCGCGCGAGCGGCCAGCGGCTATGCTAGATGTTCCACGATGCCGGCCTACGGCATGGCATCGAGGATCTTCTCCAGACGGTGTTGGCGACCGTCTGGTTCGTGGCCATCGTCGACGCCAGCTACAACTCTCAGTTGGACAAGATGATCGTTGCCACCATCAACAAGTTCACCGTCATGAAGAAGCTCGCCAATGACATCGCCGTACTCCTCCAGCTTGCGCGCCCAGGCTCCTCATTGCCTGCCACCCTAATCGGTCTCCACGGTGAGATACTCTTTCAAGCCCTGGTGGCCCTGTGACTACCCGCCGATGCAACAAAGAATGTCCACCTCGAGGTCGCGCTCGCCGCTAAGCGCCTCGCCCTGCAAGAATTCATCAACCTACACATCCACGTGGCCCGGAAGCCTTGGACGCCTTTGTTGAGAAGCACCTTGACCTCTCCACAAAAGCCGTCGCTCATCAGCCGCCGATCGGTGGCCCGACGCACTGAGTCCAGGAAGAGGAGGTCGTTGATGGATGCATCTTTCTTCTTGCCTCCTATAATCACCACCATGATTGCATCGTCGTGGCCTTAATTCTTATTGTACTATTGCATTTCCGTTCCTAGCTACTACTAACCTGCTTATCTGGCGGGAAAAGCTCCACCCTAGCGTTTCTAATCGTTATTTCTATCTATCGATCATGCCAAGGAGCAGAACCAAATGTTACAATTTATACATGTTTCTCTACTCCTATAAAAGACTCAGTTGGTGATGATGGTGTGTCTACCTCCCGTCATTTCTGGCCATTAGATCTGCATCTAACGGCTGTGAGGTAAGTTGTGGCATTTTTGCAACGCACGGGCCGACACACTGGTAGTAGAAAGAAACAAATTCCAGGGTTTGGCACGAATTCGTACTGTGGGAGCACCACAAGGCCTGGCGCATGAGTTACATTTCCCTCTAGGGGCCCACAGGACCGAGCTTCTGCGCCTAGGGCACCTACCTTTAAGTCAATGACATGTGGATCCTAAATGCGGCCGACCCGCATGTCATTGTCATAAAAGCAGAGGGGCGCTAGGACCAAGAGGGGTGAGGCGCAGGTTGGCGGATGTGTGGTTGTCATGGGTTCGATCGGTGTCGTGGGAATCGCGTGGGACGAGGCTTGCTTGCTCCTCTCCCATGCTCCAATCTGTACTCCCGCACCACAAATTTTCATCCAAAGGTTATAATATATTTCCTCGTGTGGGTCATATGTAGCCTAAAAAAGGTAAACAAAGGCCGTATTTCCAGGAAATAATTTCCTGCATGAATCTATACACACATGCAAGACCCTTTCCTTTCCTGCTCGTCCTCCAAGCATGGCAACAGGTGCGTGCCTAACCCATGTAGCACGTTGCACCGCCAGCGAGTAGCATCTCCTCCTCGCCAACGCTAAGCCTGGAGGCGTTCCTGCCATCGTACGTTAACACGCGGTTTAACGGCATGCGGCCACGGGCTAGCGTAGGTCGGTTACGGGGAAGATGCATCGATGTGGTTTGAGATGCCTAGCTGGCCATTGTCACGGCAGCATTCGCGACTCACTCGTTCGAGATGAACCGGCCGGTGGTGGCCTGGCCGTGGCGAGGGTGCCACAGCTGGATGTCGGGGTGTTACGAGGCGTAGATGGCCACAGTGGCGGGTACTACCTGTATTAAGAAAGTAGTAGAAGGCAAAGACGAGACTTTATTTTATTTATTATATTTGTGGCCGAGGAGTGACACCCAAGACGAAATGTGTCACAACCGCTGGTTGAAAATTGGATTGTGCGGGAGTACGGATCGAAGCCAGGAGCAGAGCATGCAAGCCGCGTCCAATCGCGTGTGGGTGTGCTAGAAACTTGATGGTCGTCGCAGTTCAGCTGGCCTGCATGGCAAGCGCACAAAGGCAGAGGTGTGGTGGGGCCGAGAGGGGTGAGGCGCACGTCAGGGGACGTGGTGCCGTGGGTTGGAGCGGCTCCGTGGGAATCGCGTGTGGTAGTGGTGAAACGTGATTGTCACCGTGGTTCAACTTCCATGGACAAGGTGTCATGTCTACTGACAGATGCATTGCATACCGCTCACTCCAACGAGTAGTAGTAGAGAAAACTAGGCGAATAAATAGTTCATTATAGTCAAGCGGACCATATCAATGTACACAGAGTACACTTGTTCCAAAGACATGGACATCAGTGAAATAGTTCATCTATATCAATGTACACAGAGATGAAATAGGTTTTTTTTACAAGAGAGTAAATAGTTCATCTATCAATTTACACACAGAGGAAATATAATTTTTACAAGAGAGGAAATAGTTCATGCATCTATAATGCCCTACTGCTGGTGCAACTTCTTCTTGTTCTTCTTCTTCTTCTTCTTCTTCTTCTTCTTCTTCTTCTTCTTCTTCTTCTTCTTCTTCTTCTTCTTCTTCTTTCTTCTCCTTCTTCTTCTTCTTCTTCTTGTTGTTGTTCTTCTTCTTCTCATTTTCTGTGGGAGATGGCTGCGCAGCAAGCTCTTTCGACCTTGCAGCTATCTCGAAACTCATACGGGCATCGAGGGCAGCATATTTTATCCACTCATAGGTCGCAGGACAATTCTCCCATCTAGATGACCTTAATCCCGATGTCTCTTCACCCTTCTCAAGATTTGTTCCGAGCACAGAATTTGCTACGTCGAACAGGGATGGTGTTTCTTTATCACAACCGTCTACAGGAATTTTGGTTTGTAGGACAGCGATGTTTTTTATGTCAAGGTTGTACGGCGCCAGATTCTCTTTGTCCCCTTCGATGGCTACCCCACAGAAGTATATGTCCCCCCGAGACTAGAAATGGTGGAGCTCACCTAGTATGGAGGGCGCGTGTATGATGTGATACACCAAAACATCATCTTCGAGGCACAGCTGAAGGACGGCGACGGATCTTCCCAGTGACACGCTCCATGCGCTGTGCGTCGAGACCGATGACCTTCATCTCCACCTTTTGGAGGGAGTTGGATACATTGTTGATCCACTCCCGAATAACCCTTGGGTTGTCGGTGACGGTGGCAACTATTCTCAATGAGCCTTCAACGAAGACATGTTTGACGCTAAAAACCTGCATATGGATCTCTTTTGCCATTTGGAACCATTGGACCGGAGGGCTATGGTTTGGAGAATTAGGATTAAGATGGCTAGTCTAACCGAAGAAGATGATTATTTAAAGGGGCTTCAGAATTACTCCTTGAGGATGTGAATCTAGTCGGTATGAATGCAAATGAAGGAGAGGTGAAGAAGCCGAGGAAAATCGGTTCCCGATGGAGAAGCGGCATGGATGCAGTTGATTAGAAGACTAGGTATACCAACCTACAAAATGAAAAGGCTATGCGGTAGCGTACTGAGGAGTGTTCCATGTCCGTGTATGTGTACGTGCCCATCCTTCGATCGCTACATGTGCCACTGGTTAGTTGAGGTCACTCTTTCGAATCACCATGGAGAAACATTTTATGATTCCTTTTTATTTCTGCACCCCTCCTGATAGGTGGGAACTATGCAAAACCAACTTGGATGGACGAACTGATATACACACATATCCATCTCTTTGCACACAAAAAATGTGTCGTAGCTCATTCGGATTGATATTGGCGCGTGCCTGGGAGACATAACCTTTTCTGGTTAAGGAATGTGTAGTTATCCTAAAAAAATAAAAAAAATGCCCTTCTTCGCGTTTCCGCATGCACGAGAATTTGCTTCTGCTCGCAATATGGATGTTACCTGGAGGATGAAGTGAACCCAGAGGCATACAGTACTACTCCGTAGGAGTATGTTACTAGTAGTAGTAAAACAACTATGGTACACTTGATGGTCAAAATATTATTCATCCAGTCCTCACAGTGAAGTGACAAGACCCTACGCCCGAGGTGACACCAGTCCAGGCGGCGTGTTCGGGTTACCAAAGTCAGCCTCACCTTGTGCACTATGCAGTCACTGTCACCGCCGCTGTATAGCATGCCGCACCTCGTCTCCCTCTCGCCTAGCACCACTCCATCTCCATCTCTGTCTCCCCGGAGATCTTGAGGTCACTCTTCATCATCTCACTGTGCCTCCGCATACCCTCGCCTCGCTTGCCTCCCCTAGTACCACTATTCCCTCGCTAGCTGCTCCAGCACCGAGAGCCTTCTCCCCCGTAAATCAAGTCCCCCAAAACCCCACCTTCCAAACTCCACCATGGCCGAACGCGAACCGCTCAGCATCCATATGACCCGCGATTGGAGCAATCTCCCGAGTGAAATCCTCGACCTTTGTTGTTCGTGTATGCATATGTTGAGCGCCGTGCAGCTGGCTGCATGCTCGAGGAACATGCACACGGCCATCGTCGAAGAGAGGCCTCAGCTTTTCAAGACACCCTGCTCACTACTATCTGGTCTAGCGAGATTTTCTCACCATAATATGGAGGCATACATGATGCCCCGCGACTTCAATCCGACCTCCATTAGCCGAAACCTCTTTGTAGGTATGTAGTGGGTCGCCGTACATCATTTCCCTCGACTTGGATCCGATCACCATCGCCTGAAACTTCTTGGCAGGTATGTACTGGGTTGGCATGAACTCCCACTGGATGTCTACGGTCAGAGAAGATGGGAAAAAGTTGGTGCTCGAGAACTTCTAGACCTCCCATGAGATTATCCTTCCTCCGTTGGAGTGTGTAGGGTTTTACCGTAGCGGTCCAAGTCATCTAGATTACCATGTCAGTTGGACGGACCTTATTTTGTAGAAGATTGTAATCTGCCAACTGCCCATACGATATGCAGATTACGTAGATTTCAAGCTAATTGCCTTGTTCGACCGCAGACTCGCCTATCTTTCCGCTGGTGCCTTCTTTAGCTGGAGACAACTCACCTCGCAGTGGATCGTCAAAGCTGATACACACTTCTGTGATGCTATTGAACACAATGGCATCATCTACATGATCGACAAAGCAGATAGCACCATGTATTGCTGGGACGGCGTGTGTAAGTTGTTATCGTCTGATTTTAATGATAACACCATGACATAGTTCAAACTTTTTGTTATGATTGGCACATCCCTGTTTGAGCAGAATTTGAGTAGAACTATGACAATGTATTAGAGACGCCATAAATCAGCTATATTTGGAATGAGTTAATTCATGCGACTGTGACCATGTCATTACAGCCAATTTGTACCCTTGAATAATCAAACGGTTAGGAAGATATGGATATTCTCCTTACTTTATAGTAATCTACATACTAATAAATATGAGTGTGTATCAATAGCCATGTTAGTTTCCTCATTTTCATGATGTAGAAACATGCATCAACGGTTGGTTTCATCTAACCATACATTAGGGAAGTAAATGTGCATATGGATAACTCTATATTTGGAAGTAGTAAAATCTTGTAATGCTTACCATGTGCATATGGATATCTCCTTTTTTAAAGTTAAATAATTTGAGCTCAGTGTCTTTTCGAAGATGTACACTTGTTTGGGCCAGTGAGGTGTCGTTGAATATGGGCCGACTAGTAACACAATGACAAACATGTCAATTATGACTCTTAGGCCGGGCGCTCAAAAAAAGAAAGAAAAAGGACTCTTAGGCCGACATGTGGGCGCCACATGTGTTTTCGTGTGCTTGCGCGCCGAGAGCATATTGGCGTGTGTTCGAAATGCATGCTATATTTTCATCCCCGATCTCCCGCCCCTCCCCCACTTCTGGAATCTCGATTCCTACTCCAGTTCCCACAAATCGCCCTCCTGTACTCCCTGTACTCAAGCGCACTATCATGTCACCGGTCAACGCGGATCTCCGAGCCAAAGATCTTGAGGTCTGTCTGAAGGAAATATGCCCTAGAGGCAATAATAAAGATGTTATTTGTATTTCCTTATATCATGGTAAATGTCTTTTATTCATGCTAGAATTGTATTAACCGGAAACTTAGTACATGTGTGAATACATAGACAAAACAGTATGTCCCTAGTATGCCTCTACTAGACTAGCTCATTGATCAAAGATGGTTATGTTTCCTAGCCATAGACATGAGTTGTCGTTTGATCAACGCGATCACATCATTAGGAGAATGATGTGGTGGATAAGACCCATCCGTTAGCTTAGCACTTTGATCGTTTAGTTTTACTGCTATTGCTTTCTTCATGACTTATCATGTTCCTATGGCTATGAGATTATGCAACTCCCGTATACCGGAGGAACATCTTGTGTGCTATCAAACGTCACAACGTAACTGGGCGATTATAAAGATGCTCTACAGGTGTCTCCGAAGGTGTTCGTGGTGTTGGCATAGATCAAGAATAGGATTTGTCACTCCGAGTGTCGGAGAGGTATCTCTAGGCCCTCTCGGTAATACACATCATAATAAGCCTTGCAAGCAAATAACTAATGAGTTAGTCACGAGATGATGTATTACGGAACGAGTAAAGAGACTTGCCGGTAACGAGATTGAACTAGGTATTGAGATACCGACGATCGAATCTCGGGCAAGTAACATACCGATGACAAAGGGAACAACGTATGTTGTTATGCGGTTTGACTGATAAAGATCTTCGTAGAATATGTAGGAACCAATATGAGCATCCAGGTTTCGCTATTGGTTATTGACCAGAGATGAGTCTCGGTCATGTCTACATAGTTCTCGAACCCGTAGGGTCCGCACGCTTAACATTTGATGACGATCGGTATTTTGAGTTTATGAGTTTTGATGTACCGAAGGTAGTTAGGAGTCCCGGATAAGATCATGGACATGACGAGGAGTCTCGGAATGTCCGAGACGTAAAGATTGATATATTGAACGACTATATTCGGACACCGGAAGTGTTCCGGAAAGTTTCGGATTTAACCGGAGTGCCGGAGGGGGTTACCGTTACCCCCCCGAGCACTACTAGGAAAAGGCCTACTAATGTCGCACCAGTTTTGCCTACTAATGGCACACTACTGGTGCGCCATTAGTACCACGCCACTAGTATTTTTTACTAATGGCGCACCACATAGAAGTGCGCCATTAGTAACATTTTTTTTTCAATTTTTTTGTATTTTTTTTAATTTTTTTTTCAATTTTTTTTTTATTTTTTTTCTTAATCTCAGGTCATTATGGCTTAATCTCAGGTCAATTTGCTTAATCTCAAGTCAAATCGCACTCTGTGGTCAAACTTCCCGGAAGGTCACCCATCCTCACACTACTCCAGCCCGAGCACGCTTAACTTCGTAGTTCTATCCAATCCCAGCACCAGCTCACTTCACAGGCACTTGTTGATATATCTATCATATCAATCCTATTAAACCTTCTTGATGTCTAGGAGTTTGTTCATGTTCATGAGTATGATGAAATTTTGAAAATATATTTCAAACTTCTCGGTCAGATTACGTATCATATTTTGAAAAAAAATTCATTTTTTTTCGAAACCAATTTTTTTTCTGTTACTAGTGGCGCACCTAGCAAACGGTGCGCCACTAGTAAGTTTGAATTTTTTTGAATTTTTTTGCCTCTAGATCTTAAAAGCCCCGTAACTTTTTTCCTGTTTGGTTTTTGGGGATTTTGAAAATGTTTAACGGGGTTCCCCCGATTAAATTCGGATGCAACTTTTCGAGTAGATGATTTTTCATATAAAAAACTTTTTAATCTGAGTTCGTATGCAAAAGTTATGCCCATTTTACTAAATTCCAGAGATATTTTGCAAATAAAGTCAAAATTCATATTTGTAAATTTTCCCAACAAGTAGACCACATATCACATGGGAAACTTATTTTCTTTTTTTTTTGACATTTCCATCATTTCCTTTTATTTTTTTTAAACTGGAAAAGGCGGTCCATTGGG